>CM066162.1:51307544-51665044 GCA_033629205.1 Lithocarpus polystachyus | reverse complement strand
ACTCCACCTTCTTTTCCCACTCCAAGTATGCATCTGGATCATTTTTCCCTTGAAATGATGGTATCTTCATTTTTATGTTTCCTAAACTTCTGTCAGTCCCATCTTGCCATATTGGATCTCTTCGAAATCCTCTACCACGCCTTTCGCCCCTTCGTGCAAACCTGCCCCCATTGTTCCACAAAACTTGATCCTCTTTAATTTCAAGCTCATCCTCGTGGTAGTAATCAGAATCATCCACGCGCGCATGCCTTTCTTGCCTTCTAGCATTAGGGCCTCTTTGGGGACGCTCCTCACGCAAATTAGCAATATCAGTGTCTTGCCTGTCCAACCGATCTTGAATCTCATTAAACACCACGTTCATGCGTTCAAATTGTTGTTGCATAGCCTACAACATGATAGATGATGACTCCTCCCCTCCTTCCTTATTTGATGTTTCACCCCTGCAAGACATATTTTAAAAACTACAAAGAAACGTTAGAAATAATTCCTCACAACACTCCCTCACGTGTTTGCACTCAGATTATGTCACTCCCACTCGTGTTTCACTCTTAAATTGGCTTTTTCCCGATATTAGTCTCACACTCTCTTGCCTTTTTCCACTCGCAGCTTCCCCTTTTCAGTTTTGCAATAAACTAATAAAATTGATGAAGTAATTCAACTTATAGTGTTTAAACAAATACCAACGGCTAGAAAGTATGACAGAAACACTAATCAAAGAAAAATAGAACAAAAGAAAACAATATATTTGCTCTGAGAGAACTGACACTAAAACAAATTTTTTTTTTCTATAGTCCTTTTTTTTCACTTTTTTTTTTCTTTCTGCAGTTTTTTTTTTTCACGTTTTTTTTTTTTTTTTGGAACCCAGTGCACAATTTTAACCTAGTGCACGTCCACAGAACAAGAACGAAGAACAAAGAACAGAAACGGAACAAGATAGGAAGATAACAGGAAACAAAAGAAAAAAAAGGATAGAAAACTGATTTTAGAACCTGAGCTTTGATACCAAATGATGCGAACCTCAACAAACTAGCTTTGAGACCCAACAAACAATATTGGAATATTGCCCAAGAAAGCTAAAATTCAGATTTTTGATAAAAACCCTGACCCAACGTTTATAAGAGAAACGCGAATCAAAGGTATAAGTAATAGACCTTGACCCAATGATTATAAAGGAATCACGAACCAAAGGTATAAGTTTGAACGCCACAAGGAAGAATCCTTGATAAGTTCACAGTTCTTGAAGAACCAAAGAGAAGAGCAAAGCCTCACCTTTTTTGATTTTTTATTCAATAATCCTTCTATTACAATGAGTGCATGCTATTTATAAGGCATGGCTGAATGTAGAAAACCTAAAAAAACGTACTAAATAATAAAACCCTAATTAAAAACTGATTTGGTCTGAAAATAGCAGATCCAAAATAGGAAAAACCCTAAAAAACGTTCTAAATAATAAAAGCCTAAAATTAAGGAAGATCTGGTCCAAAATTAGAAGATCTAAATTAGGAAAAGTATCTATTAACTGATTTAGAGCTGGAAAGTCAATCAGCCATAATTCCATGCCATAAATAGCGCCCAATTAAGTCAGATCAGCCCTCAATAGCTTGGATTAAATTTATTATGCCTTTATCTTCCTTTGGGCCCCACCTGGAATGTCCTGTGATAGAATCAGCCCAAATCTCTTGAATCAGCCCATTAAGTGCTTCTTTGATCTTCTTGGATCTCGCTCTTGTAATTGGCCCAACTGGAACAAGCAATGGATCCTTGAATGCTTGTTAATTCTCATTAAACTCTATAGATTGTCCTATGACGGTATACACATTCGTTACTTGAAGAAAGAAGAAGCCGAGAGGGTAACGGAAGAAGTTCATCAAGGAATTTGTGGCCCATATATGAATGGAAGAATGTTAGCCAAGAAAATCCTAAGGGTAGGGTTCTACTAGAATATGATGGAGACTGATTGTATGGACTATATGAAGGGCTGCCATGATTGTCAAACACATGCCAACTTGAATCATATTCCGCCTAGTGAGTTGTATAACATGACCTCTCCATGGCCATTGTCAATTTGGGGCATAGATGTTATTGGATGAATAGCTCCTAATTCTTCAAATGGGCATGAGTACATTTTAGTGGCAATTGACTACTTCACTAAATGGGTGGAAGTAGCCTCCTACTCTATGTTGAAGGCTAAGCATATGGCTCAGTTTTTAGAAAACAACATCATATATCAGTTTAGGGTGCCCCAAGAGATCATTTTCGATAATGGTTCCCATTTTGAAGGCGAAGTCCGAAGGGTCATGGAAGAATATGGCATTAAGCATCACAGGTCTTCACCATATTAACCACAAGCAATCGAGCCATAGAAGCAGCCAATAAGAATGTGAAGAATATCGTACCCTAGATGGTAGTGACATACAAAGATTGGGCCAAGAAACTTCCGTTTACGCCTATGGGGTTATAGAACTTCTATCCAAGCAACACCTTACTCCTTGGTTTATGGTAGTGAGGCGATACTTCCTATTGAGGTGGAGATACAATCTTTGAGGGTATTGGTGGAGACTAAGGTCCTAGAAGAGGATTGGGCTAAGGCAAGATATAAACAATTGGCTTTGATAGATGAGAAGAGAGCTAGGGCATAATACCATGCACAAGGATACCAAAAAGGATTGCTAGAGCATTCAACAAGAAAGTGAAACCAAGAAACCTTAAGGAAGGAGACTTGGTCCTAAAGGTGCTTAGAGATGAGACTTTTGATCCAAAAGGACAAATGAAGCTTAGGTGGTTTGGACCTTTTATCATTAAAAAGATCATGTCGGAGGTGCTACAAGAATCACATATTTGAATAGGGAAGAGATGCCCCATTAACATGGATAGACTCTGGAAATACCACATTTAAAAGAAAAAGAAAAAAGAAAAAGCCTACTAGGCTAAAAACTCGAAAGGGCGGCTTAGGAAAAAATTAGGGCAAAAGAACCCCACTAGATTGAAAACCCGAAAGGGCAATCTAGGCAAGTTAGGGGAAAAGAACATGGGCATGGTCAAAATTCCTCAAAGGACGTCATGGGCAAAAATTACATGGCAAAGGAAAAAGAAATTAAAAAAAATGAATAAATGAGATGACAATAAGCAAAGATAATAAAAAGGGAAATTCTTTCATTGCTCAAATTAAAAGACAATAAGTTTGTTTTCATAGGAGATTTGGAACATTCCAATCCTTTATTAAATTTAAAAACAAAAAAATGAGAATCATAAACGTGCAGGAAAGTAAAACATGGGCCATAACAAGGCAGTCACTTAGTCCTTCTTATCTTTTTGCTAGTCTTAATGTGAGCTTTCTCATCCTTCAAAATCTACTTCATGTCATTCTCCAACCATTGTTTGTAGCTTGCAATAAGGTAGGTAAATTTGGGAGAAACAATGTCTTTCTTCACCCTACGGCGTGGCCAAGCTTCACTAATCCTACTCAAGATCCTATTGGTGAACACCGTAGTGTGGAAGGCACCCTCATCATTAGGAACTCCTTGACACTCTCCAAATTGCCTTGAGATACGACAAGTGGAGTAGTAAGAGTAGCAATGAAGCCCAACTAAAGTCACACAATGATCCTTGCAGCAACTCTATACCATGCTTAATATATGCCACCATTTCACAACCCACTGAATGTCGGTCTCCTTTAGGTGACCCATAAGCTCCACGTATGCTTCAAAACCCAGGACATCTAGAAGCCGGCGGACCCTAAGATGCCTAGGAAGGTAGGTACTAAGGGGTACAATAGGAGGATGAAGCGACTGAAGCCTCTCTTGTAGCCATATTTGACAAAAGAGGTGAAGGAAGAGAAAAAAAAAAAGGAGAAAAAGAAAAAGAAAAAAAAAAGTGGAGAGCATAAGTAAAAAAAATAATAATAAAGAGACAAAGATGAAAGACAATATAAGGTGCCTCGATGGGTTGAAAACCGCAAGGCAATCCATGCAAAATTAGAGGGATTCTGCTAGGTTGAGAACCTAGGCAAAAGTTAGGGATCATACTGAAGAAGGAGAGGACTTCCTGCAAAGAAACTTGCTTCCCTCCTTTGAAAGGCTTTCAAACCATTAAGAGTTTTCACCAAGATCAAACCCACCGGATTGCCCCTCTTTAGCTCAAAAGCCACCATACACATCCGAAGGTCCACACAATATGACTATTGAACGAAGAAATACCTTGCAAGAGCACACAAACAAAATGCATGAAGATAGTAGTATCGTGGTCTCTCACCCTTAGAAAGACCCAAACCGGAAAAGTAATCAAAGACCAGCCTAAGATTGAGTTTTCCAAACACACAACACCTATTGGCTGTGGTTTCAGGGATACCCAACACAACTCGCAGCAAGGAAGGAAGATCCCCACCCATGGTAGGAAAGATAAGATCATCAATCTCTAGTTCACCCATGATAGCAACAAATTCCTCAATAGTGGGGCATAATTCTATTTTATTGAGGCAGAATAAATGCTGAGAAGGAACCTAATAGTTGACAGCAGCATGAAGAAGAGACTCATCTACCCTAATTTGATGGTAAAGGAAGATGCAAGAAAGGCCATAGAGAGCAACAGAATCCTTGAAATTGAGACCAAGTTGAGACATCAAGAGGAGAGTTTTCTACCATTGGGAGACCTCAAAGAAGTGTTCTCTAGGTTGGAAATATATTGGTAAGGGTTTTGGACTCAAACGGCTACTTTTATACCTAAGTAAGTCGGCTAGGGTTTTTCTAATTCACGGCCCACGCACGTAGGATCAACGCTGCGTATGCAAAGTCAAAACTACGTATGCAGACTTATTTCCATGTACACACAGTTCTTGGAAGAAGCCCATGTTCCCCTGTTTTGAGCAGAGTTTTTCCTTCTCCCAAACATTCCTAGTGTCCCTGTGACATAAAGAACCATTCAAGACATGTTCCAAGCACAAGATTGCAACCATCAAAGAAGCAAAGTTGTATAGAAACATACAATTTATCATTATCCTGTAAATTAAGTGCTAGATTCCAATCAAAAACATAAATGTAATATGTGTTCTTAAATAAAATCCTTTGCCTCAAACCAAACTCAAATGTCTACTAAAGAGAATAAAAAAAAAGACTTTAAAAGCAAAAAAGAAAAGGAAAAGCTGTGTATTTTTTGTTGTATATATGTTGTGACTACAGGTGATCAATGGTGCCGCCTCTTCCTTGGCTGGTAACTAGGGGTCGCCTTCGGATCCTCCTCCTCGCCACCACCATCATCATCATCACCATCGCTGCCTGGGTGGGCTGTTCCTCTAGGACCGTATAACTCCCTGGAGTAGTTGGTCACCTCCAACTTACCAACTCCCTATGCTCTTGGATAATGGGCTGCAATTTGAAGAAAGAAGGGTTAGTGACTAAGACAAAAAGAGAAATTTGGCAAAGAGAGAGGACAAAGGGAAGAAAGAACTCATCGCTCGAGTGTTGGGAGGAAAAGGATAGCCCATGACATTAGGATTGTGGGGCACGACATGCTCCCTAGCAAAGCCATCTGGGTCATAAGCATAGACCATCCAAGGGATATGTGGAGGATCAATGGGCTCACCGGCCACAGGTCCCCCTATTACAATTTCCCACATTAAAGGTCAGGACAAACAAAGAAAAAAGAGAGAGAAGAAGTACAAGAGCTTGAGCATATACCTGGACAGTGAGAGAAGGCATGTGGCAAGTAAGGTTGAACTCCTCATTGTCCAACCCCTCAAGGAGCCACTCGGCATAGGAAATACCACTCCACCATAAGTTGAACTCAGCATTAGTCATGAAGTGTGGGGTAAGCATAAACTCAAGAAGGTCCCTTGGAATCTATGGGTCATCCATACCCACCAATTGGCACCTCACCTTCTCTACCAAATATAGAGCCCTCAAAATTGCTCCTTCAAGGGGTCAGGTAATCTCCGAGGCAACAAGAATGGCAGGCTCTAAGTTTCAAGTAGCAAGAAGGGGCTGGCCGGCCCATGGGGCCTAGTTTACCTATAAAGGCACAAGGATAGGAAGAAAATATTCTAAGGGTAATAAAGGAAGAAGCATGAATAACTAAAACTCTTAGGGTAAATTCCACAAACATACCCTGAGGTTTGGCGTATTACCAATCAAGTCCAAAGGATTTAAAAACTGACCACTTCAATCCTTAAACCCAAACGGCTTATAACACCGTTACCTATTTTTAATTCTATTCCAAAACTCTCCTCTTTCTCCTATCTGTCTTCCTCAATCTCTCTCCTCTTTTTCTCTGACTCATATTAGAAGAAGAAATTGAAGAACACGATCCCAGTAATAGGGAGGAAAGGTTTTATGATCAATGTAAAAGGAAGGAAGGGCTTATTTTACTCTCTCTATGTCAGACCTCTCTAAATCTCTCTTTGTCCTAAAGCTCTTCTTTCTCTTCTCTCCATATGGCTTCCTCGTCCCTTTCTCTAACCTCTCTTTGTCTTTGTAGTGCGCCGCAGTGGTGGAGTTGCTGTGGTTTGTGAGTTTTGGTTAGATTTGAGTTTTTTTGTGGATTGGCTTTGGAATTTTGTGGGTTTTAGTTTGAATATTTTGTGGGGTTTTTTGATTTGGATCGGCGGAGGCGTGTGGCTATCGCCTCTAGAATTTCCCATCTTGATTCATCCTCCATAGTTACAGTCATAGAACGCACGCGCTACCACGGTCTCGACCAAGCCGTGATCTAGACATTTCCAACCTTCACACTCGATGGGTAACTCGCTAAAAGTAGAGGCTAGAGAGTTGCAATTGCATGCAAGTGGATGGAGATCGTGAATTAAAAGAGTGGGAAGCTGCCAAGGTGACCTTCACACGATGGGTCACTCATTGATTCAACCTGTTTACAACATAGAGATGTGGTGGAGATTTTTCATAGAGAGCCAGAGTTTTGGTAATGGAGTGAGTTGCTTGTGCTGGGGTTTGATTTTTTTGTGAATTTAAGAAGATTTTTTTTTTTTGGGGTTTGATTTGTTGGGTTTGGTTTTGGTTTTGGATTTGAAGCTGAGATTAGATTTTGATTTTGTGCTGGGGTTTGACATTTTTGTGAATTTGAGAAGATTTTTTTGGGGGTTTTGATTTGTTGGGTTTGGTTTTGGTTTTGGATTTGAAGCTGAGATTGGTTTTTGATTTTGTTTTGACGATGATTTTTGGTATGGTTCTTGACGGCAGGTTCTTTGATTTGTATTTAAATATTCAAATGAACTGATTTGTTGTGCTTTACTCTTATTAAATGAAAATTTATTTTGATTGTTGGTCCTATTCAAGGTTTTTTTTTTTCTTGTTTGTTTACTGGGAACATGTTCTACAATTTCTTCTTCTTCTTCTTGTTTGTTTACTGGGAAAGCTCCGAGATTCAGAGAAAAAGAGGAAAGAGACTAAAGGAGACAGATGAGAGAAAGAGGAGAATTTTGGAATAGAATTAAAAATAAGTAACAGTGTTATAAGTCGTTTGGGTTTAAGGACTGAAGTGGTCAATTTTTAAATCCTTTGGACTTAATTGGGTATTATGCCAAACCTCAGGGTATGTTTGTGGAATTTACCCAAACTCTTAAAATTACCTCATTTGAAGTCTATCCCAAAAGATGTGCCCTCACTTGGTGAAGATCCCTTAGAACTAGGTCGGTGCCTAGAGTTATGAGGCCGTACCTAACAGCCCACCGCTGTAAGAAAGAAGCACAAGCCTTAGGTTAGATGCAAGATGACAGTTTGCAAGGTGATAGTTTGAAAGATGACAGTTTGCAAGATGATAGTTTTCAAGACAATACAATTGGCAAAATTACAAGCTACAAATAATAATACAAAAGATGAAAAGTGAACTTACCTCAAAGAGCTTCCAAGGCCCCACAAGCTGCCATAAAGTTCCCTGGCTGAGAGTGTCGAAGGTGGAGTAAAGATAAGCAAGGCATGCTTACCCCCAGTTGGCCCTCTATGCCTCCCCAAATCCTGGAAGAGGGTTAGCCACCTCAAAGACACCATTTGCCCACCATTGGCAAAGAGGTAGGCTCCTAGCAAGTGGAGAAGGAAATCCCTCGCCATATGGACGCACTCCTCCGTGGTCCTTTATGGGAGGAACACGTAATCTGATACCAAGTCGAAGTAGCGGATGGCCTAAGTGGAGTACTTCCTCCCCAACATGTCAATGCTCAGCTGCATACCTGACGCGCCATCTAAACTGATGATGGCCCCCTTAAAGCTAAGGCCAATCATACGGTAAAAGGCATAGGGAGTCACCATCATCTTCTGCTCAGCAATATGAAAGGTGTGGGTAGTGTCCCACCACCTCTCAATGTGGCACTGTGCCAAGGTAGCACTCGCAGTCTTTTCAGGAAGAAGACTAATGACAAGCTCAAAGCACGCCTCTTAGATATAACCTCTGGTTTCGGGGACAAGTAACTTGTACCACTCCACCACCTTATTGGTGCTTCCCCTACCAGCATAAGCGGATGATGACTGCAAAAAAAAAAAATGTCATTAGATTCATGATTCAAGTGAAATTCGAGGAATATAGTGTCGTGATGCATGAGTGGAGATAAAAAGGATGATATAGTGACATTCAGATACAAGAATGACAAAAAAGGGTGTTAGAATTGCATATGGAGGTGAAATAGTTGAAAAAGGAGTGAATATGAGTAGAGTAGGGCTTCTGCCAAGCGTCTCACATACACAGGTCAAAGCCCACACACGTAGGTAAGACCCCACGTACATAGGTCCATTCCCACGTATGTAGAACCTCAAGAACATACTTGCGTACGCAAGAATAGAGCTATGTACACATAAATACAAGCTGCATACCCAAGCATGAGCCCACACACACAAAAGAACATAGACAGAAGCAGTTCTTCGACATTTTCAAAGATGCATCATCCAAAATCAATCCTAGACATGTTCCTACCCTTCCTAAGACATCAAGTTTTCATCTAAACCCATCCCACAGCAAAGCTCAAGCATTTACATAGTCAAAAACACATTTAAACCAAAGATCAGAGGGAAACCTAAAAATGAGAAAAAAAAAATGAAAAACTTACAAATTCACCCATGGGAATGTGATTCTTTGGCTGGTATGTCAATGGCGGGGTCCCACCAACCTTGTGGCTCTACTCCAACGGATGAGATGGAAGGCATCAAAAGATAGGACATAGGAGGATTTCTTGGCCTAGGGAGCCATTAAAGAAGATGATGAGAGAAAGAGAGAAAATGAGAAAATGAGAGAGTCTGATAGAATGAGAGAGTCAAAAGGTGTGAGGAAAAAGAAAGAGGGGAGGGAGGTTTTTTTAGAGAGAAAAGAGAGAGGAGTTGTGAAGAATGTGAAGAAGTGGGGGAGATGAAGAGAATGAAGAAGAAGAAAAGAAACTGTTGGCAACAATTTGAGAAAATGAAAAGGCAGAAACACACCTGATGGCTAAACTACATGTAGTTTAGACCTTACTACTAAACTACGTGTAGTTCAGTCATGAATAGTAAAAACTAAATCTCTTTTCTTTCTTTTAAAAAAGGGAAGGATTTCTCAAAGATTTCCATAATTAGACATGAATTATCAAAAAAAATTCCCTAGTGGATCAAGTACATAAAAAAAAAATTCCCAAAGAATCGAACACATCAAGAACCATTCCCAATGGTTCAAACACCTCAAGGACCTTCCCCAACGGGTCAAGCATGTCAAACATCATTCTCAGTAAGGAAGTAAAAGACTCTTTCTCAATATTTCAAGCATATCAAGCATCGTACCCAATACAAAAGCAGAAGATTTTTCCTCAAAATGATCAAACCTATCAAATATCATTCCCATGGAGGAAGCAAAAGACTCTTCCTCAATAGTTCAAGCATATCGAGCATCATGCCCATGGACGAGGCAAACGAGTCTTCCCCAATGGACCCAAGCACATTAAAGCAAATCCCTAGTGAGGAGGCAGAAGATTCTTCCCCAAAACATCCCCAGTACGGAAGCAAAAGATTCTTTCCTAGTAAGTCCCATATGATGGAAAAACATGTTTGTATCGCATACAAAACATATGCAGTAAAAAATTAACGGATCTATTTCATTCGCAATTGATAACATGCAGTATGTAAGTTTCAAAATATAGAATCAAAAGAGTGTACCTTGGTGTAGTGAATTTCAAAACTGAAGATAATAACTCCTTGGGAACACTTTTGATCTTCACTCCAATTCCACTTATGCCCAAGATGTGTGGTCTCTTAATCAGTTATATGTGTTTGTTCTAGAGAGAATGAGAGAATGTCCAACACTCACATACATACCATTTCATGAAGATGTCTCTCTAAAAATTCTGTATGTTTCTCCTTTAATAACTGATTATTTAATTGGGCTAGCCTTTTGGGCTTTTCCAATTGGGCTTTAGTATGTGGCTTGGAGTAGGATTAAAGGGAACAAATAAGACACTAGCTCCAATAGGCCTTCAGCTTTTCTGTCAATTCTTGATAAGTCCAAAGTTACCATTAATTATATTTAATACCACTTTATAAATATAATTCCACTCTAGGCCTTATTAATAAATTATATTCCAAGACTTTATTATACATGCAACCCCTTCATAAAATATTTGTAGTAATACAAAGTCATGAAAGTAGACTGCCACTTTGTAAATTATTACATCTTAATCCTTGAGTACCCGGTTTAATCCTTTAAGTTATTCACCATATATTTATGAAATCCAATTTCATAAATATATACTTTAGTAACTATTTACTAAAGTAGTTAGGCCTAACATTCAGAATAACAAACCCATTAAACTTATCTTCAAGGGAATATTTTGTATCTCTATTAAGAGACTATGAATTCCATCTTGAGAATATATGTTCCATCAACACTAAATGTGGCTGCCCAACATACTGAGATTTTGACCGTTACTTTAGATCTCACTCTTGATATATCAAAGCAACCTACACTTCATGTTCAGGTCCATTATTCTCTCAAGATTAAGAGTTCATGCAAATAGAAGTCGTGAGATTTATTATTCATTTGACAGTCTTTAAGAGAATAATAAATCTCACAGCGGTCCAGTTCAATATGTCTTAACTCTTAAAACATATCAGCACATCAACTAGAAGTCTTCACTTCCATGATCAAGACAAATCATCTTAGTCGATATGTTATAGTCTTCGCAGATGAAATGCCCAATTTCATCACCGACTACGAACTAAAATTCTGAGTTTACAAAGAACTTGTAATTTATATCTTCTGTGACTTTTCACATAAATCACATACTATGCATCTCATGGACTATATGATAATGTCCAAATATTCATGTTACCATTATTTTAGATAATAATAAAAGAACTTTATTAATCACAATATTAAGTCATACATAATATCATACATAATGTCATACTTAATATCATACATAGCATCATATAATAAGATTTAAGGACACTAATCCCAACACCATACACCCAAAAAAGAAAAAAAAATCCCCAGTGAGGAAGTAGATTCTCCCTCAAAATCCTTTGTGAACCATATAAGAAGTAGAAGATTATTCCCTAGTGGATCACACATCTACACTACTCCTTAGTGAGTCCATCCATATTACTCCTCAGCGAGTTTCTAATCTCCAAACAAGTCGTGAAAGGCAGAAGATTCCTCCCCATACATATCTACTCCTCAACGAGTTCTTCACCATCCCTAGTGGATCCTACCCGTGCCTATATCCTCTAGGAATTAAATATGCAGGCATGGTAGAAAGAGGTATAAATAGTGATAGAGAAAGAGGCCAAGGCTAACCCGAGGCAAGAGCCTCACACGAAAATGTGGAGAAAGAAGTGAAGAAGACAAGAGGAACAAGTCGCCTGGAGAAGTTTAATGCAAAAGCCCCAATGGACACCACAAAGATGATATCCTTTTGTTATGTGATGGGTTAGCTCATAAGAGCACCTTTGTTTGTTTTCTTTTTTTCTTTTAGTGACTCTAGGATAATGAGTCACTCACCATTTGCTTACAAGTGGCAAAACAGGTTTTGGGATAGTGAACCTGTCGTTGCTCGTTTCCCAAGCAACAAAGGTGGGACTTCGAACATACGAATCCGATACAGCTCGTTAGAGTTGCATCCTACCATGTATGCATGATGTGCGTCATGTGCATGGGTTGGACCCGAATCATACGTCGAAACAAAATGTTTTGTCTCTTATTCTTTTAATTCCATTAGCGAAGCTTACATGTCAAAAGAGGGTCATCTGTAGAGACCGCATTTTGTACCCCTTATAACTCAAGCCCCCGTTCCCCAATGATACTCAAACTCTAAAGCCTAAGTCCAGTTTAGAGTCTAATCAAATATTAAAATGACTTGAGGAGTGTTAAAATGGAAGATATAACCTTTTAAACGAGAAAAAAAATCTACTTTTGGAAAATTAAATGACCAAATTGGCCCTCGACCTGCGTACGTAAGTCGTAGCCTGCGTACGCAGGCACATTCTTGCATATGCAACTAGGGTTTTAGAAGTATAAGAAATGCAAGTTTTCTGCAATAATGGCTAAGGTTTGGAATGAATCCCACATCATCTGGGAGCTATTCCAAACCCCATTTTTTCAACTATAAAAAGCCTTACATGCTACATTTTCAGAACACACAGAAATCCCACGGGAAAAACCTAAGATTCACTAGAAAATAGTGAATCAAAAGGGAGATTTTCATAAAACCCTCAAGTCATATTTATTTGATTGGGACATTTTCTGGCCTCAATCCTTTGAGTTTAAGATTGCTAATCACTATTTTATTGAATTGTGATAGATTTGATAGGGGGGAACGGTCAAAAATCAAGCCTAGGAGCTTTTGCTTTAAGGTATCCTTTTAAACTTTTCCTTTTCTTTTCTGCCTATAATCTTTATTTTAATCTGTGTTTTGTTTATTTTATATTTACACATGTTTCTTTAGGTTAGTTTTAGGTTTTTTTTTATGTCTTTAAGCATGTTAGATTGTTAGATTTTACGTTTTATGTTTTGTTTGGCTTCTGCTTTGTTTCTGTGTAAATTAGGTTTTCTAGGTAAGGATATGCGTACGCATGATCTAGCCTACGCACGCAGGCTAAACTCATGCGTATGCAAACCTGTTCTAGCGTGCTTGATTCCGTTACCCAGAAACCCTAATTTTTTTTTTTTTTTTTTTTTGGTTTCTACACTCACATGTGTATTCTGTGTAGCCTCCTTTTCTTGTGTTTCAAGCCCCATAACTGTTTGTTTACCTTTTAACATGTTTGTTTGTTATCACATGTGTAGATTGTTGGGGTTTATGCCCTAAAATCCAATTTATTGGCATGACATAAATAATTTAATTGTTTAATTATATGAGACTATCTATAAATGAATTAATGGGACATTATCTTAGTCCATGAGATACATTGTATGTGATTTATGTGATTTAGTCACAGAAGATATAAATCACAAGTTCTTTGTAAACTCAGAATTTTAGTTCGTAGTCAGTGATGAAATTGGGCGTTTCATCTACGAAGATATCAACTAAGATGATTTGTCTTGATCATGGAAATGGAGATTTCTAGTTGGTATGTTGATATGTTTTAAGAGTTAAGACATATTAAACTAAACCGTTGTGAGATATATTATTCTCCCAATGACTGTCAAATGAATAATAAATCTCACAACTACTATTTACATCAACTCTAAATCCTGAGAGAATAATGGACCTGATCATGAGATGTAAGTTGTTTTGATATATCAGGAGTGAGATCTATAAGTTACGGTCAAAACCTCAGTATGTTGGGCAGCCGCATTTAGTGTTGATGGAACATATATTCTCAAGATGGAATTCATAATTTCTTAACAGAGATATAAAATATTCCCTTGAGATAAGTTTAATAGGTTTGGTTATTTAAAGAGTTAGGCCCAACCACTTTAGTAAGGAGTTACTAAAGTATATATTTATGGAATTGGATTCATAAATATATGATGAATAACATTAAGGATTAAACCAGCTACTCTAGGATTAAGATGTAGTAATCTTCAAAGTGGCAGTCCATATTCATGACTTTGTATTACTACGAATATTTTAATGAAGGGGTTGCATGTATAATAAAGTCTCGGGATATAATTTATTAATAAGGCTTAGAGTGCAATTATATTCATATAGTGGTATTGAATATAATTAATGGTAACTTTGGACTTGTCAAGAGTTGACAGAAAAGCCCAAGGCCCATTAGAGCTAGAGTCTTATTTGTTCCCTTTTAGTCCCACTCCAAGCCACACACTAGAGCCCAATTGGAATGGCCTAAAAGGCTAGCTCAATTAGATAATCAGTTGTATATAAGGAGAGAAACATACAGAATTTCTAAGGTTCTTTTGATGAGTGCTTTTTCATATAAGTCTTTTCAGAAGTGTTTTTCATCAAGATTACACAAGGAATGAAATGGTTTGTATGTGAGTGTTGGACACTCCTTTGATCTCTCCTTGGAAGCTGGTTGAGAGACCACACATCTTGGGTATTAAGTGGAATTTGAGTGAAGATTAAAAGTCTTTCCAAGAATTTCTGATTTTTGGTTTTGAATTTCACCGCACCAAGGTACACTTTCTTGTTCTTAAATTATGAAATTTTCATAGTGCATGTTATCAATTGCGAATGAAGTAGATCCGTTAATGTTCCGCTGCGTATGTTTTGTATGTGATACGAACATGTATTTTCCCAACAATTGGTATCATAGCGGTCTTCAATTCGAATCTGAATAACATGTTTTGTGAATTTTAGAATTAGAGATAATAGTTTCATGATGTTAGAAAGTTATAAATGCATTTAATTTTCTTCATGGTAGTTGAAACTATGTTTTGATAAAAACTGATATTGATGTTATGATGTTGTTTATATTTGAATTTAAGTATGTTAAATTTATCTTTAAGGCTATAGCATCAATGAAATTCAGTTTTGATATCAAATTCTGCATATCAGTTTTCGCAAGTTAGCTTCTCGTGAAGTTACTCGGGAAAAATGATTCTGAAGGCAAAAACTTTTCGCGGGTAAGCTTTATTCGGAACCAGTTGCGAGACAATAGCAAAAGTTTCTGTCTGATTTTCGTGTTTTCAATTTTTTGCTTAAATTGTTTTCGCAAGAAGTGCTTAGTCGCGAGATACCCGCGAGACAAAAGCGAAAGTTTCTGTCTGAATTTTGTGTTTTCACTATTTTTCCTCAATGCCTTTTTCGCGGGAAGAGCTTAGTCGTGAGATTCTCACGAAAATACATTTGAAGGGAATTTTGAATATTTTCTAAATGTTTTCAAATGTATAAAGTGTAAGGAAATGTGTGATGAGATTACACATGGTTCTAACTAAAAGACCTAATGAGATCAAAGATATTAATTAAATAGAACTCTTAGTCCTAAATAGTTTAGGACTTGTCTTTTAAGAAACATTCTAATGAGATTGGAGTTTTTGTATGATTAAAAATCCTTAATTTATTTTAATTAGAAGTTTTAATGAGATTAAAGCTTAATTAAAAGGTATATATATTTTTTCTAATGAGATTAAAACTTTTTATTTAGTAAATTAAGGATAGAGTTCTATATAACTGATTTTTGATCCATTAGAGTTTAAGGAATCCTAAATAGTTTAGGACTTCCATTTTAGTTAGTGATTCTAACTAGATTAGAGTCTTCAACAAGTGCAAGGTTATAAGTTGTGATTGGATCACAATTATTTAAGAAAAACCCAAATAATGAGTGGGAGTGCTGAAATAACCCTTTTTGTTAAGTTTATTGTAATGTGAATAGATACCTTGTCTTGACTTCGAGTCTTGCATTTCATGCGGAAGGTATCTACTTCACGGATTACAAGGTTAAACTTCTTTGTGATTGCGCGAATGTTCGTTGCGCCATTGTGACGTGACTTAGTAATATCACATTGAATTTAAACAATTAAACACATTTGATGTGTAGGGTTAGAATTGTGATAAGATCACAATAATTTCAGGACAAACCACTTGTTTTAAAATTTCTAGTGGGAGAGAGATTCAAGGGTTGATTCTCAAGGCCTCCATTGTCGGTTTATAGTAGTGTGATTAAGCACCTCGCCTTGGCATATATGCCTTGCTCCCTTCGAAGGGTGTTTAATTCATGGTACTACAGGTTAAACTTCTTAATGATGGATGAAGTGTGTTTTTACATCAAGAACGACTACACTTCCGTGGAGTTACTTGGTGACTCACATTGATTCTAGGCAATGGAATACACTAGACTAAGTGTAATGTTAACCTCCCTTCGGAGCTATGTCATTATTACTTAGAGGCTAAAGAAATAGCGGCAAATTATTTTTATTTGTTAAGAGTTACCATGATAGCATTAATAATGAGAATAATTCTCGCCTGATCATAGTGATTGGTATGACCTCGCTTCCGAGGAATATTAATTGTGGGATTAGGTTGTCGTTGCACCTAGTATAGTATTTTTCGAGTTTCATACTATATGGTTATGGATGTAAAATATAATGTCCTTGTAATTATGTTCATAGTTTCAAAATAAAGTTGTCATAAATTTTGTTCTCTGGCTACTATTTTAAATGAATCACATTAACTAAGAAATAATTTTGGACATGGTGCTTAAAGGAGCTGAAGTACATAAATATGTTTTGATTTAGCATTGTCATAATTTCCTATGCATGATGCATTGATGGAAGATAGCTTATGATTTGATCATAGTCTCCATTGAAATGCTAAAATGTTACACTAGCTTCTATCTCAATTGTACTACAACATGAGATGCAAGAGTTAGTATTAGACTTAGACTTTATATTAAGTTTAAATGAGATATTTTGATATGAATCATATTCGGCAAGGATCTTACCCCCCTTCGACTTCGGAATGATTTAAAGAAAGATCTCTGCTCCCCTGCTTTCGAAGTTGTAGACTGGTCGAGTCAGATTGAGCTTCCTTGCTAGTAGTAGTCTCAAAGTCAATA
Source organism: Lithocarpus polystachyus (assembly GCA_033629205.1). Classification (NCBI taxonomy): domain Eukaryota; kingdom Viridiplantae; phylum Streptophyta; class Magnoliopsida; order Fagales; family Fagaceae; genus Lithocarpus; species Lithocarpus polystachyus. Next base: position 51,648,128 of record CM066162.1, on the reverse strand, counting down.
TCGAAGAAATGAGCATTCTAAGCTTGGTAAGAAGGAAAGGGGGTTGGCGAAGAGCAAGAAAGACGAGACAGAGACTTTATATGTAATTAGAAAAGCGGTCTGGTACTAGAGCTATAGGCTTCAAAGCTATAACAATGGAGGCTGGGAATGACTATTTGTTACTCACCTTAGAGTAAGCTGACCGAAGGGAAAGGTGCACTGCCTGCTATTCTCTTTCTTTTTGACTTCAGGAGCTCACTTTATCGTGATTTCGTATAGTTGAGCGCTAAGAAAAGCTGAAGGAGTTCCAATTCTATATCCTTGTTAGAATCATTTGATCAATTCAGATTGTTTTCAAAATAAATTATTTATATGTTATCTGAATTGATGAGTGAGTTCTACGCAACGGAAGACATCCTAAAAGCTAAAGCTAGGATCAATATGATTTAATTCAAATTCTTAGCTTGAACCGAAAGGGAAGGGTGATAAAAAGATGAATTATAATACCAAACTGTTGGACAAGTAAGTTGTCCTAGTAGTTGCCAAAAAGAAATTAGACTTAAAAGCATGACCAAAAGGAAAGTGTTTCTGTTTTGGTAAAGCTAAGCATTTTCATGATTATTTTCTAGATGAAAATTTACATGTTTTACTTTTTAAAGAGAAAGTTTTCATCCTTTGTTGTTGTATGTATTTGGCATTTATGCCTAGATCTTATTAATATAAATGATATTTAAGATTGGTGAAAGATGGGCTTTTAGAACCATTATTTTGTTATATTCCCAGTCTATGAATTCTATTTAGAGGATAATAAGATCTAGGGCTCCTTTATTGTAAAGGAATAAAGTTCCACTGACTTCTTTAAGTCAGTACATACATGAAGGATGAATAAGACTCTTTTAGAAATAGTAAAGTACATGATAAGTATTTCCATTTGCTTATTTCTTTTAGGGATGTACTCTAATAATTACTATACATTTTCTAAAGTTGATTTCAAAACTTTGTTCCTAGGACATTAGTCAAATCGTAGATTGGGTGAAAATCTAGTATATGATACTTCCACTTTTGGAAATGTCCAGCACTTGTGCTAGAAAGGAAGTCTAACAAGTTGAAATCAAAAGATAGAAAAATGTATGTTTATGATGAGTATCCAAAAGGAATGGTGTGAGATTATTTTGGTAGTCATAAAGAAAACAAGATGTTTGTAAACTTCAAATACAAAGTTCTTGATGATGACTATGTGAATAATCTTAAAGCAAATCGTAGATTGTTCTAGAAGAAAAATTTTAGAATTTGTTGAAAGACAACTATAAAATACATTTAGAAATGAGATGGTTGTATTAGATACATCACAAGCCATTATTCTAGATGTATAGCTAATACATTGGTACAATATCGTAGTGGGAGGATTATTAATTACCAAGTAAGTTCATACTTTTTGGATAAACTTTTGAAGTTATTCCACAAGGATATGAATTTGATCCTCGGCCCTACGTAAAGGCAATAGATGATTTGAATATGGATTACTGGATCAAGTTTATGTGAATAGAATTGGATTCTATTTGAAGTCTAGAACTTGCAGAGGCGCCTAATGGCATTAGGCCTATTGTTTTCAAATAGGTCCGCAAGTAAATAAGATTGATAGATTTGAAGGTTCAAACCTTCAAAGTCAAGACTAGTGGCAAAAAGATTTATTCAGAAAGAAATGGTTCGATTATGAAAAGATTTTTTCACCAATAGTCAAGTTTGACTCTATCTAGATTCTCTTATATATTATATTTTATTTGAATGAAATATGGTAACAGATATCAAGAAAACTTCTTTTAGTAGCAATCATGAGGAACACATCTATTTGATGTAACTAGACTTGTACATAGCAAAGAAACTGTAGTGTTTAGTATGCAAGTTGCTTAAATTCCATTTATGGACTAAAGCTATCATCTGAATCATAAAATATCATCATTGATCAAGCAATCAATTTGTTTGATTTTGATCAAGTATTTCAAGGCCTTATGTGTGTGAAAGCTATATAGAATAATAAATTTCTTAATGTATGTTGATGACATTCTAATCATTTAGAATGATGTAGAGTTATTGTCATTAATAAAGTTTTTGTTGTCTAATCCAGTTTGACATAAAGTACTTGGGAAAGACTAATCATATCTTAAGAATTTAAACTTTGTTACAATTCAAAAATTAGGATATTGAGTCTATCTCAAACTGCTTAAATAAATTAGATTCTAGCTAAGTATAGCATATAATACTTCAAGAAAGAATTCTTTCCTTTTAAGTTTGAAGTTCCTTTATATAGGACTATAGTCCTAAGACATATAAAAGGAGGCGCATATTTTGATGGTTCCTAATATCATATCAATAGGAAGTCTTTATGCTATGCTATATACTAGGCTAAATATCTATTTTGTGGTGGGCATAGTAAGCAAATATCAAATGAATCAAAGATCACTTAATTTAGTGGGAGTAAAGCATATACTTAAATATCTTAGGAGAACAAGGGATTATATGCTTGTCCACAAAAGTGAGATTTTGATGATTACTAAATGTACAAATGCTGACTTGTAGTTTGATTATGATTCATGAAGTTGGACTTCAAGATATGTGTTCATCCCAGTGGTGAAGATACACATTAAGCATAAATATTATCTCACTAGAGAGATATGAGTACTTGAGTAGTAGTAGAAAAGATAATTTATGCAATAAATCTAGCTGAAACTTGTTTCCAAACATTGCCTTAGAGTGACTATAAATTACTCTAAAGGGAGATAAGTGTCGGATATATGATAAATTGTCTTTGAGGGCAAGTGGGAGATTGTTGGGGTTTATACCCTAAAATCCAATTTATTGGCATGACATAAATAATTAAATTGTTTAATTATATGAGACTATCTATAAATGAACTAATGAGACATTATCTTAGTCCATGAGATGCATCGTATGTGATTTATGTGATTTAGTCACAGAAGATATAAATCACAAGTTTTTTGTAAACTCAGAATTTTAGTTCGTAGTCGGTGATGAAATTGGGCGTTTCATCTGCGAAGATATCAACTAAGATGATTTGTCTTGATCATGGAAATGGAGATTTCTAGTTGGTATGTTGATATGTTTTAAGAGTTAAGACATATTGAACTGGACCGCTGTGAGATCTATTATTCTCCCAACAACTGTCAAATGAATAATAAATTTCACGACTTCTATTTACATTAATTCTAAATCTTGAGAGAATAATGGACTTGATCATGAGATGTAGGTTGCTTTGATATATTAAGAGTGAGATCTACAAGTTACGGTCAAAACCTCAGTATGTTGGGTAGCCGTATTTAGTGTTGATGGAACATATATTCTCAAGATAGAATTCATAATCTCTTAACGGAGATATAAAATATTCTTTTGAGATAAGTTTAATGAGTTTGGTTATTCAGAGAATTGGGTCCAACCACTTTAGTAAGGAGTTACTAAAGTATATATTTATGGAATTGGATTTCATAAATATATGATGAATAACATTAAGGATTAAACCGGGTACTTAAGGATTAAGATGTAGTAATCTTCAAAGTGGCAGTCTATATTCATGACTTTGTATTACTATGAATATTTTAATGAAGGGGTTGCATGTATAATAAAGTCTTGAGATATAGTTTGTTAATAAGGCATAGAGTGCAATTATATTCATATAGTGGTATTGAATATAATTAATGGTAACTTTGGACTTGTCAAGAGTTGACAAAAAAGCCCAAGGCCTATTGGAGCTAGAGTTTTATTTGTTTCCTTTTGGTCCCACTTCAAACCACACACTAGAGCCCAATTGGAATGGCCCAAAAGGCTAGCCCAATTAGCTAATCAGTTGTATATAAGGAGAAAAACATATAGAACTTCTAAGGTTCTTTTGATGAGTGCTTTTTCATATATGTCTTTGCATAAGTGTTTTTTATCAAGATTACACAAGGAATGAAATAATTTGTATGTGAGTGTTGGACACTCCCTTGTTCTCTCCTTGGAAACTGATTGAGAGACCACACATCTTGGGCATTAAGTAGAATTGGAGTGAAGATTAAAACTCTTCCCAAGAACTTCTGATTTTTGGTTTTGAATTTCACCACACCAAGGTATGCTTTCTTGTTCTTAAATTCTAAAACTTTCATAGTGCATGTTATCAATTGCGAATGAAGTAGATCCGTTAATTTTCCGCTGCGTATGTTTTGTATGTGATACGAGCATGTATTTTCCCAACATAGATTAGGGTTTTAATAAGAGTTTCTTAATGTTAATACCATTCGTTCACATGTTCATGCATTGATGCCGTAGGTGCTATGCTACTGAAAGGTAAGTAAAGGATAAGCCATGTATTAGCAATGTTCATGCATTGTATTAGAGTTTCACTTTGATGATATGATAGAACATGCTTAGATGTAAGACTAGGGTTTTGTAATATGTTTTCTTACTGCCTTGTTATAGATGCATGTTAGGTTTTCACATGTTAGATGAATGCTAGGGTTTTCTTTTGGGCCTTAGCTCCCTTTTGTTTTAGATTGATAAGTATGTGTGTTTTGGGATGAAGGATACCATGATTGCATGTATAGATGTATGTTAGTGTGTGCGTGAGTATATATGCAAGTGTTAAAAGTTCTTTTAATGAGTTAAAGGTATTAGGCACATTGATGGGAGGCCAACCTTAGGTTATGCGATCTTGGGTGCCTAACACCTTTCCAAGAACGTACCTAAACTCTAAACCCAAACTCTGGTAGTAAGATCAAAGGTCCCTACTCAAAAGGATGTTATATTCGTGGTTCCTAGACCATATAACTAGGTGGCGACTCCATCCGTTATGGTTTTTAACTTAACATTTATGTTGGCTTATTCAAGACAAAAAGTATTGTAATTGCATTAATTTATTTCCTTGTATCTTGTGAGATTTTATTGTATTAGGTTTAATATTAAATTAGTGAAGATTGCTCAAGAAGTTGATCTCGCGACTCAGCTCGCAAGTGGTGCAACCCGCAAAAGTCACATGAGAAGCATGTGCTAGAAGCTGAAGAGTCAAGTGCCAGGCTGCATTTCGTGAGTCATTTCACTACTCAGACCAAGTCGCGAAGTGACTCGTGAAACTCACTGCCTAGAGGAGTTTAAGTGTAACTCTTATACTCTTCACTCATACTATATATACCCTCATTACCCACAAAATTGTAAGCAAGCTATTCAGAAGAAAACCCTAGAAAGGTTTCTACAACACACCCACCCTTGTTAAAGAGAGCTACTTATCATCAATAAAGAAATCCTTGTAGTCTCTTCTCCTTCCCCTCTCCCATTGTTATACCTTGAGAGGAGATTTGTACCCAAACGTAATCCACCCCTATTCAGAGTGTAGAGTGTTTTGGAACTTGAGAAGCATTTGGGATTTGCCAAAAGAAGTCGGTGGGGCTTGATGGATGCAATCAGGTGGTATTGAGGGATCCGAATAACTAGTAAAGACAAGACTCCGAGAATTCTGTTGATAGATGGAATTTGGAGGGCTCAAGTATATTGGGTAGATTAAGCTTGAAGGGTCTTTTTGAGATTCGTGTACTCCAACTTATTCGCTAATGGATCGATTTCGACTTGGAAGGTCGTGGAAAGGTTTTTTGCCGAGTTCTTTAGTTTCCTTTTTAACAACATATCGCCATGTTATCATATGTTTGCATCTCTCTTCCCTTACTCTTTGTGCTTTACATTTATTGTTTATTGCTTATGTTCATGCACTAGAGTAGTTCCGATTTATTGTGATTCATTTACTCTTGTTTCACACTTAGATAAGTAGAGTAAAAGCAATCAAGCCGTGTTTTTAAAAATGGGGGGTCTAAACAAGGATTAGTGTTTTCACACTAATAAAGCTTTCATCTTACACTTTCAAGCTATTGAAAATTCTTCTATCACTGACTTGACTTTCGAAGGGTCCTTGGCCGGCACCCTACTGGTGCTCTTTATAGGTTCTTCATTCTTTTTGTTCTTCAGGTACTTCAATCGTAGTGCGTGTGGACGATCAACTCACTAACGATTTTGTGCATCATCACAAACTATTCCTACGAATTAAGGGTACTACCATTTAGAAGGAACCAAAAAAAAAAAAAAGCCTATTGGATCTAGTTATACCATCCTTGTGTTCAATAGAATGGCTTTGGTAGTTTGGAAAAAGGGGTCCAATTTAACAAAAAGTTGAAATTAAAATCCAAAACAATCAATCTAGATGACATTTGATTATTTTCAATACTTTACTCCTAACATTATCAAAGAAAAATGCATGAGAATGCAATTCACTTATTCTCTCTCTCGGTCTATTTTTCGAATTGCTACATTAACTAGTGTCCCTTTTTCTCTTTTTTTTTTTTTTTTTTTGTAGTTTTGTACTCAAAACCACAGTTGTCAGTATCGTACGATATGCGATACATATCGTACGATATGTATCGTATCATGTACAAAAAGTTTCATATCATAAATGCTCATGAATCGTCCAATACATAGGTGCGTATTGTATAAATCGTATCATAGACATGTGGGTTTAAAATGAGTTTTTTTGTTAAAATTAGTGGTTTTATTAGATTTTAACAAGTTGTTAGACTTTGTTAACACAAAATTATTGGGAAACTTAATTGAGTCTAATGAAATAGCAAGTCCATTAGTTTTTTTCCTCCCTTCTCTTTCTCCTACAAAATTTAGACTATACTCATAACACTCACTTTCATATGCGCAAATTTATTTTCTATGCTACTAATAATGTATTAAATGAAAATATAATTATAGTTTATTTTGTTATTATTATTTTGAGTCTAAAAAGCTAGAATTTCAAGGAAAAGTATAAAGAATAAATTATTAAAATAAAAAAACCAAAAAAAAGTAAATGTCTTTCAAAAAATAATTTTGCAAAATACTGAGCATGATGATAACATTGACTTAGAAGGAGTTGATTAGCAAAGATGATGAAAAGATATTATTATTTTGGTTCATATATCATGTATTACTTTTGAATTTAATCAATTGAATGTGCATGTTATAAACATAAGTTAATTTGATTTATTTAGTTAGCTTTGTTAAATTTTATTACATAAGTAATGATTAAATTGGTCATTAGTTGAATATATGAATATATCTTTTATATATGTATATCTATAATTATTTTATAATTTTATTAGGCGTTTGTGTATTTTACGATACACGATTCGATACGATACATAATACAAAAAAAAAAGCAAAAATCGATTCACGATACGATTTCCAATTTGACAACTATACTCAAAACCCATTTGTGCATTTTTTTTTTTTTAGAAATTTATTTGTGCAATTGTTAAAATATAATTGTACCTATAAAAAGTGAGGGAGACAATAAAAACTAAAATGTTGAAAAATGAGATTATAAAAAAATGTACATAATTATTTATCTTAAAAAAATGTACATAAACAAATAATTAAAAAAAAAAAAAAAAAAAAAAAAAAAAAAAAAAAACTGATGTGCACTTGCACCCACCACGATTGGGCTTTGACGGTAGATATGAAAGTTTGGTCTCATCAAAAAAAAGTAAAAAAAGACATTAATCTTGGACTGGCCTCTTCAGAAAATGTTTACGAACTACAAACTACAAAGTTGCCTGGCCCGTCAAGTACTGTTCTGAATTTCGAACCCCAAACGCCTTATCCGAAAAGAAAAAAACTCATCCAGGGACCTTAATTATCTCTGCACAAAATCTCTCATTCAATAATACAAAAATGTTATCATCCATGGCAGTTCAACCTGGCGTTAACACTGCTTTCTTCTCTTATTCCTTCTCTTCTCAGATACGCAGTTTCAGACCCTTCAAAACCTCACCTTTTGTGACGCCTAAAGCATTTTCTCTACATCCGTGTACCATTATTGACCAGAGGAACAAACCCTTTAGAGGAAATCAAAATGTCTCTGTTTCAGCGGCCCCAGAAGCACTCACAGCTGAAACACCTTCTGAAACTGAGAGTTCAACCTCCACAAGCTCAGAAGAACCGAATCCCACTAAAGAAATTGAGGTTTAATTCTCTTTCTTTCCACAAGAGCGTGTTCATGTATGTGTATGTCTTTGGGCATGTATTATTGTTTTATTTTGGTGGGTTCTGGAATTTGTAGAAAACTGAGGTGGTGGTGAAGCCAGTGGAGACGCCAAGGCTGGTGTTGAAGTTCATATGGATGGAGAAGAACATTGGTCTAGCTCTTGATCAGGCGATACCAGGGCATGGCACAATTCCCCTGAGTCCTTACTACTTTTGGCCGAGGAAGGATGCATGGGAGGAGCTCAAGATCACTCTAGAAAGTAAACCATGGATATCCCAGAAGAAAATGATTATACTTCTTAACCAGGCCACTGATATTATCAATCTGTGGCAGCAGAGTGCTGGCAATCCTTCATCATAAACACAATGTAGGGAAGACCTTGCTTTTTTGAGGTGTGCAGTTATCTAGGATCTGAGAGGCTGATATGATATTTTTTTTCCCAAGTGTGATTTCAATCTGAATTATGTCAATGTCCATGCTTGTCCAGGTTGCAATTCCTGTAATTTTACCCAAGTTTCTGTTTATGGAAGCGTGAATTGATTGTTAAGTGCTTGTATTAATATAAGCTAGCATTTAGCAATACACTACCTTTCAGAATGTAGCACACCATCAAGTGCTTGTACATGTACTGCTAGTACAATCAAATAGTGTTGTTTTCGAGATATCATATCTGGTGTTTGCTATTCTGAATGGTTAAAGAGGCCACGCAAATGTGAGGCTCATCCCATCTCATTTCCAAGCTCAATCATAATCAATTGTATTGTAAATATACATATCTCAGTCGAGGAATTGACTGATGAATCAAATCAGGCCGATACAGTTTCATTATTTCACAGAGTAGTTCTACTGTTTTTCACGTGTCAATAAAATTTAATCGATCTGTGATATAGCTCACTGATATTCAGACTGATTCAATATTTACATTAGCTACAGTTCATCATCAACATTCAAACAGAGAAGGTAAGCTATTAAGCCAACCATAGGGACAAATCTAAGATAGTTTACTATGTCAGCCTTGCTTTTCTGAACATTTTGAAGGTTGTCACCTATCAACCAAGGCTGGAAAATTATGTAAAAGCATATATCCCAAATGAACGGATAAGCTAGCTTCTCAGATCCTTGATAGCTGATCAAGAAGTTCCATCTCCCTCTTATGCTCCCAAAATTTCCATCCATTAAACCAAAAAGTGCCCACAATCCAGATATGAGACACATGGCCCCACCAATTAGTCCAACAATGGGTGCACCGTTGGTCATCACAGATCCAAGTTGTGAGCGCTCTCTTGGAGGGTAGTCTGAATCTGCCTCATTCAGCCGGATAGCCATGTAAGGTATTAAGAATGCTGGCATCAAAAGAACAAGTGACAAATTGGTCAATGGAACCTCAGTAAGCAACCTCATGAAGCATGAGAGTTTGAGAGTTTAAATTCAACCCCAATTACGATGGTTAGTCAATCCTGGCCACCACATATTTAAATTCAAGTGAATGATATGTACTTTTGAGCTACATGGTCAACTGATCTAACCAATCATGAAGCATGAGAGTTTGAGAAAAGCATACTGTTTGTAAGGAACATCTGCAGGCCCCATAGGACATCCAGAGACCCCTTGTATCCGTCCCTCTTACGATCCCTGAAAAGCAAAGGAGCAAACATGAACGTCCACCCAATGACAAAATTGAATATCCTTCAGATATCTGATGCAGAAATGGTGTAGATGTTTAGATCAAAAAGCATGGTGGAAAATGGTGAGGTGCCAAGCAAATTGACATAGCATAATGATCCTTACCGGGTGAAGAACTGGGGCATCAATTAGACGAATGCCAACTGCTCTGCCAAAAGGTTTATTGCAGAAATTATCAAGGATTGAACATAATAAGAATTTGCTCCATAAACCAGAAAGCAAAGTAATCAACTGCTAGTACTGCATAGGGTTAGTAAAAGTAAATCAACTAACAGCATCCTATGCAAAGGGGGAAAAAAAGGAAGAAGAAGAAGAAGAAGAGAAGAAGAAGAAGAAGACCAAAGCATATGTTGTTTGCCTATGAAACTTATAAAACTATCAAAACAGCCACCTTTTGAAATCCCTTGAGAACCAGTAGAACATAAGCTTACAATTCTTTTAAATATTAGGACAACATAAATTTTGCTTTCCCTCCCCTCCCTCTGTTCTTTCTCATCCCAAATGAAAAAGGAATAAAGATGGAGATATCCTCTCAACTAATGATGAAAACCGTTATCACTTGTTGATATAAAGATATAAATAAATAATGACCTGTTTCAAATGCACTGGAATATTGAGTTAATAAGTTCTGCCAAAAAAACAATGAAATATTGCTGTTTATATTAACATAGTGAAATATCATCTATACAGTAGTGATGAATACCTTAGATAAGAAATTCATTAATATATATATATATATATATATGATAAGAAACAAATAACATCAAGGATGAGATACCATGATACCATCCATAATAACTAGGTGAAAAGATTTCAAATAGAAGCATCACGAATCTATCAGAATTGAGAGGGAGACTCATAATCGAGAAGTTTAACATCACAAATGAAGAATAACAAACAAACATTGAACATACCAGTGTTCATAAGAGGCAAGATAAAGAAGAAATTGGGAGAAAGTCCAACAAGAGAGTTTATTGTGTCTGAACTGATGGCCCATACAGGATTTCCCTGTTATAACGCAAGAAAACTTTATTCAAATTTGAACTTTGATCCATTTCCTTTGGGTAATAATATTGTAGTGAATGAAATGCTACATTTACCAGATTTAAAACAAAGAGGGAGCAAAAGAAAAAAGTTGTTGAAAAAGAACCATATGCAATATATAACTAATCAAAAAGCTTTTAGACAGCCATGCTTCATCAAAGGATTTATTTTGCAGTATTGCCAAGTTAAACTTGAAGAGATAACGTCGTACTGTATTGCAAGGAAATCCAAAATTGAGATACTAATAAGTTGTTGAGTTTATAATGATTAACGGCATTTGTAGGAAGCTACCAAAGGAAGTCTGGTTTCACTTTATTTGGTATTACAAGGAAATTCCAAAGCATAGTTTCATTGCTATATATGCTTCCTTCTAATTTCTGGAATAGGATCCTAAACTCGTGTCAATTCAGAAAGATCCGTGGTAGCTGAAAAGTGCCATGATTCCTTTCCTTTGCCACTCATCAAGCTCAGAACTTGACCTACACTTTTCTTTCTCGATAAATTTAACTCACTTATCAGGCCAAAATAAGCTTCGGATGTCGTGTGACAATGAAATGATCTCATTTTCTTTTCCCATCAATGGTTATGAACGCAAATTCCACATATAATTTTTTTTTTTTTTTTTGAAGTGTAATTCAAATTTATGCAGCTCATTCTAAGTTTCAAACCCACTATGGTAATGCTTAGACATGGCAAAATGGGCGGGTCGGGTCGGGTCAATCGGGTTACGGGTCAAACGGGTCACGGATCAAACGGGTCACGGGTCAAAAACAGGTCATTTTTAGCGGGTTTAAAACGGGTTCGGGTCAATCGGGTTGCGGGTCGGGTCGGGTTGACCCGTATTTTTCACATGAATTTTTTTTTTCTTTTTTCTTTTTTATTTTTATAAAGAAAAAAATATGTATTTGTCATTTAGGAGTTATGCAACAAATTACTTGATGTAAAATGCATTATTTTGAATTTACCACTTATATCAAGAATGAACTCAGTTAAACTTATTAATACTTATTCAATAATTTTAAAATTATACAAATCTTAACATTGCTATCTAAAACATAATAACACAAAGATAAGTAAAACAAATACACAAGTTTTATTTCTACACAATATCAACATTCCAAAATATAAAACAAAATTACAAATGACTTATTGGATAACTTATTTGATAAAGAATAAAAACATATAAAAAATTTACAATTTTGAAAATTAATTTTATAATCTATTATTAATTGAGGTTGACACTCTATGTCAATTTGAAATATACATTAAAGTTTGATTGCTTACTTATTTATTCATGGTTTCATTTATGAATATCATATAATTGTTAAGTACCACACACTTTAGGAAATATCATAATTTATATTAAAAAGCCATTTATTTTGGACATAAATTGTTAAAAAATAGGTCAAAGCATTCATAATTTATGTTAATTTAATACTTTGGCTTCACTATATTCACACTTGTGAATGTTTCTCACACATATCTACAATTTTAAATCTATATTTTTAACTTTATTGTAACCAAATTATCTTTAAATCTATTTGATATCTAAAAATCTTTACTCATTACAGAATGCTCAGCCATTTATCTTTCAATTATTTGTATGCAGTGTTGTAAATGTATCAATTGTTTCCTTAAAACTCACAATAAACAATTAAACCAATATTGTCTTAATTTTACTATTTTTTTTACTAAAAAAAATTAAAAAAAAAAATGTTTCGGGTTCGGGTCGGGTCGCGGGTCGGGTCGGGTTGACCCGCAAAAAACACGGGTCGGGTCACGGGTCAACCCGTTTTTGCTTCGGGTCAAAAAAATCGGGTTCGGGTCGAGTATTTTTCGGGTCGGGTCAGGTCGGGTCGGGTCAAAAAATTCTGACCCGTTTTGCCATGTCTAGACTAATGCTTGGTAACTCTAGCGCCAGTAGAGAATGAATTCTGGTAAAATAAATTATCATGAGAAGTAGTGCTTGGTAGTATGTTGAACAACATACTAAAAAGTAGTTTCTAAAAAAAAAAAAAATAGTAATCATATAAGCCAAAAAAAAAAAAAGGAAAGTAGTATCAAACACCGGCTAAAGAATTTGCATTAATGCATTAATTTGGAGTTTTGGACAAATGTTTTCAATTCCCAAAAATTCGTAAAAAGACGAAATAAATATGCTTATTAATTAAGGACAAGAATCATATTTCATTCCAAAAGAGAAAACACACAGTTAGGAGGTGGCGTAAAAGTGTTGATTTACGCCACCAATCAGTGTTTGCCACGTCACACGTTTAAAGAAAAACCAATACACTCTATCACACACAATTTTAACTTACTTAGACCTATTCTCCGGACACATGTATCAGAGAGCAAACCGGAAACAGCACCAACGCCTAACCCATTCCATCTCCTACTCTCGTCGACCACGCAACCCGCCTTACTGCAGCGCCATTGTTAAACCCACCATCCATTTCCATATACACCACCGGAAGCTCTCGCTCCCCAATTCTCCCTCTCGACCCATAAAACCTCCCCACCGCAAACCCACCTCCTGGAAGCCTCCAAATCATCAACCCAATATTCTCAGACCCATTTTGAACCGCCGCCGCCGCAGTCATAGACTCCACCGGCGTAGCCGCTACGGTTTCGGTATCAGTGGGAAGCTCGTGGCGACAAACTAGGCAAGAATTCCGAATCAAAAGCCAAGGGAGTATACAATCAGAGTGGTATATATGCTTACACGGCATGTCTTGAGCTTCGGATCTGAATTCGAATTGCTCTTTGCAGACCGCGCAGTGAGACTCTCTACCTGGGTCTCGACGATTTCGATCGTGGGCATCGACTCGATCGCTGACTTCGAAGCCGGTGGGTTCTTGTACCTCGCTACGACGCCGTTCAATTTGATCTGCGATAGTTGCTTCAAAAGCCGATTGAACTCGGACCCCAACAGAAAATCCGACATGCTCGGCGGCAACAGCCTTAAACCCGACCCGCTTCCATCGTCGTAAAAGAGCTCGACCGTATGGCGTCATTCTGGAGCTGGCGCTAGACAGTCTTGATAAGTGGGTTTTGATCCTTTTTTTTTCTTTGTTTAATCAGTGGGTTTTGGGAATTTTGTGTGGCTTGTGTGGGTTTTGGGATTGTTTGATCAGTGGTGTCGATCTTCTTTGGTTTTGATCAGTAGGCTTCATTAATGGTGGCTGGGTTGTTTTGTGGCTTGATAATGGTGGCTGGGTTGGTTGTGTTGGGTCTGTGAGGGAGAGATGATAGTGTTAAAGAATGAATATTTGATTGAATAAAAATGGATCAGAACAAACCTTGAACTTCGGTGCGGTGGCGCTAGCTCCAGAACGACGCCGCGGCGGGGTGGAGCTCCGGTGGTCAGATGAGAGAAGGAGGTGGAATGGGTTAGGCGTTGGTGCTGTTTCTCCAGGTTTGCTCTCTGATATGTGTGTGCGGAGATCAGGCCTAAGTAAGTTAAAATTGTGTGTGATAGAGTGTATTGGTTTTTCTATAAATATGTGACGTGGCAAACCCTGATTGGTGGTGTAAATCAACACTTTTACGCCACCTCTTGACCGTATGTTTTCTCATTTCAAAATAACCAAGCAATTGGGTTGAGAAAAAAAAAATAAATAAATAAAAAAAGCGAAAGTGAATTAAGAGCATAGCTACCGGGGCGTAAAGGAGCAAGAAGAGGTAGAGAATGTAGACTCCCTCAGCAACCCATAGAAGGAATTGCAGCGTTAATCTTGCAGTGTGACGCGTGGCTTACAGTACTGGTCCTAACAACATAATCATCATTGGGGACGATGAGTGGCGTTGTGTTCAAACTCCTTCTCCTTCTCCTTCTCCTTGGTGGTTTGGCCAATATTTGGGAATGAGAATGAAATAATAATAGTAGTGGAACTGGAAGTGAAGAAGGTTTTGATGATGAGCTGAAGTAGTTGCAGTTGCAGACCAGAGCTTGTTGCCACATTATTATTTGTCTGTTTCTATTTCTATTTCTATATCTGGTTCTTGGAAGGGAGTGTGGTTCAGCTATGCCTATGAACACCACCCATATATACAAGCCAAGATTTTACTTCAGGGGACAACACTTATATTCATTATGTATATTGAAACACATATACATATTACATATATGTTGGGTAGTTGTAGAAGATTTTTATTTTTATTTTTTGCATAAATAAGACATTTTCTGTTTTTTTTTTTTTTTTTTTGTAGTAAAAATTCAATTTATGAATGAAAATATTTTTAGTAATTAATTATAAACACCAAATACAACTAATGTAATTTTGTGTTATTATATAATTATCTCAAAATTTTGGTTTATCATACAAAATTTTATGGAGTAGAATGATTATTACATAAAGAATTTTATTTTTATTTTTATTTTATTAAGAATCCACATGGTGAACTGGAGAATTTACACCAAGTCCCAGCAAAAGCTAGTTGGCTATCATATGCATGCCAGGCCAGGGCCTAGCCAAAGCTACGTGGCAATTATTTTCTTTTTAAGACTTAAGAGATGCACCTTTTTCTACCAAAAAAGAGGAAGAAAGAAATGCAACTTTGAGATAGATATATTGTCAAACCAAATACAAACCTTCTCCTTGCAACTGCCCCCCCCCCCTAGCTCCACCCCTGAGATATACTATTATTATTTTCCAAGGAAATAGATAGATGGATAGACAAGTCAACTTTTTTTTTTTTTTTTTTGATGAAAAGCTTGCACTTATATTCAATCAATAAGAGAAAAGGAAATACAACATAACAACAAAACAAACAGAGAAGACAAAACGCAGGCACTATGTGATACAATCAGATTGAACTAATTCCTACACTACCATAGGAAGAACTCCTATCCACACCTATGAATCTTCACTTCTTCTTGCCAGATGAGCTATCGTATGAGCAGCTCTGTTGTCATCCCGTTTCACATGATTGACCTTCCAACTAGTAAAAGAGCACAGCAAGGCAAGGATGCCCTGAAATAGATGGCCAAGACTGCCCTCAATGAAAGTCTCATTAATATTATTAATAGTTGATATAGCATCAGATTCAACAATAATTTGAGTGAGCTTCATATCTCGGGCAAGCAGAATTCCAAATTCCACTGCAAAAGCTTCCACCTCTTCCACCAAAAACTGGCCTTGCAGGAATTTTCCACAAGCCGCAATTATTGCACCACAAGAATCACGAATGACAGCCCCAACACTAGAGTTTCGTCCATCCTCAAATGTCGCCCCATCAACGTTGATCTTGAAAACCCCAGGCGGCAGAGTCCACCCAGTATTCTTCTTTGCTGGATTCGTGTTCAAAGTCACCCAAGCATCTTATAATCTTGTAGAAAACTCCTAGCAAACCTCCAAATCTAACCTGGCATTTGGAATTTGGCATTTTGATTCCTATTATACCAAACTGACCACGCAACCCCAAAGAACACCTCTAAGTCATAGTTAGTGCCATTCCTCAAAATATCCAAAGCTACATCAGAGATGTCCATAAACCCCTACCAGTTTTCCACAGTACTTACATCCCAATTTTCCCAAACTCTTCTAGCCAGTTCACAATTAATAATTGAATGAAAAAGAGTCTGTGACTCAACACCACAACAAGGACATAAATCACAATTCCCAATGCCTCTTTTCTGCAAATTCACCATTGTTGGAAAGGCATCCACACATGCTCTCCAAGCAAAGATTTTAATCTTTGATGGGATATGTAAGTGCCATAACTTCTTCCACAAAACTTCTCTTAGGTCATTGTAAAAGCACTCTCCCACCTCAGATGATTCCACTAAATTAAGTGCAACATAATAGGCACTCTTGATAGTGAAAACACCCCTATTGTTGCCAACCCAAATAATTTTATCTTCCAAAAGATTATAGCTAATTGGGATATTAAGAATAGTCCTTGCTTCAAATGGTAAGAATAGAGACTTCACAAGGTCCACTTTCCATTTTCTAGAATCACAATCAATAAGAGTTGAGACCGTGGGAAAATTATCAAAATCTTGAGGAGGAAAGACAACCTTATACATTGTGGGGTTAGGCAGCTATTTATCATCCCAAATATGAATCAATCTTCCATTGCCAACTCTCCAACACGTTCCTCTCCTCAAAACTTCGAGCCCCTGCATTATGCTTCTCCAAGTAAAGGATGGGCTAGACCCCAAACTAGCTTTAAGAACATCACCATAGGGATAGTATTTAGCTCTATATATTCAAGCTACTAATGAGTTTGGGTTCTCAAGGAGCCTCCAACCATGCTTTGCAAACATGGCAAGATTGAACGCTTGGAGGTTTCTGAAGCCCAAACCGCCCTTAAGCTTGGATTTGCATAATTTCCTCCAACTCACCTAAGCAATCTTAGATTCCTGACCCCCCTGACCCCACCAAAACCTCCTCATCATGCTTTCAATTTCATCACACAAACCTTTAGGAAGCTAAAAACAACTCATAGTGTACGTAGGAATAGCTTAGGCCACCGCTTTGATCAAGATCTCTCTACCACCTATGGAGAGAATTTTTTCCTTCCACCTAGATAATTTCCTTCCCACTCTTTCTTTGATCTCCACAAATACATCAATCTTTGATTTGCCAATGATTGAGGGAAGACCAAAATACTTACTATGTCGGGAATCCTGCATCGGCCCAAAAATATCCAAGGTCTCAACTTTCATCTCTTCAAGGGTATTGGCACTAAAGAAAACCGATGATTTATCTGTATTGATTTTCTGACTTGAAGTAGCCTCATACAATCGAAGAATATCAATTAGATGCTAGCATTCCTGGCTGCTAACCTCACAGAAGAGCAAACCGTCATGCAAAAAAAGAGATGTGATATCATAGGGCAGCCTCTACAAATTGATAGTCCACTCATAGCTTGACTTCTTACAGCCTTATTGATGAGTGAAGAGAAACCGTCTGCACATAAAAGAAACAGATAAGATGAAAGAGGATCCCCTTGACGGAGTCCCCTTAAAGGCACAATATTACCATGAGCTACCCCATTTATAAGGACAGAATAGGAGATGGTTGTTATGCATCTCATTATCAAGCTAATCCACCTTTTATGGAAGCCTAATTTTCTCATAACTTGCTCAATGAAACCCTATTCCACCCTATCATAAGCCTTACTCATGTCCAATTTAATTGCCATATAACAGTCCTTACCCTTGTTCTTGTGTTTTAGGTAATGCATCATCTCAAAAGCAATAAGAACATTATCTGTTATTAGCCTCCTAGCTATAAAAGCACTCTGATTTTCCGATATTATTTGGGGGAGGATCAATTTGAGACGATTTGCTAAGACCTTAGCAATAAGTTTATAAATAAAATTGCTTAGGCTAATTGGCCTAAACTCCGTCGTTCTAGAAGGATTGTTAATTTTTGGAACAAGAGTAATATAAGTTGAGTAATATAAGTGTTATTTATATCAGCCATGGATATATCAAAATTTAAAACATTAAGAACCATATTCACAACATCATTACCCATAATATCCCAGAATTTTTGATAAAAGACAGCAAACATACCATCTGGGCTGGGGGATTTGGTCAGGTGCATCTGTTTTAGGGCTGCTTCAACTTTTTCCTTTGTGAATTGCTTAATAAGATTTTGATTCATTTCATCCGACACCTTTGGTTCCATAGTGTCGATAACCTCCTGAATTCTATTTGGATGAGATGTTGTATAAAGCTTCTCAAAATAAGAAACAGCAACTTCAGCCACGCCCAAAGTAGATTCTCTCCAGACCCCCATTTCATCCAAAAGTCTGGTGATTGTGTTTTTCTTTTTCCTCCCAGAAGCTTTTGAATGGAAATATTTTGTATTGCGATCTCCAAGACCCATCCACTAAACTTTCGATCTTTG
Organism: Lithocarpus polystachyus; assembly: GCA_033629205.1. NCBI lineage: Eukaryota > Viridiplantae > Streptophyta > Magnoliopsida > Fagales > Fagaceae > Lithocarpus > Lithocarpus polystachyus. The sequence goes on along the minus strand of CM066162.1, from coordinate 51,629,498 downwards.
TTGCCACATAATTCCTCACAATCCAGTAAATAGTTAATCTCTTTTCTGGTCTTGTTTATCTCCCTACCATTGCTTCCATTCTGATCCCTTAAGACTAGATCACTTAAGACCTTCTTCTTCTTCTTCTTCTTCTGCCTTGGAACATGGCCAAAAACTGTTCTGTTCCAATTTGAAAGGTCATCTGCACACTTTTTGAGACCAGCCACTATGTCAATTAGGTTATTAGCTTTCACACTTTCAGTCCAAGCCTCCTTAATGATGTCTCTGCATTCATCTCTTCTTGTCCACATTGCTTCAAATTGGAATCTCCTCTTAGGCTTTTTTAGGGCGAAGGAATCATAAATTAATAATGCAACATGGTCATTGGTTGATTCTACTAAGTGATGCACTCTCATATCTTTATAGTGATTAATCCATTCTTGCGTAGCCAATGCTTTGTTTAAGCGAAGACACCTCCTATGCACACCTTCTTGCATATTACACCAAGTTTATTCCGGACCACAAAACCCTAGATCCTTGAAACTGCAGCAATTAATTGCTTCCCTGAACTCCTCTATCTTCCTTTGAGATCTTCGGGCACCCCCCAATTTTTCTCTCATTGACGTAATTTCATTAAAGTCACCAAGACATAGCCAGGGGAGATTAAACTTCCTGCCGAGAGCCTCAAGTGAATCCCTTGATTCTTTTCATCGGTGAGCTTCAGGATTTCCATAAAATCTTGTAATCTGCCTAGTAAATCACAAATCCTCAGTAACAATGGCATCAATATGCCTATCTGAATAACTTTTAACATCCACTGTAATATCCTTCCTCCAAAGCAGGGCTAAACCCCCACTTCTTCCCATGCTTAGAACAATTAAGCCATTAATGAAGCCAATATTCCATTTCCTCTTCTCCACACTTTAATTTCGTTTCTGATAAGAACACAAAATCAGAATCCCATTGTAGCACTAGTTGTTGGGAAATATACATGTTTGCATCGCATACAAAACATACGCAGCGGAAAATAAACGGATCTACTTCATTCGCAATTGATAACATGCACTATGTAGGTTTCAGAATATAAGAACAAGAGAGTGTACCTTGATGCGGTGAAATTCAAAAAGGAATGAAGAAGTACTCGGGAAGACTTTCAATCTTCACTCCAATTCCACTTGATGCCCAAGATGTGTGGTCTCTCAATCAGTTCTATGTTTTCTAGAGAGAAATATGAAAGAGTGTCTCTCTTCCTTATATTATCTTATTATCTTAAACATACAAACCATTTTATTCTATATAAAATTCTGTATGTTTCTCTCCACATAACTGATTATCTAATTGGGCTAGCCTTTTGGGCCTTCCCAATTGGGCTTTAGTGTGTGGCTTGGAGTGGGACCAAAAGGGAACAAATAAGACACTAGCTCTAATGGGCCTTGGGCTTTTCTGTCAACTCTTGACAAGTCCAAAATTACCATTAATTATATTTAATACCACTATATAAATATAATTGCACTATAGGCCTCATTAATAAATTATATCCCAAGACTTTATCATACATGCACCCCCTTCATAAAATATTCGTAGTAATACAAAGTCATGAATATAGACTGCCACTTTGTAAATTACTACATCTTAATCCTTGAATACCCGATTTAATCCTTTTGAATTATTCACCATATATTTATAAAATCCAATTTCATAAATATATACTTTAGTCTTACTAAAGTGGTTAGGCCTAACTCTCTGAATAACTGTACCCATTAAACTTATCTCAATGGAATATTTTATATCTCCGTTAAGAGACTATGAATTCCATCTTGAGAATATGTGTTCCATCAACACTAAATGTGGCTGTCCAACATACTGAGGTTTTGACCGTTACTTTAGATCTCACTCTTGATATATCAAAGCAACCTACATTTGATGATCAGGTCCATTATTCTCTCAGGATTAAGAGTTCATGTGAATACAAGTCGTGAGATTTATTATTCAATTGACAGTCATTAGGAGAATAATAAATCTCACAGCGGTCCAGTTCAATATGTCTTAACTCTTAAAACATATCAACATATCAACTAGAAGTCACCACTTCCATGATCAAGTCAAATCATCATAGTTAATATGTTATAGTCTTCGCAGATGAAATGCCCAATTTCATCACCGACTACGAACCAAAATTCTGAGTTTACAAAGAACTTGTGATCTATATCTTCTGTGACTAAATCACATAAATCACATACTATGCATCTCATGGACTATTTGATAATGTCCGAATATTTATGTTACCATTATTTTAGATAAGAATAAAACAACTTTATTAAACACAATATTAAGTCATACATCATTTCTCACATAATGTCATACATAATATTATACATAGCATCATACAATAGGATTTAAGGGCACATATCCTAACACTAGTTTGCACAACTCTCGAACTGTTCGAGGGTTCCCAAGCCCTCGGCAGTTCCATCCTAAAGTCCTCATTATTCTCGGCGGTCCTGCCACGCAGCCACAGCCATTTCATCAAAAAAATTTGGATTGTTGTTTTCAAGCTCCCCACACACGTTTCTAATCCCTTCCTTCAGTTTTTGTAAGAGCTTCAATATTTCCCAGTCTCTTTTTTCCACTTCGTGGGCTCTATCTTATTATATCTTTCTCATGGGCTACATTTTTTTCTCTTGCCATTTTCTTTATTCTTCCTCTACCTGTGGCCTTCTTATGCATATTTGGGCTTAGGCCCTTAGTTTGTCTATTGCTATCTACTTCCATTTTAAACTTTATTGGGCTGCTAACTTCAGAATCTTCCTTACCCATCCCACCCATACTAATATTAGCTGCTGACATGGCAACTTCCTTTTCCTTGAACAGCTCCTTAACCAAACTAGCACTTGTTTCGTTCCTTTTGTACTGAGTTTCCAGAATTTCCTCAACATCACGTACTGTCACAGCAGGCCCGTCCCAACTGTCAAGGCTATCTTGCTTAGGAAAATTTGAAATTTTGGACTTTGCTTCTAAACCCGAGGTTTTCATCACTACCAGCTCATAATTACTGTTTTGGCTATCACTTCTAATCTCCTCCGTTTGAGCTGATGCGCCAAAAAACTAGCTACACCATGTGACTCGGTAATCCGATCCTCCATTCACCTTTGTTTTTCTTTTTTCACTTCCATTTTTTACTACACCACCTGCTTTAAGCCATTCTCCATATTGTGTTTCCTTCAATCCTTCTTGCTAACTATTACCATAGTGTTTTTCATCATGCCCAATTAAACCACATATATAACAGAAGGTAGGGAGTCGTTCATACCTAATGTGAGTCAGCATCGAACACTTTCAGCATTTGTGATGTTCCCTCCTCGGCGAAGAGGCTTGTCAATGGGGATTTCAACTCTTATTCTCATAAACTTTGCTTGTTCAGCCTGAAGTGATCTTTTGTCCACCTCAATTACTTTGCCAAGTTTGCCGCCTATATCTTTCCCTGCTTCCTCAGACATGTATTCAAATGGCAAACCCCACACTTGGATCCAAAAAGGAGCGTGGGTAAAGGTGATATTTGTTGCAGTCAACCCCTTCCTCCACCGGCACAATAGAAGAAGATTATTTTCAAAATTCCATGGACCACCTTTTTCAACCCACTCCAATTGACACAGAGAACCAAACTTAAACTGCAATATGTTGTTTCTTACTTCAACAATCCTCAGATTGGACCCCATTTTCCATGCTGACTTTAGAGTATTTTTGAAAGCTCTTTGATTCTACTGACGGTCAGTAAAAAGGCGTCCAAAGAGGCTTAAGGAACATTTTTCCAAGATCTCTGATTTAGAAGCATTCATTAACACAATATCCTTTTCTTCTTCTTTTGTGAGTTGTAGTTTTTGGAGAATGTTCACTACTTGTAGCTCCATATTAAACCTCTGGTGATGGCTACTACCCAGCTAGACGCAGATGAGTACGCCAAGAAGACCCTCACTGGAAGTAAAAAGGGAGAAAACACTCGTAGCTGTCGAGAGAGAAAAGCTCTTACAAGGGAGAGAGAAAAAGACTGAGCTTTGTATTTTGATACTAACCCAAGATTTTTGATAGACAAGTCAACTACAACTACTACTATTTTCTTCGTTAATTTGTGGTTAAAGCTTAGCTGAGGTTAATTTGTTATAGTAATTGTTAGGTGCTTAATCATCATGTCATATTAATAAATGACTAAAGGAAAACAACCTATAGTTTTCTGCACTACCTTCGCACTTAATAATATGGAGTATAATATAATAAAATACTAGTAAAATTTACAAACCTGCTATTATGTACAGTACTTTCACACACCGAGGCTAAGAGTGAGAACAAGGCGATTGGATTGGAGAATTCTTTTTTAAAATCCACTAAACGGCATCCAGCAGTAGCATCAGGGATGTCAAAAAAAAAAAAAAAACTTATTTTACATCCTTAAACATTACTTTATCTATTTTACCAACTCATTTTATAACCCATCCTATATCCCAGTTTTTATTTTTACATACAACTCAGTAAAATAATATAAACTACCTAATAAAATAATAAAAAGTATTATTCCCTCTCTTTTTCCCCCTCGCTTTTTCTCTTCACACACAACCACATATTAAAATAATATATATATTTTTACAACCTATGAACAGTAAGGTTGCATATATGCAATCTTACTATTCATAAGTTACAAATTTTTTTAAGTTTACAAACTCGTATGGAGTGGGTTTTGGGTGGCTTAAGTTGTAAAATAGCAACTCGGGGGTGTTTACACTCCCCATTACTAATGCTCTTAGTTAGGTGGCAGCAAGCAAGGATGAATTGCCTCCATACCGTAATCGAATCTGAAAGCCAACCTTTTCTTTTTAATTAAATTAAAACATTTTTTGAAGTAAAACTGACATTAAAATATTATATATATATATTTATATATTTATCAAAGTTAACAAACCACGAATGAGTCATGTTTTCATTCTGATGAAGCATAAATCTGAATCAAGTAGTGATGTAATCATGATAAGAGTATGGAACATGGGATTTTGGTAACATCCTTGTGGAGGCAAGGTTGGGACCCTACATTTCTTCAGAAATAATATGATTCAGGAAAACACTGTGATAAATGACTTTACTAGTGTTGATCTTGTCTACGATGGCTTTAATAGTGATTGAATTCTCATGGCGTAGGATATCAGAATAGTATTGCACAGTTTTCTCCCTATGCTCAGGAATTCAATGGAACCCTGAGGGAAAATAGCTAGTAGCAAGCCTAAAGGGATCAGTAATGGAGGCCCTATTTGACTAAATGGAAAACAGGTTTTGGCAAGATTGTTTTTTAACTTACTGAGAAGTATAGGAAGCTTTGGGGAAAACAATTTTAATAGGTTGGTTAATTGAGGTTAGAGCATAAGGGTCATAGGAAGAGACCATAACAGAAGAGTAATTAGGCTTAGGAATGGTACCTAAAGGGGTGAAACGTTTAACAATCTCCAATGGAGATACAGGTTCCTTTTTAACAATTGGTTTATCAGTGGCAGGGCTCTTGTCTTTCGACCGCCTACTTGCCATTGTGACACTGCAGAAATTCACGAGTAAGGAAATCAGGGATGGCATTTTGAGATCCTTTTATATATTCAATATCAAAATCAAAAACACTTAAAATAGCTTGCCATCAGGCAAAAATATGTTTTGAAGCAATATTTTCAACATCTTTTTCAATAACATACTTAGCACTCTTGCAATCAATTTGTAATAAAAACTTTTGGTTTAATAAATCACTTTGAAACTTTGAAATGCATAATACTATAGATAAAATTTCCTTTTTAATAGTACTATAATTTAACTGTGCAGCATTCCAAACTCCAGAATAGAAACGAACAATTTGGTCAGATGAGTCTGGGGAAACTCTTTGTTTCAGAATGCCTCCATAACCAACGTCTGAAGCATCAGTTTCAACAATTTTGAAAGCATTAGGAGTGGAAATACCAAGACAAGGTAGTGCCTTAACATGGGACTTAATTTGTTTAACAAAGGAAGTATGAACATCAGACCAGGGTGGAGGATTATTCTGTAACCGATCAAAAGGGGGTTTACATTGTTTCCTCATATCGTTGTAGAAATCAGCAACATAATTCAGAGATCCAAGAATCCTTTGAAGTTGGGTTTTATCAGTGATAACATCAGGGAATTTATTAGCAAACTAAATGGCTCTATCAATAGGACTAATTTGTCCTTCAGAGATGTAATAGCCAAGGAATTGAATTTTTTTTTTTGAAACAGTTTGATTTTCTTAGCAGAGACAATAAGACCATTTCTTTTGATAGCCTTTTGAAACGAATATAAATGTTTCCAATGCTCATCAATAGAATTGGAGTAAACAAGAACATCATCAATGTAAACAATGGTGAAACGGCTGAAGGGATTGAAAATATCATTCATAATGTTTTGGAACTCACTAGGAGCATTCTTAAGAACAAAAGGCATAACATTCCACTCGTAGTGACCTAAGGAAGTGGTGAAAGCAGTTTTATACCTATCATTCTCACTAATCTGAACTTGCTAGAATCCAGATTTCATGTCAAACTTGGAAAACACCACTGCATCACTCAATCTATGAACTAAGTCATTCTTGTTTGGAATAGAGTACCTAATCCATTCTAAGACTTTGTTCAAAGGTTTGTAATTGATCACTATGCGAGGGGTTCCTCTCTCAATTTCAACATTTTTTTGCATATAAAAATCAGCACAAGACCAAGGGGACTTGCTATTTCTGATCAGTTTTATATCAAGCAAATCTTGGATTTCCTTTTTACAAAACTTAACCATTTCAACATTCATCTGAATAGGGCGAGCTTTAGTAGGAATAGTTTTCTCATTAAAATCTTTAATATTTGGCAAGTTAACAATGTGTTTCTTCCTATGCCAAAATGCATTGGGAATATCAGAGCAAACATCATCAATCAACATTTTCTGAAAATTATTAATTTTTTATTGTAACAATTTATCATAAAGTTGTTCAGCAATTTTCTTGAATATAACTTCTTGCTTAAGGAAATTGAGATGATTAGTCTTAGCATGAATCAGAGTCAAAGCATTAGCAGTATCAATCTCAAATTTTGAAGCAAATTTGAATTTTACTTTCCATCCAAAAGGATCAGTAGTAATTCCATCATGTTCAACAAGAAAGGGATACAAAGCATTGATGAAAGGAAGACCAAGTATCACTTTATCAGTCATGTTTTTAACAAGAACAGAAGGAATCTTGAAACAGACATTATCATGGCAAACATGAGCATTATTCAATTAATATTTAATCTTCATTTGAGTACCATTAGTAGAAACCAATCTTTCAGTTGACTTTTCAAAACAATATGAAGGAATTAATCCTTCTTGGATACAGTTCATATCCACACCAGAATCAATCATAGCAATAACATTGAAATGGTAATCTTGGGAAACAACAATTTTAACTTTTGTAAACCATTTTGGAGGAAGCATTTTGTTAACAAGATTAAGCTGAGAATCAATGAGAACATCAACAATACCTTTATCAGAAAGAAGAGCCTGTAGACTGGATTCATCTCCATCTTTTAGTTCATCTTGTTCATCATCAGACTGAAGTTTATCAAGATTTTTATCAAAGTTTCGGGCAGACACGGACAAGACATAAAGACACAACAACACTATCACCAGCCAAAAAAGAATGGATGGCTCTGATACCACAAAGGAGGGGGGGGGGGGGGCACAGCTGCTGAAGACAAAAGCACAGTATGGAATTTTAATTGATTCATTTTTTCTTTCCACTTCCTTTTAACACGATCTTTTTCAAAATGAGCAAAAGTACTTTGGTAATATTTTCTTTTATCTCTATTTTTAGCAGAAATAAATTCATTAAACAGGGAAACTATATCAATTTCAAAGCTTTCGTTCAAAGCATTCAAAACTCTTAATTGACTTTGTAAAACCAAAGACACAACAACACAATCACCGGCCTAAAAAGAACAGATGGCTCTGATACCACAAAGGAGGGGGAGCATAGCTGTTGAAGATAGAAGCACAGTATGGAAGCATAGTATTATAGTGAAGATAAGCAAGGTAAGCAAAGTAAAGTAAATGTAAGTAAAATAAAGTAAGCAAAGTAGAACTAGCCAAGAAGGCGGTAGAGCAATATATAATCAAAGTAATTTAAAGCAATATTAAGGCTGTAGAACCAGCCAAGCAGTATAACAAAATAATTATGAGGCAGTAGAACCAGCCAAACAATTTATTAAAGCAATATATTAAAGCAGTTAGGAGGCGGTAGAACCAGCCAAGCAAAGTATTAAACAGAAAGTATAATAAACATAGAGCTGAAAGTAGTTATTATTGAAACTAGACAACAACACTTACAGCAGTAGTAGTCACTGGATTACAACAGTTTAACAGTACAAGGCTTGAAGACTAGTTCTACTAACAAACTTTGCAAACAAGGTAGTAGTAGGGAAATAGGAGAGTAGTGGGAATTCTAGAGAGGATAAAGGAATCCTAAAGAGGCTCTGAGTCTAGGGAGTTCTCCGTTTAAGGAATTTTCTCTCGAGGAAATTCTGTGTTCCAACTTAAGGGACAGCCCCCCTTAAATAAGCAAATTTTCGAAGTTAACAGTAACCATGAACAGTAACAGTGAACAGTAACTTTTTCACTTTTTGTCATATTCCATAGCAGAGTCTGAATCCTCATTTTTTAGCATTTTGTGCTGAGAGTAGTGACCAAATCATGAGGAATCCACTTTATAAAAAGCAGCATAAATTGTGGGAAACAGGTAGCATCTTTGGTGGGAAACAAACAGCGCAATTATCGGAAAAATGTTGTTGCATTTTGGCCATTGTGTGGACTAGACAAATAGGGGAATCATGTGGGAAACAGGCAGCTCAACTATCAGGAGAATATCACGTGGGAAACAGGGAGAGCAATTGTCAGGAAAATATCATAGCATTTTGGCCATTGTGCAGGCCAAACAAATAGGGGAATTTGAATCAGAATCAATCTTTCATGGAATCAAACCATTCTTGATAATAGTTGCTTTTGGAGGACCTTTCATCTCCTGAACCATCGGCAACTTCTTTTAAAAGAGAACATGGGCCCAAACAGTAATAATAACTAAGAATCATTAATCAGTATCAAGAGCATCTGATGGGTAACCATCATAAGGATCCCATAGGGAATCATCATTGCATCCATGCTCATGGTAAGTAGCATACTAATTGCAAAGTCCGCAATATAAAATTGGTTCATACTTTGGGTTTTCACTTGTAAGAAATTCTCTGGGATCTGTATGTCCAATTCTTCTTAAATTACGGATAGCAATATCATAAGGCCAGTGACCAAAAACAGAAATCATATTCGTGCTTCCTATGAAATGGTAGTCTTTCCATAGGTCTTGGCTGACTTCAAGGATTTGATTATTGAAACAACGTCTCCAACATTCAACAAGAGCATAAGGATCCTTGAAGGATAGGCAGGAATCTCCTTCAAACCATTGCCCTTGATGGGTGTACCCATTAATAAGTACAAGATGTTTGGAAGGCTGAACATTCATCCAATTATCTCTTTCCCATTTTGGCAAGGTGCTCTAACATTTGATAGAAACATTAGGACTATTGATCTGTGAAACAGCGTTTTGGATAATTTGCGGGAACTGGCTAATCTGGTCATGGCTTGTTTGCTTGATGAACCTGATAAAACCATATTCAAACATCTGGGACAACCAATCAAGGTCCCTGTCTTCCTCAGCTTCTCCATCTTCATAATTGATCAGGAAACCTAGAAACGGATGCTTCTTTTCATACACTTTGAGACTGCTCCCAAAGTGCTCTTCCCAGTCCAGTTGGATAAAGACATTATCACCAGCATCTAGATCATCAGGATCAGGAATAGTAGCTGTAACAAGTTTTTTGAAATATTTGTACCATAGGTCAAAAGACCTAAACATAGCCTTGCTTTCCAAAATACTAAATTGTATTTCAGTTGGCAAGTTGGCAACAACACTTCTTAACAAAGATTGAGTCTTAAGACTCAATCTAGCATAATTAGTGCCCATTATAGTCTTTTTATCCTTGGAATGGATTTCCTCTTTGCCAAAGAGTTGACTAGTGTAGGGTTCATATGTAACATTTGAGTAGTTAAGAAGGTGGCTTTTAAGAGCCTCATTTTCTGAAACAAGGTTGGCATAGTGGATAGCATAAACATCATTTTGTGTAGTAAGGTTAACAAGATGGATTTCAAGTGCCTGGAGGGTTTTCTTTAAGAGGTTTTTGTGTTTTTGAATAAAAGTAGCTTGAAGGTTGTCAAGAATAAATTTAACAGAGTTTGGTAGTTCACTGTAAACTCCATTGTGGAACTGCAAAGTTCTAGACAAAATTTCTTGCAAAGCAACAACCATATCATCATTGGAATATGTCACCTCTGCCAGAACAAATTCCTGAAGGGATGTTGATCTGCTAGGTTTTACCTCAGAAGATACGCCTTCATGCATTACAAAAGGTTGTCCCGCTGGGATCCTTTTGTCTTGAGGATAACCCTGTGCAGGTGCTTTCCCCTTGTTCTTCCTCTCTACCAAAGAAGTCATAATATTCTACTTATTAGTGGCATAGATATCTTTAATCCACTTATTAGTGGTATTTATGTCAGCAATTTATTTTTCAGCAACATAGTTTTTTCCCTGCCAAGAAAGATGGAGAATATTAGAACAGTTTGTAACATCAATTGCAAAAACATTTGTGAAAGATTTGGTAAAACCCATTAGTATTTCGGGAAAGGAAAAATCTTTAGTGAGAAAGGGCAATCGTTTCTTCATGTAGCCGAAAGTATTAGGAAATCCAGAGCAATCATTAGTAATCGGAATATTCTGAAAATTATCGATTTTTGATTGTATCAACTTACCAGAAAGTTGTTTAGTAATTGTGTTGCATCTAACTTCATGCTCAAGGAAGTTGAGATGATTAGTTTTAGCATGAATTAGATTCAAAGCATTACCAGTATCAATCTCAAATGTTGAAGTAAATTTGAATTTTACTTTCTGTCCAAAAGGATTAATAGTAATTTCATCATGTTCAACAAGAAAGGGATATAAAGCATTGATGAAAGGGAGACCAAGTATCACTTTATTAGTCATGTTTTTAACAAGAACAGAAGGAATCTCGAAACAGACATCATCATGGCAAACATAAGCATTATTTAATTCATATTTAATCTTCATTTGAGTACCATTAGCAGAAACTAATTTTTCAGTTGATTTTTCAAAATATTTTGAAGGAATTAATCCTTCTTGGATGGAATTCATATCCACACTAGAATCAACCATAGCAATAACATTGAAATGATAATCATGGGAAACAACAATTTTAACATTTGTAAACCATTTTGGAGGAGGTATTTTATTAACAAGATTAAGCTGAGAATCAGTGAGAACATCAGCAATACCTTTATCAGAAAGAAGAGTCTATTGACTAGATTCATCTCTATCTTTTAGCTCATCTTGTTCATCATCAGACTGATGTTTATCAAGATTTTTATCAATTCTTAACAAAAGCAATTCTTGTTTAAGATTATTGTTATCACTTTTAATGCTTTTAAATTCATTTTTTAATTCAATTATTTCTTGTTTAACAACAGTGATTTCATGTTGGAGTTCATTAATAGTTAACTCTTTGGATTTCTTTTTGTTGAATCTTTCCAAAGTTTCTTCAAAGCTTATTGTTGCTTTTAGTTTTTTGTCATTTTCATCTCTTGTCAGATTTTTCTTAAACTTATCAAGATATTTTTTTTGCAATTCAGGATTTTCAATCTGACTTATCAATTTGATTAACAAGCTTTCATTTTCTTCACTTTTGGTGAGAACATTAACAGTTTTAATAGCATTGCAACAGGAATCTCTACAACCAAGTTTAACAGTAGGTGAACCGGAAGACGCATCATCAGATTGGTAACAGGAATCAGACGAAGAAGAAAAATCGTCTTCCAAGGAATCAGACGAGACGTTTGATAGAAGGATTCGGAATAGTTCTTCTTGATCTTCATTATTAATGTTTTACATGTTAAGCTTATTTTTGAGCTTACCAAGTTTTTGCTTACAGTCTTTACTGTAATGACCAGATTTTCCACAGTTGAAACATTTACCTTTACCAAATTTCTGTTTATTATATTTTTTAGAAACATTTTTCTTCTTATCATAAAAATCATTGGGTATAACAAAGTTGGTTTTGTATCTTTTATGTTTTTTATAGTTACAGTTTTTGTGACCTTTATCATATTTTTTCCGTTTTTGCCTAGAAGGAGCAATAGGGGGCAAACCATATTGTTCATAGAAATTACCCATTTCATATTTAGCTTTTCTCTTATTTTTTAATTGGTATTTTAATAATTTTTCATCATTACACATGTTAATACCAAGTCTTCTAATAGTGCTTAAAATATCACCATAAGTTAGATTATCATAATCAATGGAATCATTTTTACTAATTAACTCTTGTTTTACCTTATGAGCAAAGATAGGAGGCAGACCGTCAATAAACTTTTCTTTCTAATAAGGCTTGTAGCAATCTTTCTGGAGCATGACCCTGGAAAGGAAAACATCTTGAAACCATCTGTAATCAGACATAATAGGACATCGCAAATTGTTTAGATAATCAGAAATTCGAGATGAAACATTGGATGGAGTATTGACAAAATGTTTGAGAATAGTATAGATCAAAGTATTAACACCATCAGGAATACCTCGACCAATATTTTCATCAAAAATAGGCAAACCTTCATCATTCTTTTTTACAACAGATTAAAAAGAATCTCTGGATTCTTCTGTGAGATATGAATCCCACCATCCACGAAGAGTACCAGAAAAACCAGTAACAAGAAGTTCAACTATTTCAAGGTGACTATGACTATGGTTATTTAAGTAAGCAATTCCAACCATAGACATTTGAGCCATTTTATTAATTATTTCTTGTTCAGATAAGCCATCAATATTCCATTCATAAAGTTTATCACCAGAAACAGAGAATTAAGTTTGAAAAGATCTTTCTTCAAACTGCATATCAGGAGGAGTAGGTTTTGAATACTAGTTCTTGGTAAAAGACACAGGATTGGGTTTTCCAACAAATCTTTTGATTTCTGGTAAATCATCATCTAAAATATTTTTAACTGAAACAGAAGATAATGAATCAAAATCCGTGTTTTCTTCAAAACAGTTTCTTTTCCATTTCTTGAAATAGTTCGAGCAGCACTTGTAGAAGTACCTTCAGTTTTAACCTTTAAATCAGAAAGCATTTTTTCAACAATTTCAAGAGTTTTTGCTTGAGAAGTTTTAAAATTCAATTTTCCTTTTTGACAGGGTAAATCAATCAAAGGTTTCTCAGGTTTTGAAACAGCAGATTTTTCAACAACTTCCAATTTTGGAAGAACAGTTTTTTCAGCAATTCTTTCTTCAATGTGGTCAAGCTGTTGACCAATAACATGCAAGGATTCATCAGTAAAATTGTTTTGTTCAATAATATTAAAAACAGGAGTATCAGCATCAGCAATTTTAAAAGGAGAGACCATTATGTCAATCCCTTTACAGTTCATGAGCACTGTCTCAAGGGGCGGATGGCTAGACCTAACAATAGTTTTATCCTCTTTAACAAAATTTGATTTCTTTATTACATTCAAATGATTTTGGGAAACTTCATCTTTTGAAACATAATAGTTTTCAGGGAAATCAAAAAACAAAATATGTTTTTTCAATTGATTCATTTTTTCTTTCCACTTCCTTTTAACATGATCTTTTTCAAACTGAGCAAAAGTACTTTGGTAATATTTTCTTTTATCTCTGTTTTTAGCAGAAATAAATTCATTAAACAGGGAAACCATATCAATTTCAAATCTTTCGTTCAAAGCATTCAAAACTCTTAATTGACTTTGGAAAACAGGGTTTTCAACAGTTTGAAAATCAAAACCAGAAGGAGACACAGATCTGGTATCTTCTTCTTCTTCTTTATTAGCAGTTTTGCTATATGGAGAGGAAGATTCTGGTTTAGTAGAGTAAAAAGCAGTGCTAACTTAGGAGTTACCACTTGAAACTCCTTGTAGCTTTAAATCAGGTTTTTCAAAATACTTTTTCAAATATTCATTGAGATCAAGATCTCTTCTTGAAATACTTTCAGATCCAGCAAAGGAATGTCTTCCTTCGTTGATCCTCAAGGGTCTATTATCATGAAAACTTATTTTAACAGTTCCATCAAGGTATTCTTGAATATGAGTAAGATTTAATTCATAAAAAACTGGTTTAGCAGGAGGAGATTCACGTTTCAACAACCATTCTTTGGGAAGATTAATATCTTGCCATTGAATCATTTTTGGGACTTGAATCTTAGCATTAGAAGTTGAACATTGAATTAACATAGTTTTACCAGCAGGATCTCTAATGTGAGCATAACGAGGATTCAATTGAGAACCCAAAAGTCTGTAATAAATTCGGTAGATAAGAGCAAAAGGCTTACTACCTTCTTCCATGTCATAACTAGATGTTAAAATATTTAATGTTAAGGCTTTAACAATATTAACATCATCCAAATCCAGAGTGATATCAGGATAATAGTCAAAATAAACAGGACCATCATACAAGGAAGCAGTAATCTTACCAAGAATGGTATCATTAAATCTTTTAAATCTAGCATCTCTTAAACACATTAAAATAGAAGCATTAATACCTTTTCTTGTAAGTGGTTTAACAGCAACTTGAACAAGACCAATATGCAAATAACTGAGTTTTTTAGTAAGAAAATCATTAATATTTCTTCTAGAAAACAAGCAACATTTTTCATGAGTTCTAGAGATAGAAAATGTTTGTTCAACAGTTCTAACTCTATATTTAGAAAAGCAGTATTTTCAGCCCAACTAAGCTTATAGATGGACTTACTAGAAACCTTTGGAATATTCCAATTTTGGAAATCTAGAATCTCATTTTCTTCAACTGTGAGATCTTCTTACAATATTAGGAGGATAATCAGTCATCCTGGAGCAAACAGAGGAGTTAGATCTCCACAACTTATCCATACTATCCTAGGTTTAACACTCAATTATCATGTTTTTCTTAAAACTGTTGCATTTCGTAACACATACCCTAAGCAACCCTATACCTCTCATGCCCTACACGCTCTCCTAGCTTCAACAGGCCTTACTGTTCGGTTTTGGTAATTCACTTTACGTCTAGGGTGGTGCCAACGACGGTAAGAAGGAACACAACAAAGGAGTATCAAAGTCTCGGGTAGACACAGACAAGACACAAAGACACAACAACACTATCACCGGCCAGAAAAGAACGGATGGCTATGATACCACAAAGGAGGAGGGGCATAACTGCTGAAGACAGAAGCATAGTATGGAATTTTAATTGATTCATTTTTTCTTTCTACTTCCTTTTAACACGATCTTTTTCAGACTGAGCAAAAGTACTTTGCTAATATTTTCTTTTAACTTTGTTTTTAGCAGAAATAAATTCATTAAACAGGGAAACCATATCAATTTCAAAGCTTTCGTTCAAAGCATTCAAAACTCTTAATTGACTTTGTAAAACCAAAGACACAACAACACTATCACCGGCCAAAAAAGAACGGATTGCTCTGATACCACAAAGGAGGGGGAGCACAACTGCTGAAGACAGAAGCACAGTATGGAAGCACAGTATTATAGTGAAGATAAGCAAGATAAGCAAAGTAAAGTAAATGTAAGTAAAATAAAGTAAGCAAAGTAGAACCAGCCAAGAAGGCGATAAAGCAATATAAAATCAAAGTAATTTAAAGCAATATTAAGGCGGTAGAACCAGCCAAGCAAAGTATTAAACAGAAAGTATAATAAACACAGAGCTGAAAGTAGTTATTATTGAAACTAGACAACAACACTTATAGCAGTAGTAGTCACTGGATTACAACAGTTTAACAGTACAAGACTTGAAGACTAGTTCTTGTTATAAGCTTTGCAAACAAGGTAGTAGTAGGGAAATAAGAGAGTAGTGGGAATTCTAGAGAGGCGAAAGGAGTCCTAAAGTGGCTCTGAGTCTAGGGAGTTCTCCGTCTAAGGAATTCTGTCTTTCAACTTAAGGGACAGACCCCCTTAAATAGGCAAATTTTCGGAGTGAACAGTAACCATGAACAGTAACCGTGAACAGTGAACAGTAATAGTAATAGTGAACAGTAACGGTGAATAGTAACTTTTTCACATTTTGTCATATTCCGTAGCAGAGTCTGAATCTTCATTTTTTAGCATTTTGTGCTGAGAGTAGTGACCAAATCATGAGGAATCCACTTTATAAAAAGTAGCATCAATTGTGGGAAACAAGTAGCATCTTTGGTGGAAAACAAGCAGTGCAATTATCGAAAACATATTGTAGCATTTTGGCTATTGTGTAGACCAGACAAATCGGGGAATCATGTGGGAAACAGGAAGCTCAATTATCAGGAGAATATCACATGGGAAACAAGCAGCGCTGTCGGGAAAATATCATAGCATTTTTTGCCATTGTGCAGGCCAGACAAATAGGGGAATTTGAATCAGAGTCAATCCTTCTTTGAATCAAACCATTCTTGATAATAGTTGCTTTTGGAGGACCTTTCATCTCCCGAACCATTGGCAACTTCTTTTAAAAGAGAACAGGGGCCTAAACAGTGATAATAACTAAGAATCATTAATTAGTATCAGGAGCATCTGATGGGTCTATCATAGGGATCCCATGGGGAATCATCATTACATCCATGCTTACGGTAAGTAGCATACTGATTGCAAAGTCCACAATAGAGAATTGGTTCATACTTTGGGTTTTCACGTGTAAGAAATTCTCTGGGATCTGTATGTCCAATTCTTCTTAAATTACGAATAGCAATATCACAAGGCCAATGACCAAAAACAGAAATCCTGTCCGTGCTACCTATGAAATGGTAGTCTTTCCATAGGTCTTGGGTGACTTCAAGGATTTGATTATTGAAATAACTTCTCCAACATTCAGCAAGAGCATAAGGATCCCTGAAGGATAGGCGGGAATCTCCTTCAAACCATTGCCCTTGATGGGTGTACCCATTAATAAGTACAAGATGTTTGGAAGGCTGAACATTCATCCAATTATTTCTTTCCCATTTTGGCAAGGTGCTCCAACATCTTATAGAAACATTAGGACTATTGATCAGTGAAATAGCGTTTTGGATATTTTGCGGGAACTGGCTAATCTGGTCATGGCTTGTTAGCTTGATGAACCTGATAAAGCCATATTCAAACATTTGGGACAACCAATCAGGGTCCCTGTCTTCCTCGTCTTCACCATCTTCATAATTGATCAGGAGATCTAGAAACAGATGCTTCTTTTCATACACTCTGAGACTGCTCCCAAAGTGCTCTTCCCAGTCTAGCTGGATAAAGACATTATCACCATCATCTAGATCATCAGGATCAGGAATAGTAGCTGTAACAAGTTTTTTGAAATATTTGTACCATAGGTCAAAAGACCTAAACATAGCCTTGCTTTCCAAAATACTAAATTGTATTTCAGTTGGCAAGTTGGCAACAGCACTTCTTAACAAAGATTGAGTCTTAAGACTCAATCTAGCATAATTAGTACCCATTATAGTCTTTTTATCCAAGGAATGGATTTCCTCTTTGCCAAAGAGTTGACTAGTGTAGGGTTCATTTGTAACATTTGGGTAATTAAGAAGGTGGCTTTTAAGAGCCTCATTTTCTGAAACAAGGTTGGCATAGTGGCTAGCATAAACATCATTTTGTGCAGTAAGGTTAACAAGATGGATTTTAAGAGCCTAGAGGGTTTTCTTGAAAAGGTTTTTGTGTTTTTGAATAAAAGCAGCTTGAAGGTTGTCAAGAATAAATTTAATAGAGTTTGGTAGTTCACTGTAAACTCCGTTGTGGAACTGCAAAGTTCTAGACAAAACTTCTTGCAAAGCAACAACCATATCATCACTAGAATATGTCACCTCTACCGGGACAAATTCTTGAAGGGATGTTGATCTGCTAGGTTTTACCCTAGAAGATACGCCTTCATACATTACAAAAGGTTGTCACGCTGGGATCCTGTTGTCATGAGGATAGCCCTGTGCAAGTGCTTTCACCTTATTCTTCCTCTCTGCCGAAGAAGTCATAATATTCCACTTATTAGTGGTACAGATATCTTTAATCCACTTATTAGTGGTATTTATATTAGCAGTTTGTTTTTCTGCAACATAATTTTTTCCTTGCCAAGAAAGACGGAGAATATTAGAACAGATTGTTACATCAATTGCAAAAACATTTGTGAAAGATTTGGTAAAACCCATTAGTATTTCGGGAAAGGAAAAATCTTTAGTGAGAAAGGGCAATCGTTTCTTCATATAGCCGAAAGTATTAGGAAATCCAGAGCAATGGTCAGTAATCAAAATATTCTGAAAATTGTCGATTTTTGATTGTATCAACTTACCAGAAAGTTGTTTAGTAATTGTGTTGCATCTAACTTCTTGCTCAAGGAAGTTGAGATGATTATTAGTTTTAGCATGAATCAGATTCAAAGCATTAGTATCAATCTCAAATTTTGAAGTAAATTTGAATTTTACTTTCTTTCCAAAAGGATCAGTAGTAATTCCATCATGTTCAATAAGGAGGGATACAAAGCATTGATGAAAGGAAGACCAAGTATCACTTTATCAGTCATGTTTCTAACAAGAACAGAAGGAATCTTGAAATAGACATTATCATGGCAAACATGAGCGTTATTCAATTCATATTTAATCTCCATTTGTGTACCATTAGCAGAAACCAATCTTTCAGTTGACTTTTTAAAATATTTTGAAGGAATTAATCCTTCTTGGATACAGTTCATATCCACACCAGAATTAATCATAGCAATAACATTGAAATGGTATTCATTTGAAACAACAATTTTAACTTTAGTAAACCATTTTGGAGGAAGCATTTTGTTAACAAAGATTAAGCTGAGAATTTGTGAGAACATCAGCAATACCTTTATCAGAAAGAAGAGCCTGTTGATTGGATTCATCTCCATCTTTTAGCTCATCTTGTTCATCATCAGACTGGCGTTTATCAAGATTTTTATCAATTCTTAACAAAAGCAATTCTTGTTTAAGATTATTGTTATCACTTTTAATACTTTTAAATTAATTTTTTAATTAAATTATTTCTTGTTTAACAACAGTGATTTCATGTTGGAGTTCATTAACAGTTAACTCTTTGGATTTCTTTTTGTTGAATCTTTCCAAAGTTTCATCAAAATTTATTGTTGCTTCCAGTTTTTTGTCATTTTCATCCCTTTTTAGATTTTTCTTAAGCTTATTAAGATATTCGTTTTGCAATTCAAGACTTTTAATTTGACTTATCAATTTGACTAACAAGTTTTCATTTTCTTCACTTTTGGTGAAAACATTAACAGTTTTAATAACATTGTAACAGGAATCTCTACAACCAAGTTTAACAGTAGGTGAATCAGAAGACACATCATCAGATTGGTAACAGGAATCAGATGAAGAAGAAAAATCATCTTCCAAGGAATCAGACGAGACGTTTGATTCAAGGATTCTAAATAGTTCTTCTTGATCTTCATCATTAATGTTTAACATGTTGAGCTTATTTTTGAGCTTACCAGGTTTTTGTTTACAGTCTTTACTGTAATGACCAGGTTTTCCACAATTGAAACATTTACCTTTACCAATTTCTATTTATCATATTTTTTAGAAACATTTTTCCTCTTAGCATAACAATCATTGGGTTTAACAAAGTTGGTCTGTATCTTTTATGTTTCTTATGGTTATAATTTTTGTGACCCTTATCATATTTTTTCCCTTTTTACGTGGAAGGAGCAATAGGGGGTAATTCATATTGTTCACAGAAATTACCCATTTCATATTTAGCTTTTCTCTTATTTTTTAATTGGTATTTTAACAATTTTTCATCATTACACATGTTAATACCAAGTCTTTAAATAGTGCTTAAAATATCACCGTAAGTTAGATTATCATAATCAATGGAATCATTTTTACCAATTAACTCTTGTTTTATCTTATGAGCAAAGATAGGAGGCACACCGTCAATAAACTTTTCTTTCCAATAAGGCTTGTAGCAATCTATCCGGAGCATTACCCTGGAAAGGAAAACATCTTGATACCTTTTGTAATCAGACATAGTAGGACATCTCAAATTGTTTAGATAATCAGAAATTTGAGATGAAACATTGGATAGAGTACCAACAAAATGTTTGAGAATAGTATAGACCAAAGTATTAACACCATCAGGAATACCTCGACCAATATTTTCATAAAAAATAAGCAAACCCTCATCATTCTTTTTAACAGTAGATTTAATAGAATCTCTGGACTCTTCTGTGAGATATGAATCCCGCCATCCATGAAGAGTACCAGAAAAACTAGTAACAAGAAGTTCAACAATTTTAGGGTGACTAAGACTATGGTTATTTAAGTAAGCAATTCCAACCATAGACATTTGAGCCATTTTATTAATTATTTCTTGTTCAGATAAACCATTAATATTCCATTCATAAAGTTTTCACCAGAAACAGAGAATTGAGTTTGAAAAGATCTTTCTTCAAACTGCATATCAGGAGGAGTAGATTTTGAATACCAGTTCTTGGTAAAAGACATAGGATTGGGTTTTCCAACAAATCTTTTAATTTCTAGCAAATCATCATCAAAAATATTTTTAGCTGAAACAGAAGATAATGAATCAGAATCCGTGTTTTCTTCAAAAACAGTTTCTTTTCCATTTCTTGAAATAGTTCGAGCAGCACTTGTAGAAGTACCTTCTGTTTTAACCTTTAAATCAGAAAGCATTTTTTCAACAATTTCAAGAGTTTTTGCATGAGAAGTTTTAAAATTCAATTTTCCATTTTTGACTAGGTAAATCAATCAAAGGTTTCTCAAGTTTTGAAACAGCAGATTTTTCAACAACTTCCAGTTTTGGAAGAACAGTTTTTTCAGTAATTCTTTCTTCAATGCTGTCAAGCTGTTGACCAATAATATGCAAGGATTCATTAGTAAAATTGTTTTGTTCAATAATACTAAAAACAGGAGTATCAACATCAGCAATTTTGAAAGGAGAGGCCTTCACGTCAGTCCCTTTACAGTTCACGAGAACTGTCTCAAGAGGCGAATAGCTAGACCTAGCAATAGTTTTATCCTCTTTAACAAAATTTGATTTTTTTATTACGTTCAAATGATTTTGGGAAACTTCATCTTTTGAAACATAATAGTTTCAGGGAAATCAAAAAACAAAATATGTTTTTTCAATTGATTCATTTTTTCTTTCCACTTCCTTTTAACACGATCTTTTTCAGACTGAGCAAAAGTACTTTGGTAATATTTTCTTTTATCTCTGTTTTTAGCAGAAATAAATTCATTAAACAGGGAAACTATATCAATTTCAAAGCTTTCGTTCAAAGCATTCAAAACTCTTAATTGACTTTGGAAAACAAGGTTTTCAATAGTTTGAAAATCAGAACCAGAAGGAGAGACAGATCTGGTATCTTCTTCTTCTTCTTCATTAGCAATTCTGCTCTGTGGAGAGGAAGATTTTGGTCCAGTAGAGTAAAAAGTAGTGCTAACTTGGGAGTTACCACTTGAAACTCCTTTTAGCTTTAAATCAGGTTTTTCAAAATACTTTTTCAAATATTCATTGAGATCAAGATCTCTTCTTGAAATACTTTCAGATCCAGCAAAGGAATGTCTTCCTTCGTTGATCCTCAGGGGTCTGTCATCATGAAAACTTATTTTAACAGTTCCATCAACGTATTCTTGAATATGAACAAGATTTAATTCATCAAAAACAGGTTAGGAGGAGGAGATTCATGTTCCAACAACCATTCTTTGGGAAGATTAATATCTTGCCATTGAATCATTTTTGGGACTTGAATCTTAGCATCAGAAGTTGAACATTGAATTAACATGGTTTTACCAGCAGGATCTCTTATGTGAGCAGAACGAGGATTCAATTGAGAACCTAAAAGTCTGTAATAAATTTGGTAGATAAGAGTAAAGGGCTTACTACCTTCTTCCATGTCATAACCAGATGTTAAAATATTTAATGTTAAGGCTTTAACAATATTAACATCATCCAAAGCAAGGAAGTAGTAATCATACCAAGAATACTATTATTAAATCTTTTAAATCTAGCATCTCTTAAACACAACAAAATAGAAGCATTAATACCTATTCTTGTAAGTGGTTTAATAGCAACTTGAACAAGACCAATATGCAAATAACTAAGTTTTTTAGTAAGAAAATCATTAATATTTCTTCTAGAAAACAAGCAACATTTTTCATGAGTTCTAGAGATAGAGAATGTTTGTTCAACAGTTCTAACTCTATATTCAGAAAAAGCAGTATTTTCAGCTCAACTAAGCTTATAGATGGACTTACTAGAAACCTTTGGAATATTCTAATTTTGGAAATCTGGAATCTCATTTTCTTCAACAGTGTGAGCTTCTTCACTTACAATATCAGAAGGACAACTAGTCATCCTAGAGCTGACACAGGAGTTGGATTTCCACAACTTATCCATACTATCCTAGGTTTAACACTCAATTATCATGTTTTTCTTAACACCGTTCCATTTCATGACACATACCCTAAGCTACCCTATACCTCTCATGCCCTACTCGCTCTACTAGCTTCAACGGGCCTTACTGTTCGGTTCTAGGAATTCACTTTACGTCTAGGGTGGTGCCAACGATGGTAAGAAGGGAACACAACAAAGGAGTATCAAAGTTTCGAGCAGACACGGACTAGACACAAAGACACAACAACACTATATATATATATATATATATATATATATATATATATATATAGCACTAATGCCCGTAACTATGGTGTGTTTTTGGTTTGTTCAATTGGCATTGTAGCTATAGTAGCTATATATATTTTTCTTTTTTGGTCATCGGTTTGCCCTTTTTTTTTTCTTTTAAATATTTATATTAGCTAACATACAAATTTTACAATATTTTCATAATTATAAAGGTGTCAATTTCTTATAGGTTGAAATAAAATAATAAAATAAGAGACTGTGACCAACCACGACAAAAAATAAATATTTTGTGAAAACGTTGTAACACTTGTTGTTATCACAATATTTTCACAATCGTTGAGATCTTAGTTCCTTATAGATGAAATAAAAAACGCTAAGTCCACAACATTTTCACATTAATTTCACAAGTAGTCATAGGTAAGCTACTATTGATGGATAAAAAAGTGATATCAGTCGTGGGTCCATTTTAAAATCAGTAACAACTTATCATCTAGAATTTTTTATAAAAATATTATGAAGATAACATTTCTATAAAATAAATAATTATATATTAGACCGAAACTTACCACGCCTGAAAATAAAGGTATTGTGAAAATATTGTAACATTTTGTTGTGTTCTTAGACTTCTATATTGTAACAATTTTCTTCTGTTGGATTTTTGTTTGTTGTTTCTTTTAATGCATAGTTTAAAGTGGTTGTCCCAATTGAAAACTAATAACAATTTACCATGTAGGATTTTCTGTAAAAATGTTGTGATTGTAGCATTACTCTAAAATAAAATTGTAAAAAATCATACCAGGGCCCGCCATAGCTAAAATAAAGGTATTAAGAAAATATCATGACATTTATTGTGTTCCTAACTTTTTTTTTTATAGTCAATTTGTTGAGCCAAAATTCATATTTTAACAGACAGTTTTCTTGGGCACATAGTTTTACTATAAAAAAAAAAGAATTATGGAAAAAAGTACTTTCCCCCTTTATGTTTGAGGTAGTTTCATCCCAAACTTTAAAGTTGAATAATTTTCTCTTTTATATTTTGTAGACAAGTATATAGTCCATGTTGTTACTCTCTTACTTAAACCTTAACAAAATCTTATTATAAGGACTAAAAAAATAAATGCCTAAGCCCTCTTAGATCAGTGATATCATGTCCCTCAAATCTAGCCCAAAAAAATAGAATTTTTGAAGTGAGTGGGAAATGAATCCAAGTGCAATCCTAGCCTAAGTCTAAGCTTGAGGCAAAGAAGTCCAAAACAAAAGATAAGTGTGATTCAAACAACAATTGGAATTAATGGCTTCCTCGAGTAAGTCCGAGCATTAGTTTCTTGATTACAAATATAGTTCAAGTTTACACTTGATCCCTCACTATTCTCTTTCTTATTCTATCAATGATGTAAAAAATGTTCATCCTCTTTTCTCAGGTGGATCCCTTTCCTTTTATAGCCTTTTTCCATGCATCTTAGCCCTCCACTTGGACATCTCTAAGCATTTCTCCAGATACTTGTCCCATCAAGGCTCTGATGAAGGTAGTAGAAGGAGATGCTAGTTGTGAAGTTACTATTCAGGGGTCATTTCCACATTAATGCAGCTGATAAGGTTGGTGGAGGGCTTTAAATGTGGAGGTGGGTGGTATATCCACCAGGAAGCTTCCTCCCATCATCCTTGTTTAGGTTGCCATACCTTCTCCTCTCCTCAGGTCTTTAAGGGATATCGGTTGTCCTAATTCTTTTTCTCTCCTCGAGTAGGTGGAACTTTTGGAGCTTGCGTACCCCTTATTAACCTGGGTTGTGAGGATTGTTCCTTTGTTGAAAGTGAGGTTTTAGTAACAGTGAGAGGGTTGGTACGTGCCATCGTGTTCCCATGTGGGGATGTCAATTCACCTGCCTTGTGAATGTTCTTAACATTTTGGCATCCATGTCACTGCAGTTATTGCATCAGGCGGCTGCTTGTCCTCCCATGTTCTACGGTGCGATAATGATCCAACGGCCCAAATTTCCTAGGGTTAATGAGCAGGAAATTTACCGCTCATTTCCCACCACTATATAAAGGGAGAATAGGATTAAATTTCCCATTTACACGCACTCCATATATCTTCTTCGAAACAGCAATTTGAAGAGATCTCCTCTCAGTACACGTAAGTGCCTTTGGCCTTTCATGCATTGTCCTGAAGGAAGCGCTTTATCTTTTTCTTTTTCTGCTTACTCTTTCTAGATAGGAATATATGGGTAGATTTTCCAAATTAGTTCATACTCCCGAAGGCATGGCCACATTTAGGGAAAAGTATAAGATCCCTGACAATGTAGAACTTAAACACTGCAAATTAAGAGAGTGGTTAGTTAGTAAACTACCCGAGGCAGTTGTCATCCCCATGATTGCCTTTATTGAAGGTGGAATGTGAATTCCCATGGGTAGAGTTACTAGGGACTCATTAATTTTAGGCTTTGCCACACTTAGTCCTCACCCAACCTCTTTAGGGTCCTCAATATCGTAGACATGTTAAACTAGAAAATGGGGACCAACCTTACTAGCCATGACGTAAACTGGGTTTATAATTGTCAAAAAGGTGAAGAAACGGATTATTACATTAGGTGTAGGGTCCCCACAGTTAGGTTGATTTCCTGTATCCCTGATTCTAACAAGGGTATGGATGAAGACTTCCTCTTCATCTTGGGTGAATGGCACGATGGTTTGTACTGTCCTATCCAAGATGGGGAACCAAGTGGGGTGCCCGAGGAGCTAGAATGACTTAGACCACCTTTTTCATCTTGTATAATTTTTTATCGTTCTTTTGCCTTAGCTGACTAACCTCATCTTCTTGTTTTCTTTACAGACGAATTTCATACTGCCCTAAACAAAAACTTAGTGAATTTTGCAGACCTCAACCGGATTTTGCAATTCAAAATTTTCCTCCACTGAGATAGACAGCTCTGGGCGGTGCAAGTAATTCTTGGATTCAAGCCTATCTCCACGCGTTTCTAGTCTCCCAAGTACGTGATTAAAGCCAAAGACCCAAGGCTTGCATTGATTGACTTAGCAGTCCCCAAATTTCTAACCGAACATCCCCCCGCCCCCAATACTCAGGACACTTAACTGCCCGCTTCACTTATGACCAAGCTCTTTTACTTCCACGAACAATCTTTATCCTTTGATGAAGAATGGGAAGAGCCAGTTTTTGGACCTACTCGGGAGGATATAAAGAAATACTTTGAAGTATTTTATCAGGGATACTTCGAAGATCCTCTAGAACCTATTCACTGTCGCCTCATTGCTGCTCAAGTTAGTACCAGTCAAGAAGCAGCTGACATTCCTGAAGCCATGGTACTCGAGGAGAAAATGTCCGACCTGCTAGCCCTGCTTACTGCCCACGCTGGGAGAAATGCTCCCGAGGTCCCTATTGTACCCCAACCACCTACTCTTGCCCCATCTCACATCTCTGTTGCAGACACCCCTAAGAAATAGAGAAAAAAAGGGAAGTAGACTAAGAGCTCTGAAAAGGAGGAGATACTCCAACCTACTTAATAGCCCCCTGCCAAAGAGCCTAGAATTACAAGGGCACAATAATAGAAAGGTACTTCCACTAGGGCTAGTAAAAGCACTAAAGGGGAACAACTCTCCAAGGCTACTATATGGAATCTGGCCTTCGTGCTCAGTACGGGAGACACTGTCACATCTGAGACATCACCTAGGGATGCCCAAAAGGGCAGGTTCTAGTTGGTGTTCGAGTGCCTAGAAAAGGCCCTACTTCTTCCTAATGACATGCAGGAACTAAAGGGGCTGAGAAACGTGAGGTGTTCCTCTCATTAAAGAGGGACCTTACAAAGGTTAGCTTTTATACCTCCACTTTAATACCACTTCCTCATATCCTTTACGTTAAAATCGTAACATGTGTGTGCATTTTTCCTTAAACATAGGCTGTGTAAGTGTCTTTCGTGGGCGAGGAATGGGTCGACCACGCTTTGTCAAAATCCCAAGAGGCGGAGAGTAAATTAGCCCATTCGGATAAGGCTTTCGCTGAGGTAGAGAAAAAGTACAAGTGATAGGCCAAGAACGTATTGACCCCTTGTGATGAAACCAATTAATTAGCCAAGTTGATTAATTAAGTAGATTAACATACAATTTACGTGGCAGCACAAACAAATCACCAAGTTGGTGAGTCACGTACTGCGATTCATGCAAAGGAGTTAGTCACGTACTGGGATCCGTGCATCAAAAAGGTGGCATTCATATATTGAAGAGTTCAGAGGTTCTGAAGTAGTAGAAGGTTTCTGCTATAAGTTCATCTACGGAGATTGTAGAGTCTAGAGACAAAGGTTTTGTACTAGATTTGAAACTTCTCTTTACTATAGTGAATTGCTTTTCAGGAAGGTTTCCCCGCAGGTTTTTTTTTTTACTATGAAACTAGTCTGTTTCATTGGTTTTCCTGGGTCATCATATCTTGTCTTATTTATTTTTCTGCTGCATGATTTTGACATGATATTGATGTTTGTTTATTTTAACAAGTTTTATTCATAATAAATCTAATTAAAAACTTGGATTTAAAACTTGTTAATTCTATCAATCGAGGTCTAAATTTCCTAACAAGTAGTATCAAAGCAGGTACACTCTAATTGGATTAATTTCTTGAGTGTGATCCTTAACTCTCGTTGTCATGGATTGTAAACAATCTCTTTCGATTCCTCCTTTATTTGATAGCACTAATTATGCGTACTGGAAAGTTCGTATGAAAGTTTTTTTTGCAGGCTCTAGGTGAATAGGTATGGCAAGCCGTTGAAGTTGGCTAGATTAAGCCAAAGGAAGCGCCGGTGGATTGGGATAAAGCAACAATCATAGCAGCAAATTTCAATAGTACGGCCTTGAATGCTTTGTTTTGTGGGGTAACCAATGAGGAATTTAAGAGAATATCATCCACAGAAGTTGCCAAAGAAGCATGGACTACTCTTGAGACCATCTATGGAGGTACCAAGGTAGTAAAGATTATGAAGCTTCAAAGACTCACTAGTAGTTTTGAAGAAATAAGAATGGAGGAAGATGAGACCTTTGATGAGTTCTATACTAAACTCAAGGATATTGTGAATTCTGCCTTCAACCATGGAGAATCTATAGCAGAATCCAAAATTGTTAGGAAAATCCTTAGGTCCTTACCTAAAAGATTCCATGCCAAGATCACTGCCATTGAAGAAGTGAAGGACATTGATCAATTTCCTTTGACTGAGCTTGTAGGGAACCTTCAAACCTATAGGATGGGATTAGGCTCAATGGGAAAAGGTGGAAAGAGTAAAAACTTGGCTCTTAAGGGTATAGAGGAAAAGATTGAGGACTCTGAAGATGAAGAAGAAGATGATGATGAGGATGAGGATAAGGATCTAACCTTCATAACTGATGAGATTATCAAGCTTCTTCAATTTAGGAAAAAGGATAAGGGCAAACCTCCTAGGAAATCTAAATCCTCAAGGAATGGTAAGAATGAGAAACCCCTTATCCAATGCCATGAGTGCAAAGGTTTTGGTCATATGAGGATAGAGTGCCCAAACTATCTTATGAAGGAAAAGACCAAGAATTCAAAAGATAAAGGGTTGGTTGCTACCTGGAGTGATACTGAGGATGACTCTTCTGATAAGTATATGGATGAATGTAGTCACTTTATGGCTTTTACTGCCTCAACTGATAAGGTGATTGTGGAGAGTGCTAGTGACAGTGAGAATTCTTCTGATGATGAAGTTCCCAAGAATTTGACCCTTCTAGGAGCCTATGATAAGATGCACTGAATTTATAAAATCTGAAAGACTTCTCATTTTTGTAGAAAAGAGCTTAATAAGGTAAAAACTAAAAAAACTGATCTGTTAGTCAAACTTGATGAGACTACAAGGTTAGTTGAGACTCTTATTATGGAGAACACCTCATTGGAAGAGAAGGTCAAGAATCTTGAGGTAGAGCTTAGTCAAGCTAGAACTCAAATATAGAGGATGTCTAGTGCAAAGCTTGATGAGGTATTGAGTGTTCAAAAGCCTAGTTCAAATAAGACTAACTTAGAATATGTTGTTTCCTCCGGCCCCTCCTCTTCCACGGCTTCTGGATCAAGGACTATCTTTGTGCCCCAATCTGAGAAATGTAATAAAGGTATGAAATCTAAAACTTATTTGGCTAATTCTAAATCCTTTGTTATACCTCATGTCTGTCACCATTGTGGTGTTTTTGGACACATTCATCCTAATTGCTTTAAGTTGTACCCTCAAAAGCAAGTGTCCAAATGGTCACAGGTTTCCTCTCAAGGACCTACACCTTTGTTTGGAGAGTTACTAAAGCATTGAGCTTTTTAACTCAATTTTAGGAGAATTTTAATTCTTCTATGTCCTTTAGTAGATATACTAGGACACATGCCTTTTCATCTTCACGGCCAAAGACTCATGCTGTGTGGGTGAGAAAAGAACCTAAGACTTAATTGTCTTTTTGTTTGTCCTCTGCTTTAATTCTTTCTATCTAAAGTAGGACTCTCTTTGCTTGATTTTTTATCTGCTTTGGAATCATGCCTTCATGCATTTGCATCTTTCTTTCATGTTTTCATGTTGTTTGTCTTTTTTTTTTTTTTTTTTGGTTGTTTATTTTTTATTTTGTTTTTCATAAAATAAAAATAAAAATTTAAAAATACAAAAAAAAAAAAATGTGTGTTTGTGTACATTGGTACTTGTGTAACTTGGATGGCCATTGAAACAAAGTTTTCTAAACTTTTTATTTTTTGTAGCTTAGATGAGCACTTATATGCACAAATAAGCAAGTGAGCTTTGTTGCTCGTGTTTATGATGAGCAAGGTTAAGTAATCTCTTGTACTTAACACTTATATCACTTTTTTTGATGGGTATAATTAGAAAATCTTAAAAGAAAAGCATAAATAACCATCTCACCACATTTGCCCGCTAATCATGAAATGACATCTGTATGCTTTGGCATAGTAAAAGTGCAATGTCAAATGCTTAACATCATTGGGTATATCTTTTCTCTCTCTTATATGCCCATGCATGCTTTGCTTAAAAGAAAAATATGCAAAGAAAAATAAAAAGCAAAAAGAACAAAATGCTTTATATACGATTGCAAGCATGTATTCTAGGAGATGTGGGAGTTATAAGATGTACCTCGAAGGTGATAATCCCCATCAAACAGTTATGATTGTGTGTAAGTTAAAGTGATTTTCTCATATCTCAAATTGTCATAACATGTTGACACTCATGCAATCTTGCGATGTTTTTCACACACAACACGCAATATTCTTTGCTACTTTTGATACATGTGCAAATACAATGTGATTTGGCCATCATAAGAAATACATGTGTTAATGTATGCTCACTAAGCTGTCTTAACTTGTTTTTGAAATATAAAATTGGTTAGACTTGTTTAGTGTGTGTGTGTGTGTGTGTGTGTGTGTGTGTGTGTGTTTGGGATCTAAAAGATGAACATCTTTCTTGTTGAGAGATGATTTTGAGAGCTTAAAATGTTATTTGGATCATTGGTTGAGTAGCATGCTTGATTGCATTCATATCTGTGTTTTTCTCTTATTGAAAAATTGTTTTTCAGCAATTTCGACAGCTCATCGACACCTGGCTTATCTATCAAGCTCTTCAGCTTCTTTTTATCGCATTCTTGATAGCTTCTCAATAGTTCCCAATTCATTGAGGAAGTTTCTGTATGCTCAATATTTGCTTGATAGTTGTTCAATCCATCGAGGTTGGCTTCTGCTTGATAGCTGCTCGACACCTCTCAATCCATCGAGATCCTTTTGCATGCATTGTTTTTCACATGTTTTGCATCTTTCTTTTATCTTGTCATCCATAGCATCCTGTTTCATTACATTCATGCATTTATATGGATTCTTGTATCCCCTTGATCATCTTTGATCATCTTTATGTCTCTCGGGTGAAGCTTTTTAGCTTCTTGTACCCTTTGTCAATCATGACAAAAAAGGGGAGAAAATGTGGTTTCTTTTTAGGATTCTACATGTTAGGGGGAGAAATACATGCCCTTGTAAGGGGGAGTTGTGTTTCATCTTGTTTAGGGGAGTGCTTACTTCCTTCTTCTTGTACACCGGTCTTGTGACCATGTTTACATACATTGTGTTTGTCATTGATATATATATATATATATATATATGATGTATGTCTTCTTCACCTAGCTCTACATATGTTGTTTCTTTTCAATCTTTATACATATGTTTCTTATTAATTTTATGCAATCTATTATTTCTGTTTCACACTAAGATACCTTGATGAGTTTTGTTTAAAGTGTTTCAGAAATACAGGTTGTTAAAGTCTACTTGCCATAAAATCTCTTCTTGCAAATTTTTTCAAGAGTTTGTGTTAGGATAGATTTTATTGTATTCAACAAGTGAGTATGAACTGAGTGATTTATGACTTCTCTCATATGTTCATTCGTTTGTTGTGGTTTTGTCACAGATTGCCAAAGGGGAAGATTGTTAGGACATATGTGATTTGATGTTAGGAACATATGTCAATATTTTATGTAATTGGCCAATTCTTTGACAAAACACATTTTACTTGTAATTAGGTAGATCTAGGATGGGTTTAGTACTTCAAGGAATACGAGTTCGAGTCTAGTATTGAAGCCTTGCAAATTTGTCCAAGAAACAAGTGAAAAAGTGCTAATTCATTAAAGCTCGACAACTGCTCTACAGATAGCTATCTATCAAGGTTTAATGAGGCTCGACAGATACAATCTATCAAGGTATCTATCGTGAATTACGAAATTCAAGTTTTCAGATCTGATTTTCGGCCCATGCTTATGTATTTGTGTATGGTTTCTTTTCTCACAACCCTAGACATATATAAGGCTTATTTTAAAGGCCGTCGCATAAGAGAATACAAGGAGAACACA
The DNA here is from genome assembly GCA_033629205.1 of Lithocarpus polystachyus. Classification (NCBI taxonomy): domain Eukaryota; kingdom Viridiplantae; phylum Streptophyta; class Magnoliopsida; order Fagales; family Fagaceae; genus Lithocarpus; species Lithocarpus polystachyus. Next base: position 51,597,827 of record CM066162.1, on the reverse strand, counting down.
TGCAAAAGGTGACTGATGCCTTATTCTCTCTGAAAGAAGCTACTGCATCTTTGAGCCTTAGGGTTTTGTAACCAAGTGCTTCTTGATCTTTATTATTGATGAAGTGAAGAACTTAGCAACCAACATTCTTCTTCCTCAAGTTGGTGAGTGAGTCACGTACTGGGATTTGTGCAAAGGAGTTAGTCACGTACTGGGATCCGTGCATCAAAATGGTGGCGTTCATATATTAAAGAGTTCAGAGGTTCTGAAGCAAGCAGTAGAAGGTTTCTACTGTAAGTTCATCTATGGGGATTGTAAAGTCTAGGGACAAAAGTTTTGTACAAGATCTGAAACTTCTCTTTACTATAGTGAATTGCTTTTCGGGAAGGTTTCCCCCCAAGTATTTTTTACTATGAAACTAGTTTGTTTCATTGGTTTTCTTGGGTCATCATATCTTGTCTTATTTATTTTTCCGCTGCATGATTTTGACATGATATTGATGCTTGTTTATTTTAACAAGTTTTATTCATAATAAATCTAATTAACAATTTGGATATAAAACTTGTTAATTCTATCAACCGGGGTCTAAATTTCCCAACACTTATCAAGGCATCTTAGTGTGAAACATAAATAAAAGATTGCATACAAGATATAAGAAGCATGCGCATAAAGAGAGAAAAGAAACAACACATATAAAGATAGGTGAAAGAACTGTATGAACAACCTCATCATATATATATCATCATAAGTACAAAGTTTGCTATCACAATGTAAGAACAATGTATCTATAAAGGAAGAAAAGAAAAAAAAAATACATAAGTCCTTACTACATCCCTCAAAATGTAAACACTCCCCCTAACAAAAATCTCCTATGCTAAATCTCCCCTTATGTATATGACTACTCTCATATCCAAAACTACCCCCCCCCTTTTTGTCACGAGTAACAAAGGGTAAGTATATCATGTAGACATCTCATCATCACTGGGTGAGCTAGCACTATCGTCTTCATCAGCATTATCACTACCGAAGCCATCATCACTCGCTTCCTCTGAAGCTGGTGGAGATGGAGAAGAGTAAGCAGTGAAACTACCCATGGAAACTTGTCGTCGTGCGATACGACTAACATAGGTGTTCACCTGACACAACTAATCACTGAGAATGTTGAGGCGAGCATCCATGTGCACAAGCTATGCCATGATGGCCTCGAGTATCACTCCACTCGTAGAAGAAGAAGGAGCAGAGGTGGATGGAGCTGAAGAAGCTGCCATCTCGGTCTACGTCTGCTCAGGCGAAGCTGAGCATCACTCCATCTAACGGTAGCAGGGTCAATGGCACCCATGATGAAAAAGTGATCAGACGAAGGAAAGGAGAAAAAAAATGGCGAAGGATCCTCGTGATAGCTGAAGGAAAAATGAGCTTAGCACGGGTCGTTATATCCCTATAGACATCTATAAAGGATAGGATGAAGTGAGATGGGAAGTCGATAGAGATGTCCTCTAAGAAGGATAACAAAAATTGAACACATGGCTCTGTGATAGTGTTATAGTGAGACAATGGATGAAGAATAAATGTCATCACCATGTCAAGAAACCTTGGACCTTTAGCAAAGGTCGAGCATCGGGTGTTTTGACGATCGCCCCATGAAGATGGTGTCTCACAGAATAGAGACATAAGTTCATCTTTGGACACAGTCCTCAGACGATCGCAGCTAGGGTAGTCCAGATTCGCTACCCTAGGAACATTTAGCACATCGGATATAAGATCCGAAGTGACTACAATGCACATACCCCTAACACGAGTGACAAACTGGGGTATAGAATGTCAAATCTGTACATATTAGAGTAAAACTCCTATATGATCACGGAAGGGCACGTGACCTGGATGTCACACAGTGACTCCTAACCTCGACTGTAGATGATAGTAGGAAGGTCAGTATCGAAAAAATTCAATAGAATGACTTGGCATTCCAAATGAATGCCTCGTCTAGAAATTTTCTCCGAAAAGTCCTTTCAGGCTTTATCATCACGGAACCGTACGTGAGAAGGAGTGAAGTCAGAAGAAGTGGATGCCCTAGAATGAAGAGGATTCTGGGTCGAAGTGGATTTTTGTTTAGGTACCATGAAGCAACTAACCGAAAGAAGGAGATAGTGAGAAAGAGAGACGCGCAGAAAAACACTAATACAATCAATATAAATAATAAGATAATAATAAGATAAATGAAGGTACGTATGCATGAATATGTGACATGTAAACTTAAAAACATCATGGGCTCAACCCAATCCAAACCTACCAACACATAATAATTTAACATAGTAATCACGCATCTAAAATGCATGAAAAACCAGTCCCAAAAATTTCACAAAAACTCCAAAATTTTTGAAAAATCCCAAAGTTTATCAAAAATCCCAAAAGTTAGGTCAAAAATCATGAAATGTATGATAGATGAAGGTTTAAGGATCCTTACCAAAGAGAAGAAGATAGATCTGGGCCGAAAAGCTTTTCAGAATGAAGTTTGAAGTGAGAGAGAAGTGATTGGGAAGGTGAGAAGACAAAAACTGTCGAGAGAGATCGAGGAGAAATGAAGAAAAGTCGCGCTGATCCTTTAAATAGAAATCTTAGTTTCTCAATGGAACAAGAGGTGTTAAGAGCTATCGAGAATTAAAACGCGTGAATCAGTTGTCAAAGAGCTATCGAGGATCTGTCGAGAGGTGTCCACAGTAAATGGGCTCGATGAATCGAGAAGCTATCAAGCATCTATCAAGCATCCAGAAAGTTTCTTGATGGATCGAGAAGCTATCGAGAATGCGATAAAAAGAAGCTGAAAGGGCTCAATAGATAGCCTAGCTATCGAGAGGTATCCAGCAACTATTGAGGTTGGATAAAAACAATTTTTCGAAGAAAAGAAAAACACAGATATGAATGCAATCAAACATGCTACTCAACCAAAGATCTAAACAACAAGAAAAATGCTCAGCTTTTAGATCCCAAACACACACACATTGTTAATAAGTCTAACCAATTTTATATTTCAAAAACAAATTAAGACAGTATAGTGATCATACATTAACATATGTATTCCTTGTGATGGCCAAATCACATTGTACCTGCACATGTATCAAAAATAACAAAGAATATTGCATGTTGTGTGTGAAAAAAATCGCAAGATTGCATAAGTCTCTACATGTTATGACGATTTGAGATATGAGAAATATCACTAAAACTCACCCACAATCATAACTGTTTGATGGAGACTATCACCTTCAGATACATCCTACAACTCCCATAGAAGACACACTTGCAATCATATTTAAAGCATTTTTATTCTTTTTTCTTTTATTTTTCTTTGCATATTTTTCTTTTGAGCAAACCATGCATGGGCATATAAGAGAGAGAAAAGAAATACCAAATGATGTTAAGCTTTTGACATTGCACTTTTGTTATACCGAAGCATACGGATGTCATTTCATGATTGGTAGGCAACAGTAATGAGATGGTTATCTATGTCTTTCTCTTAGGATTTTAGTCCTTCCTATCAAAAGGAGTGATACGAGTGTTAAGTACAAGAGATAACTTAATCTTACTCATCACAAACACGAGTCACAAAGCTCACTTGCTTAGTTATGCATAGAGATACTCATCTAAGTTACAAAAGATATAAAGTTTAGAAAACTTTGTTTCAATGGCCATCCAAGGTACACAAGTACCAATGTACACAGACACACTCTGTTTTTGTATTTTTCAATTTTTCAACTTTTTTTTTTATGAAAAACAAAATAAAGAAAAACCGAAAATAAACAAACAAAAACATGTTAAACAAAACAAAGTAATGCATAAAACTAGACTAACTCAAAACAAAAAAGAAAAACACACAAGTAATGCAAAATCAAAAACAAAAAGGAGAAGAGAGAGAAAAAAAAATGACTAAATCACTTGGAGCCTTTTTCCTTCCACACCTTGGAGGAACATTTCCTTTAAGCAAACCCTTGAACTGGCGATGAGGGGGAAGAATTGAAACCGTTCAAGTTTGAAAGGAACATGAGGGCTTTGAGTAGATCTCCAAAAGGAGCAGAGGAGGATGGAAACTGATTCTGGTTTCCCGATGAGATCATACTATTGCTTTGTTGAGTGGCTAACCACTTATAGCAATTAGGTCGAGTATGTCCAACTACTCCATAGTGATGACAGAGATGTCGCTTCTTCTGTTTAGGCTTTTGAGCATTACCCTTCTTAGCCTTAGAGTTTTTATTCTCTTTCTAAACAAGTTTAAGGGGTCCTTCTAAGAGAGATTTACCTTATCTGTGTTCTCACTAGCTAAAATAATTTTGACATCATTGTTTTCAGAAACAACATTATTAGTAGGAGAAACAAAAACAGGAGTACTAGTAGAAGCAATACTAGGAGAAGAGAAATAATACCTTAAACCGGTTTTATCAAAAGTAGATTTCTGTAAACTGAGCATTTCATCAAACTTTGCACTTGATGTCCTCTCCAGCTGAGCTCTAACTTGGAATAGCTCTGCCTTAAGCTTTTTAGTCTTTTCAGCTAAGAAGTTGTTCTCAAATCCCTGTGCTCCAATGGTCTGATTGGCTTCATCAAACTTTGTGGAAAGCTCTTCTCGATCAAGTTCCAGATCACTCAGCTTCTTGATGGCCAGCCTATATAGTTTCTCATGCTTCTTAGAAACTTTATACAACTTTTCATAGCTATATAGATATCATCTTGATCTTTCATTTTCTCGAACTTAGATTCCACCAAGTCCTCTTCATCATCCATATCTTCAACAATCCCATCAGTAGGATTTATAGTGGTAGTGAAGGCATTTAGGATCCCATCATCCTTATTGTCGGAGTAATCCTCAAGCTCGGTGTCGCTTAATGTAGCAACAAATGCCTTGCTTTTTCCAATGGTCTTAAGATATGTAGGGCACTCTTGTTTCATATGACCGAAACCTTGACACCCAAAGCACTTTGGTCCTGAAGGAACAATGTACTAACTGTCATCCCTAACTTCCTTCTTCCCTTTATCTTGGCTTGTAAACTGAGAAGAACTAGATTACCTACGATCCTTTTCGAAGCCCTTCCCATTTGCATTATTCATGAACTTCTTGAATTGCCTCGTAATGTAGGACTTCATTTTAGAATCTTCATCGTCTGAAGACTCATCAGTGTCACTACTCTTGACCTTCAGTGTCATGCTGTTACTCTTGCTTAATTTTCCGATCCTTGTTAAACCTAACTTATAGGTCTGTAGGTTGCCAACCAACTCTGTTAAAGGAATTTTGTCAATATCCTTTGATTCCTCAATCGCGGGGGGATCTTGGCATGGAATCTCTCGGGTAGAGATCTATAAGCACCTTTCTAACAATCTTGGGTTCAGGGATAGTTTCCCCAAGATTAAAGGTTGAGTTCACTATGTCCTTGGACTTGGCATAGAACTCATCAAATGACTCATCCTCCTCCATCTTTATCTCCTTAAAGCTGGTAGTAATCCTCTGAAGCTTTGAATTCTTGACAGCCTTGGTTCCTTCATAAGTTGTCTGGAGGATGGTCCATGCTTCCTTCGCAGTTTCAACAAAGGATATCTTCTTGAACTCCTCATTCGTGACTGCACTGAATAAGGCATTCAATGCCCTGTTGTTGAAGTTTACCGCCATGATCTTAGCATCGTCCTAATCGGTCGGCACTTCTTTAGGCTTGGTCTAGCCTATCTTCACAACTTACCACACTTTCTCATCTAAAGATTGCAAGAAATCTCTCATGTGTACTTTTCAGTTTGCATAGTTAGTACCATCAAACAAAGGAGGTATAATAAGAGACTGCCCTCTATCCGTGACAAACAGGGGTCAATGGATCACACAGCAAAGATTAAACCTAATCTGCTCTTATACCACTTGATAGGCCAAGAATGTATTGAGCTCTTATGATGAATTAACCAATTAATTAGCCAAGTTGATTAATTAATTAGATTAATATACAATTTTTGTGACAGCATAAACAAATCACCAACTAAGTAAATATTCAGCGGAAAATATTGACACGGTGATTTGTTTACGAATGGGGAAAACCTACATGGCAAAAACCCCACCGAGTGATTTGTGTTGGGAAATATACATGTTTGCATCGCATACAAAACATACGCAGCGGAAAATAAACGGATCTACTTCATTCGCAATTGATAACATGTACTATGTAGGTTTCAGAATATAAGAACAAGAGAGTGTACCTTAATGCAGTGAAATTCAAAACCGAATGAAGAAGTACTCGGGAAGACTTTCAATCTTCACTCCAATTCCACTTGATGCCCAAGATGTGTGGTCTCTCAATCAGTTCTATGTTTTCTAGAGAGAATATATGAAAGAGTGTCTCTCTTCCTTATATCGTATTCTAATTGTTCATTAAACATACAAACCATTTTATTCTTTATAAAATTTTGTAAGTTTCTCTCCACATAACTGATTATCTAATTGGACTAACCTTTTGGGCCTTCCCAATTGGGCTTTAGTGTGTGGCTTGGAGTGGGACCAAAAGTGAACAAATAAGACACTAGCTCCAATGGGCCTTGAGCTTTTCTGTCAACTCTTGACAAGTCCAAAGTTACCATTAATTATATTTAATACCACTATATAAATATAATTGCACTCTAGGCCTCATTAATAAATTATATCCCAAGACTTTATTATATATGCAACCCCTTCATAAAATATTCGTAGTAATACAAAGTCATGAATATAGACTGCCACTTTGTAAATTACTACATCTTAATCCTTGAGTACCCGGTTTAATCCTTTTGAGTTATTCACCATATATTTATAAAATCCAATTTCATAAATATATACTTTAGTCTTACTAAAGTGGTTAGGCCTAACTCGCTGAATAACTGTACCCATTAAACTTATCTCAAGGGAATATTTTATATCTCCGTTAAGAGATTATGAATTCCATCTTAAGAATATATGTTCCATCAACACTAAATGTGGCTGCCCAACATACTGAGGTTTTGACCGTTACTTTAGATCTCACTCCTAATATATCAAAGCAACTTACATTTCATAATCAGGTCCATTATTCTCTCAGGATTAAGAGTTCATGTGAATACAAGTCGTGAGATTTATTATTCAATTGACAGTCATTAGGAGAATAATAAATCTCACAGCGGTCCAGTTCAATATGTCTTAACTCTTAAAACATATCAACATATTAACTAGAAGTCACCACTTCCATGATCAAGACAAATCATCGTAGTTAATATGTTATAGTCTTCACAGATGAAATGCCCAATTTCATCACCGACTATGAACCAAAATTCTGAGTTTACAAAGAACTTGTGATATATATCTTCTGTGACTGAATCACATAAATCACATACTATGCATCTCATGGACTATTTGATAATGTCCGAATATTCATGTTACCATTATTTTAGATAAGAATAAAACAACTTTATTAAATACAATATTAAGTCATACATGATTTCTCACATAATGTCATACATAATATCATACATAGCATCATACAATAGGATTTAAGGGCACATATCCTAACAATTTGAAGGTCACCACTCTCGAGAATCCATCATTATCACAATAAGCGATTACAAGTAAAGGAATCACAGTACCTTATACCAACCTATAGTTGAACCCTTACCCTAATACCCAATTGGACTTATTCTGTAGCGAAAATCTCTCCTTTTAATGCATGGCTCCCAGTACGTGACTAACCAATAGATGCGCGGATCCTAGTACGCGACTTAGCCACCAACTTGAGAAGGATGTTGGCTGCAAAGTTCTTCAGTTCATCACACGATGAAGATCACGAAACTCCTTGGTCACAAAACCCTACGGTGTACAAACACAGCAGCTTCTTCGAGAGAAAGATGAACTAGGGCAAATTCTGTCTCCGGTCACAATTTGCATGAGCAAAAATTTGCTTCACACTCACGCAACTTTTGACGGCCTTAAAATAATCGTTATATATGTTTAGGGTTGTGAGAAAAGAAAGTTTAAACACATACTCACGGATTAGAGTGAAATCAGCTCTGAAAAATTGAATTTTATAAACCTCGATAGAAACCCTATTTATCGAGCAACTGTCGAGCCTCGACTAAAACAGCTTTTTAAGCCTCAATAGATACTAGCTGTCGAGCTTTAAAATCCAGCACTTCTTCACTTGATTCTTGGACAGACTTGCATGGCTCTAACACTTGAACTTGAAATCTTGTTCCTTGAAGCATTAAACACATCCTAGATCTACCCAATTACAAGTAAAATGCATTTTGTCAAAGGATTAGCCAATTACATAAAATATTGACATATGTTCCTAACATGATTTACATATGTCCTAACAACAAAGATTCACTCTTCCATCTAGCAGAGGCTGAAAGAGGGCGTAAGAACGTTGAAGCTACATTGGAAGGGTTTAAGAAGCAAGCCGAGGAGTTGCTGGTTTCTCTGAAGAAAACTGAAACGCCATTTGCCTCGGCCAAAGTGCAAATCAAACTCTAGCATAAAGAACTTAAGGGCAGGGACCAAATCAAGCCGTGTATGATGCTGGCATGACCAGAACTGCCCAAAGCTTAACTGCTCAACTCAAAGATGTGGCTCAGGCCTTCTGTCTTGAAGTTTAGGGTGAAGCCCTTAATGCTGCTGGAGTTGGTGCTGACTTTGATCTCAGGGGTACCGACAAGGTTTATTACCCCCTAGCTCTTCATTTTGCTCCCAGCTCTGCCCTTCCTCCTCTAGGTCTGAGCTCTACCTCCTCAGTACCCAAGTCCATAGCAGCCCCAACTTCTATGCCTTTTGCTGAAAAAGAAAAGAAAAATAAACCCCAACTCCAGCAGTGGAGTTGGAGTCAAAAGAAGTTGCAGAAGTTAAGCAATTGAAAAAGAAGAAAAATGAGAAAAAGAAGGAGGTTGTAGCCTAGTTCCCTCAAGTTTAGCACTTTGGTAGATTTTGTAATGGGCTAGGTTTAGCAGACTCCCCCTTTTCTTTTTCTATTTTCTTCCTTTTTTTTTTTTTTTTGTAGTCACTTTTTGGACTTAAATGAATATATCCAAGTTTTACTGCATTCTTGTTTTGCATAACTACTAATTTTCTTACTTCGCCAAATATAACACACATTCTACTAATTAAAATGTATGGCCTTAAGTATATTAAGTCACCTTAAACTTAACTTAAACCTAACAGTATGATCCAGGAAAAAAGATGGATTTATAGTCAAGCTTCTGAATTGAACCCTATTTACCTAAAAGGTAATTTTTCTTAGCCCTTAACTAATTTCTTACAAGAGTTAATTTACTTGAGGCTTATGACCCAAGGAGTCAAACAAGGCCGAGGTTTCGTTTAACATTTAACCAATCTCACATAAGAGTTAATTTACCCAAGTCTTGTGACCCGAGGAGTCGAACAAGGTCGAAGTTCTGTTTAACACATAACCAATTTCACATAAGACTTAATTTACCCAAAGCTTGTGACCCGAGGAGTTGAACAAGGCCGAGGTTTTGTTTAACACTTAACCAATTTCACATAAGAGTTAATTTTAATGAACAACTTAAGAAAGTTGTGCACCAAACAGCAAACGGAAAGAACTGAATGGAATCCAAAGTATTATTAATAATAATATCTACGTAGATTATTTACATTCCGTGGGCATGGAACAACATTCTTGCCCAAATCTTCTAAGTAATAGGCCCCGATACCAGCTATTGATGTGATACGATATGGACCTTCCTAATTAGGACCTAATTTTCCTCATGATGGATTCCTCGAATTCCTACTACTGTCCTTAAAACCAGGTTTCTAGGAGCCAATGGCCTTACCTTAACTCCTTTGTCATATCCTTGCCTAAGTTTCTGTTGATAATGTGTCATTTTGACCATTACCACCTCTCTTCTTTCGTCAACTAACTCTAAGCTTGTTGAGAACAAACGGTTGTTTTCTTCCACACTGAATTGGTCAGTTTTTAGGGTCGGGAACCCTGTCTCGAGAGGTATGAGCACTTTGAACCCATAGGTCATTGAGAACAGTGTTTCCCTAGTCGATCTTCGAGGTGTGGTGTGATATACCCATAATACATGTGGTAACTTGTCCACCCATTTCCCTTTCGCTTCATCTAGCCTCTTCTTCAATCTACTAACTATAACTTTATTGATTGCTTCTACTTGCCTGTTTCCCTGTGGATAGGATAGAGTGGAATATCTGTTTCTAATACCTAGCTCCCCATAATATCTTCTAAATGCCTTACTGTCAAATTAGAGCCAATTATCCGAGATCAACGTATAGGGGATTCTGAATCTGGTTACAATGTTCCTCCAAAAAAACTTCTTTGCATCCATATCTCTAATATTAGATAGTGGCTTAGCTTTGACCCATTTTGTGAAGTAGTTGGTCCCGACGAGAAGCCATCTTCGGATTCCTGCTACCCTTGGGAATGGCCTCACTATGTCTAAGCTCCACTGAGTAAATAGCCAAGGACTGGAGAGTGGATTCAAGACTCCTTCAGGTTGGTGGATACTTAGTGCGTATCTTTGACACTCATCACACTTCTTAACATAATCTTGGGCAGCCCTTTGCATACTAGGCCACCAATACCCTTGGGTGAGAGCTCTATGTGACAAGCACCTTCCCCCGGTATAACTTCCACAAATTCCTTCATGCAACTCTTCCAACAAGGGTTCCATAGCTTCAGGGTGGACGCATAGCAAATATGGTCCCAAGTAGGAGCGTTTATACAATTTTTGCTCCTCGGAAAGCCAATATCGTGGAGCTTTTCTTCGAATCTTCTCGACCTCACCTTTGTCTTTGGGTAGTGACCCATTCCTTAAGAATGAAACTAATGGATCCATCCAACTTGGACCAACCGGTATGCTAAGTACTCTGTTCGGTGTCTGATCACTATGGTCGAAAACCATCATATCCTCATCGATTATAACTCGAGGAAGGCCAGATCTCGAAGAGGTGGCCAACATAGCCAACGAATCTGCATGGGAGTTCTAGCCTCTTAGGTTCTGCCTTATGGAAAAAGCTTCAAAGTAGGATTGAGCTTGTCTGACTTTATTGAGATATCCTTGCATTTGTTGGTCCCTGGCCTCAAATTGTCCATTAACTTGCCCAACCACTAGCCTTGAATCCAAGAAAACCTCTACAACCTTTCCTCCCATCTTGCTGACCATTACCATTCTAGCCAATAAAGCTTAATATTTTTCTTCATTGTTTATGGCTAGAAATCCCAATCTCAAGGATTTTTCCACAATTATCTTCTTTAGGGATATTAAGAATGATGATGCTGTTTCAAATTAGTAGGCTGAACGTTTGGACTTTGATGATCTTGAAGGCCTGTAAAGAAAAATGAAGAATCAAAGGAGACCGGGGTTGGCCGGTCTAAGGCCCTCCGATGATGAAGTTAGTTTTCCTCCTCAAAATCAAGAAAAGTTCCAATTCTACCAAGAGTGTCTAGAGAGATTCAGACTTACTTTTTCTGTTGGAGAAAGGTGTTTATATAGGGCCAAAGGAACGGTTACTATCCTGTAACTTCCCCCTCATTTGTGAAGGTCAGGAGATAACTGCTATAGGAAGTTGAAATGTTTGTAGAGGTTACAACGATGTCCTAGGATCCTTCCACGTAGCATGTGTTTTTCCATGCATGGCAAGACTCCCGTTGGGGCTCGTCCATGCTTGGACGAATGTTGCTGTCAAACCTTAGACGAGCTCTCTAGATTTATTGCATTGATCCAAGGTAAGGAGAGGAAACAGATTATATGGACGGCTGTTGTGCAGCTCGTCCTATGAAGTTAAACTCTAGGACGAGCTCGCCTCTTGTGGACGACAACACAAGGACGAGCTATACTAGTCTACCATCAGTTGCCCCTTCGCCCTTGTGTTGTCCGTCATAAAGAGCTTTTATTTCACTCTCTGTTCTTCTTTTTCTTTCTTTCTTTTTTAAATCCAACACAACTCAATCATGACTCCTCGTTTTTCGAGAAATACCACGTGGCTTGTCCTGCTTGGTTCCATTGCTTCGAATGTTGAATCAGGTTGCCTATAAATAGTGGAATTCCTCTCCTGCCCCTCTCATTTCAAAATATTTTCTTCTTTGATCTTTGTCGTCTAGAACTCTCTCCGCGTCCATAATCCTCCTCCGTCTAGAGCTAGGTATTTTTCCTTTCCCATTGTTAGGTTTCCTTTAAGTTTTCAGAGATAATGTCAACTGTCATATCCTCGTCTAGTAATAGCATAGAAAAAGCTATAGACGAGTACCACGACGTCACCAGCTATAATAGCTCTGATAATAGTGCTCTGATAATAGCACTAGTCGCAGTAGTAGTGGCAGGGTGGAAGGTAGTATGGACGAGGGGTATACTTCTAGCATCCCTGGGGTCCCCTTAGAGGTTTTACAAGAACAACTTAGGAAGGTTTCTGGGTCCCAGGTTGGTACCTCGTCCAATATCCCTCTGTCTAGTCCGTTGGACGAGGAGGAGACCGTTTTCAGTTGTGCAATAGGTGTTTCGTCTAAAACCAACGAACAAAGGCTAAATAATCTTAGGTCGTGGTACCAAATTCCCGACGAACTTAATCCTAGATTGCCCGTCCATGAAGAGTGGTGTTGTAGCCCTCATTATGGAATAGGCATCTATGAGGCTTATTTTCTGGGGGGTTTGAGATTACCTTTAAATTCCTTTGCTAGAGAGTTGTTGGTTAGATTAGGTTTGGGAATCTGTCAGTTTAACCCAAATGCATAGAGATTGATTATCTCTATGCAGATTTTGTGGGGGGAAGTATTTGGAGGGGACCGTCCTCTTACAGTGGACGAGTTCCTCTTCTATTACAAACCCTGAGAAATAAACCAATCCCTTGGCTTCTATCAGTTTATAGCTAGGGGTTCAAACTGTAGGTTGATTAAGTCCCTGGCTTCATCTAACAGAAATTGGAAGACGGAATTCTTTTTCGTCTCTAGTTTCTGGACTGGGAACCCTGTGGACGTTGGCAGGGACACATTTGCCCCTTACAAGGGAAACTTAGGGAACCTTCGTCCTGAAGGTATGCCCCTTACCCTCTTCCTTCTTCCTTTATTTATATTTTTTTTATTGAGTCTAACCTTTATTTGCTTGTTGCTTTACAGCTGTTGGACATCCGTCTTCGAGCAAGTTTTTCCGTGATCACGTTCATAGGGCTCGTCTACACGTCGACAGGGAGTTCCATTCTTTGGTTACCCTTAGCCGTTTAGCCAAGTGAAGACTTGGTCCTAAACCGTCTAACGAAGCCCTTGCACACGAGATCACAGTTCGCCGACGTAAGTTTTACACTTAGCATTATGCAATACCTTTTTGGTTTCGTTTCAAAGTTTTTTTTTTAACTAAAAAAGAATTTTATTTTTCAGGGATGACGACTATGAAGGAAAATAGGGGGAGAGAAGTTGTGGACGAGGGGAATAGGTCTGACGTCCCATCCCAGACTCGTCTTTCAGCTGGGGACAAGAGGAAGAGCTTGTCTAAGAACCTTGACTTGGGAAATGTTCCCAGTCATCGAGGGAAGAAAGCCAAGCATGGTTCGTCCCAGGTGGTGAAGTCTAACCTCCCCTCATCTCAGCCACCCATCCAAGTCCTGGACGTAGATTCGCCCACTCTAGAAGCTACCCCGTCCAAAACTCCTCCGTCCAAGACCACTGTGCTTGCCTCGTCCCAACCTCCAAGAATTCCCACAAATCTTATTGAAAACGAGGACCTAGCTTGGGGACGTTTCGAGAAGGTTGTGCTGGACGAGGACATAGCTGCATGCTATGACATGTCTTTGAAAGATTTTGAACACTCTGGCGTCCATGATCTTTTTAAGGTAAGTAATTCCATTTTCATGTCGTCTTTCTTTTTATGCTTTTCCTCGTCTAACCTTTATTGTCTTTTACTATTGCAGGCAATGTCAAAGTTCATCGCGGCGTCCAGGCAGGCCACTGAATTGGACAAGACGAGGATCTTGTTAGAGACCAGGGTGCAGGAGGTGAAGGATGAGTGCAAGAAGTGGGCTGAAGTGGCGGCGAAAGCTAAGGACTAGGCTAAAGAGCTACAAAACCATATTGAGGAGTTGAAGACTGACATCGTAGAGAAGGATACTCGTCTTAATCACCTCCAAAAGAGGAACGACGAGTTGAGTACCCTAATCGAAAGAGCCAAAGGAGACGCATTTGTAGAGTTCAAGGCATCCATGCAATACACTGACTTGCTGGACGCCAACTATGCAGCTGGGTTTAAAGATTTTAGGATGGACGTTATGGAGAACTTCCCTGGGCTTGATTTCAGTCTTATTAAACTCAATCTTGGCGGTGCTAACTCAAGCTCCATCCTCCAAACAAGCTCTGAAGACGTCAACGTTGAGGACGACGCCACCACTCACCCAAATCAAGACGACCCCAATGCTCCCCAGTGAAAGTCTATTTTCAATCATCTTTTCTTTTATGTATTTCTTGTTTGGTTTTTTTTTTTTTTTTTTTTGACCACTTAAATGTAATTTAAGTACAATCCGCTCGTCCAAAGTTTTAGGACGAGCCCACAAACAAGCTTGGTTAATTTTACTTGAGTTTTTGGACATTGGTTGTCCCTTTTAATTATTGAATGGATGTTCATTTCCTTCTATCTCTTCTTTCATTCATTCAAATGTTGTATGGACGAGTTTATTTGCACAACCTTATTCATGATTAGAATTTTTTCAGGCTGATCTTCATTGTTTATATTCATAATACGATTCGTCCATGGATTATTATTTTTGTCATGGACTTAGCATCCTCCCTCGTCCATTAGGTGGACGGCTTTTTGCTCGTCACTCTCTTATCCATCAGGTGGACAGCTCTTTGCTCGTCTTGGGGGTAGTTTTCTTATAAGTTTCAACTGCTTCAACTTTACTCGTCCAAGAATTGGATTGTTTTAGTTGAAGTTATCCTAAGGACCATTTGAGTATGTATTTTTCTCGTCCATGTCTAGGCCAAGCATCCCTCGTCCATGGCTGAGTTTACCTATCGAAGGCTTTAGCTCGTCTTTTGTTTAAACAATCATGCCCTGTTTTCACTTTATCCCTTTTCAAGGAAAGTTTAAATGTTACGCCCCTTAGACCCCTTCGTCTATGGGTTTGTGATTGTCTTTAGACCTTGGTCTTTTTGGCAGATGGAGTTATGAAGTTTGTTTTACATCATATGTATTTAACAATCCAAACCATTCTCATTAACATAAACATTGTCAACAAGTATGGCACATTCTTTTAGAAAGTAGTGCCTTATTTATATAAACACCCAAACATGACTTCCTCCATAGCTAATTTAAAACTAAGTCTTTTTGGAATAAAAAAACACTATATATAATGCTGACCAACACACAATAGTGAGTACTGGGCTTGGACTCGTCCAGGATGAAGGGTCTCATCCATAACAATGCTTGTCTAAGTTATTACTGGTAATACCTCCTCAGGTGCTCAACGTTCCAAGAGTGTTCCAATTTTCTCCCATCCAAGGCTTCTAAGTAATATGACCCTTGTCTTTTACAATTGACAACCCTGTAGGGTCCTTCCCAATTGGGTCCCAATTTTTCATGAGCTGGATTCCTGGTTGCGAGAGAGACCCTTTTCAGGACGAGGTCCCCTATGTTGAAACGTCTTGGCTTCACCATCGCATCGTATTGTCTAGACATGAGGTTTTTATACCTCGCTGTCCTTTGCTCCGCTTCCATCCTTACTTCGTCTATGAGATCAAGGTTATGGCGCAGTTGATCTTCGTTATCCTTGCCTTGGTACCTCATCACCCTGTGGTTGGCCATGTGAATTTTTGCAGGTATCACCGCTTCACTTCCATAGGCTAACTTAAAAGGAGTTTCTCTCGTAGGGGTTCTCGCAGTGGTTCTGTAAGCCCATAAAACACTGGGTAGCTCGTTTGGCTATACCCCTTTTGCCCCTGCAAGCCGAGTTTTGATGATCTTCAACAAAGATCGGTTTGCTACCTCTGCCTGACTGTTTGCTTGAGGGTGGGCGGGTGAGGAGTAATGATTGCCGATTCCGAAATGTTCGCAGAAATCTTTGAAAAGTGTGTTATCAAATTACCACCCGTTGTCTGACACTAGCACCCTGGGCACTCCAAATCTACACACGATGTTTTTCCAGACAAAATTCTTGACATTTTGCTGTGTTATTTTTGCTAAGGGTTCTGCTTCTATCTACTTAGTGAAGTAGTCGATCCTAACCACACAGAATTTCATATGTTTGGTTCCAAGTGGAAAAGGACCTAAGATATCCAATCCCTACTGTGCAAAGGGCCATGGGGCCATCATTGGAGTTAGATATTATGCTGGTTGCCGGGGGATGTTGCTAAAGCATTGGCATTGGTCACATACCTTGACGTAAGCCTTCGCATCTGCTTGAATAGTTGGCCAATAATACCCTACACGGACGACCTTATGGACCAATGCTTTTGCCCCCGAGTGGTTGTCGCACGCTCCTTCATGAATTTCTCTCAACACATAGTTCAACTCATCTGGGGCTAAGCACCTCAAGTAGGGCTGGGAGAAACCCCTTTTATACAGCACTTCACTTATAAGAACATATTTGGCAGCTCTAATTCTTACCTTCCTGGCCTCGTCCCCGTCTTGTGGAAGCCTTCCGTCTTTAAGATAGACAATTATCGGAGTCATCTAGTTTTCTCTCTTTTCTACTTCTTGCATTTCCGGGAGGTCTATGCTTGGCATGTACTGGATTTCATCAATTTTATCCATGGCTTCTCCTGACGAGGCTGCTTTCGCCAAGGCATCCGCTTCCATGTTTTCCTCCCTTGGGAGTTGGACAAAACTGGCTTAGTTGAATCCCTTGATGAGCTGCTTTACTTTACTTAGGTACTTCATCATCCGGTTTTCCTTGGCTTCACATGCTCCATTTATTTGATTTATGATCAACTGAGAATCTCCTCAGACGATGACGGACTCCGCCCCCAGAGACTTGGCCAATTCTAGCCCTTTGAGGAGTGCTTCATATTTGGCCTCATTATTAGTGGTTTGGTATTGCAGACGGACGACATCCTTTAACTTATCCCCCTTAGGGGATCTAAGTACAACCCCAACTCCTCCAGTATGCAACATGGACGATCCATCCACATTGATGTCCCACTTTTGAACTTCGCTCAGCTCGCCCAGCTCTCCTTGTCCAGGGGTAAACTCCGCAATGAAGTCTGCCAGCACATGTGCTTTAACCGCCTTCCTTGGTTGGTATTTGAAATCGAACTCACTAAGCTCTACAGCCCATTGGATAAGTCGTCCTGCTGCTTCTACCTTGTTCATCGCCTTCTTTAATGGGTGGTCCGTCTGGACGTTGATAACATGGGCTTGGAAGTAATGCCTTAGCTTCCTAGAGGTTGTAACCAATACAAAAGCTAACTTTTCCATTATGGGATACCGTCCTTCGGCCCCTTTGAGTGCTCGGCTAGTGTAATAAACCGGTTTCTGCACCTTTGCTTCTTCTCTGATCAGAGCCGAGCTCATTGCATGCGGGGACACCGCCAAGTACAAGTACAACTCTTCACCAGGAATTGATGGGCTCAACAAAGGAGCTGTGGTGAGATATGCCTTCAGGTCTTCGAAAGCTTTCTGACATTCGTCCATCCATTCAAACGCTTTTCTAAGAATCTTAAAAAACGATAAACACTTGTCGGTGGCTCTAGAGATAAACCTGTTAAGGGCAGCGACTTGTCCGGCAAGAGACTGGACGTCCTTGGTGTTTTGCGGAGATTTCATATCCAATATTGCTTGAATCTTGTCAGAATTTTCTTCAATTCCTCTTTGTGACACCATGAACCCAAGAACTTTTCTTGATGAAACTCTGAAAGCACACTTGCTGGGGTTTAGCTTCATGTTGTATCGTCTGAGCGTGTCGAAAGTTTCTTGCAGGTCGTCCAAGTGCTTCCTCTCGTCCAGGCTCTTTACTAGCATATCATCCACATAGACTTCTACATTTCGACCAATCAAGGGCCGAAACATATGGTTAACCAACCTTTGGTATGTTGCCCCCGCGTTCTTCAAACCAAAAGGCATCACCTTGTAGCAAAACAGGCCTTGGCTGGTGACAAACGATGTTTTCTCTTGGTCTGTTTCATCCATTCTTATTTGGTTATAACAGGAGAAGGTGTCCATGAAACTTAGCAACTTATAACCCCCAGTCGAATCTACCAATTGATCAATGCGTGGTAACAGGTAGCTATCTTTGGGACAGGCTTCGTTTAAATTGGTGAAGTCCACACACATTCTCCACTTGCCATTAGCCTTCTTAACCATCACTACGTTGGCCAACCAATCTGGATAGTAAACCTCTCGAATGAACTTCGCTGTAGTTAACTTTTGGACCTCTTCTTTGATGGCATTATCTCTATCAGGGGCGAACACTCTTTTCTTCTGTCGTACAGGCTTTGAGGAGGGATGTACATTGAGACGGTGGGTGATGACACTAGGGTCTATACCCGGCATATCTTCATGCGTCCATGCAAATATATCAATGTTTTTCCTCAAGAACAAGACGAGGTCTTGTTTCACCTTGTCTTCCATATCCACTCTGACCCTTGTATGTTTCTCAGGTTTATCCTCGTCTAAAGGAACATCTTCTAGTGCTTCAGTTGGTTCTGCCACAACTCGTCTCTCTTCAATGTTCATCACCTGTGTTTGTTCGTCCATAGCTAACATAGCCAGGTAGCATTCTTTCGCTGCTAATTGGTCTTCTTGTACTTGTCCTACCTCGTGTTCTGTAGGAAACTTGACCGACAGGTGATAAGTAGACGTGACTGCCTTCCAACTGTTTAAAGTTGGTCTTCCAATGATGGCATTGTAAGAGGATGAGCAGTCGACTACCAAGAAGTTCACGTCGTTGGTTACTTGTTGTGGGTACGTGCCTACCACCACAGGTAAGGTGACAGTGCCCATGGGCTGCACCTTCATTCCTCCGAATCCCACCAAGGGAGAATTCACTGGACGAAGTTGGTTTCGTCCAAGCCTCATTTGCTGAAATGCGGGATAATACAAAATGTCCGCCGAACTTCCATTGTCCACCAACACCCTTCTTGTTGCATAGTCTGCGATGAGTAGAGTAATGACGGTGGCATCGTCATGGGGGTGGTGAACCCTTCCAGCATCCTTATCTGTGAACGTGATAGCTTGTTCGCTGGTCGCCCTTGCTCTGGACGGCCGTCTGAAGAACTGGACGTTCTGCACTGCCTTCAGGTACGACTTCTTTGACTTGGACGTCTGCCCCCATTGAATTTCCTCCTATGATAACTCTTATCTCTCCAAGTGGGGGGCGCGGTGACTCCTCTGCCTTCGCTTTCAATTTCTCGTCCTTGTGATCTCATTCAAGGAAATTTCTTAACTTCCCTTGTCTAATAAGATTCTCTATTTGCTGTTTCAGGTCAAAACACTCGTCGGTATCATTCCCATGGTCTCTGTGGAAGCGACAATATTTGTTTCTATTGCGCTTGTTGGGATCTCTCTTCATTTTTTCAGGCCACTTCAAAGAGGGGTCATCCTTTATTTGCATGAGTACCTGCTCCAGCGGCACATTCAACGGCGTGTATTGCTAGATTCTTGTTGAAGGGCCTACCTTCTTAATGTCCCGGTCTCTCTTATCTTCTATTTGTCCCTTCTTCGGATGAGGACCTTGTTCGGAGTGACGCGCGGGGTTATTCTCCATTCTCTCAGCTCTTTTCTCTTTTTGGCTATGATTGTATCTTCTGCATTCATGAAGTTCTGGGCCAAGTGGACGAGCTCGGTCATAGTTTAAGGTTCTTCCTCATAAAGCTTGTGAATGAACAAATCAGAGTTTACTCCATTGTGGAAGGCTGCCAATAGCAATTTGTCATCTACCTAGTCTATAGTCAGGGCTTCTCTATTAAAATGGGTGATGAAGGATCGCATACTTTCATTCTCTCCTTGTTCGATGGTCAACAGGCTGGATAAGGAACGTTTATGCCTTTGTCCCCCAATAAAATTGTTAACAAACAATTTACTTAACTCTTCGAAAGAACTTACTGTATTTGGAGGTATCTTACTGAGCCACACCCGTGCTGGTCCTTTAAGGGTGGTAGGGAAGGCTCTATACATAATCTCGTCTGGGACCCCTTGGAGATGCATCATAGTCTTGAAAGTGGCAATGTGGTCGAATGGATCCCGTGTTCCATCATACGAGTCTAGGGAAGGCATTTTGAACTTTGGAGGCAATGGATGGCCATTGATTGCAGTCGTAAAAGGGGAGTCTGTTCAATGGACTAAGTCCTCTACGGGATTTGCTTTTCTCATATTCTCCCGCATCTCATCCATAACTTTCTTAATCTGATCCATCTCTTTCTCCAAATGTGGCACCCTCCGTGAAGTACCGCCCCGAGATTAACTTTCTGGCCCAGGACTCCCTCTATCTTCTTGACTCTGGGCTTGTCCTTCAACGTATCCTTCATGATGTTGTCTCCTTAAATTAATCTCCCTTGTCAACTCTTGGTTTTGGCGGGTTAACTCTGCCATGGCGGCTGCCATGGATTGTATATGTTGAACTGAAGACGGTTGCATGACAGGCGCTGACTGGCGATCTCGGTGGGGATTGCTAGAAGCATCCCTACTTTCTTGGTGGCCCGAGCTAGTGGCCCTTGATCTTGTCCAAACCATACAGCCTTTTTGTCGGAGAAAGTGTGAAAAGAAAATACAAACACCAAAATCTTTCCTACAGACGGTGCCAACTGATGATGCTCTTTCGAATTAGTAGGCTGAACGTTTAGACTTTGATGATCTTGAAGGCCTGTAAAGAAAAATGAAGAATCAAAGGAGACCAGGGTTGGCCGGTCTAAGACCCTCCGATGATGAAGTTAGTTTTCCTCCTCAAAATCAAGAAAACTTCCAATTCTACCAAGAGTGTTTAGAGAGATTCAGACTTACTTTTTCTGTTGGAGAAAGGTGTTTATATAGGGCCAAAGGAACAGTTACTATTATGTAACTTCTCCCTCATTTATGGAGGTCAGGAGATAACTGCTATAGGAAGTTGAAATGTTTGTAGAGGTTACAACGATGTCCTAGGATCCTTCCACGTAGCATGTGTTTTTCCATGCACGGCAGGACTCCCGTTGGGGCTCGTCCATGCTTGGACAAATGTTGCTGTCAAACCTTGGACGAGCTCTCTAGATTTATTGCATTGATCCAAGGTAAGGAGAGGAAACAGATTATATGGATTGTTGTTGTCCAGCTCGTCCTATGAAGTTAAACTCTAGGACGAGCTCGCCTCTTTTGGACGACAACACAAGGACGAGCTATACTAGTCTACCATCAAAGACAATTCCCACATTGGATCCTTTTTGATTAGCTGCACCATTAGTACAAACTTCACAAATTGGAAAACAAGGAATGAAAAACTACCATGATCTCGGAGCCCAACATCTCTCCTTCCACAAGCTCCTTAGTAAACTCAACAACCAAGTCAGCCAGGACTTGTCCTTTTATAGCTGTATGAGGCATATATTTTATATCAAAAGAACCGAGCATTGTCCCCCATTTGGCAATCCTCCCCATGTAATCAGATTTCCAAAGCAATGCCTGCAAAGGGAGTTGGGTAAGAACCACTATGGTATGTGCTTGAAAATAATGAGGGAGTTTCCTCATCACATGTATAATAGCCAAAACTGGCTTTTCCAAGGGTAGGTAGTGAATTTGCGCTTATTGCAAGGATTTGCTGACGTAGTAAATAAGCCTTTGCACCCTACCATCTGTTCTAACCAAAACTAGACTCAATGCGTGGTTAGTAGTAACTACTATATAAATGTATAAGACCTCCTCCTTCTCGTGTCAGAAGAAAACAGAAGGATGAGACAAGTACCTCTTTAATTCCTCAAAGGCATCAATACATTCCTTTGTCCACTTAAAATTCTTCCATTTATGGAGGAGCTGAAAGAATGGCCAACAGTGGTCTGCTAAACAGGATATGAACCTATTTAAGGTAACCATCATTCTTGTTAGTTTCTATACTTCTTTGGAATTCTAAGGTGGATGCAGGTTATTTATGGCTTTAATCTGATCGAGATTAACCTCTACTACCTAATGAGTGATCATATAACCCAAAAACTTGCTCGAACTAACACTAAAAGAGCACTTGGAAGCTCTATGGCTCAACTTGTGCTCCCTAAGCACCACAAACACATTTCCCAAGTCGTTCAAATGCCCCGAAGTTTGCTTACTTCTTGATTGCCCCTGCTCGCTTGAGCTTGACCACCTCTTCCTTCACTACCTCGACGTGCTCCTTTGAAGAGCGCCGATGTGGTTGCCTTTTTGGTACAGCTCTAGGATTCACATTCAAGTGATGGCATATAAAGTCTGGGTTGATTCTTGGTGCCTCATAAGCACTCCAAGAAAAAACATCCACGTTATCATTCAAAAAGGCTATAAGCTCCTCTTTTTCCACAGGGGTAGTTGAGTCCTAACTTGAAAATACCTATTCACATCCGATCCGATCATCACTTTGTCTAACTCCTCACAGAGGAAACCCTGCTACTCAGTCCCGAGTTCAACCACGAGGTCTGTTAATTTCTACGGGGCCTCTTCTGAGATAGAAGAAGCCTTATCCAATGATTGTTGTCTAATAGCAGCCACTAGGCACTACCTGGCCATTGCTTGACTTCCAACAAGTTCCCCAACTCAGCCCTCAGTGGGGTATTTCTTCAAGGTGCAGGGTGGATGATACCTCTTCCATGGGATGAAGCCGGGGCCTATCCAAAATAGCCATATAGAAGGAGTAAGCTTTAATCACAATGAAATTTACTTACACAACTTCATTCCCTACCTGCATAGGTAGCCTAAGCATTCATCGAGGAATTATAGTTCTCCCATCAAATCCGACCAACAGGGAATCGTACTTGCTTAAATCCTTGGGTTTGAGATTCAGCCCCTTTTATAAGTCTAGGTACATAATCTTAGCTCCACTTCCTTGGTCCACAAGGACCCTTTCTACATCATAGCCCCCAATCCTTAGGGTCACAACTAGGGCATCATCATGGGGTTGAAAAGTCCTAACTGTATCCTCCTCCTAAAAACCTAAAGTGGGTAATGCTCCACGCCTAACTCTCTTAAATTCTTGGACTTGCTCCTCAAGCTCTGGAGTCGAAGATACTGACATAATGCCTAAAAGTGAATCTGCATCATGGCTGGGAGTAGCAAAAATCACACTGATTGTTCCTAAAGGTGACCAAAGAGCCACTTCTCTTTGATACCCTGCTTCGGACTGATTTGTTTTCCCTGAAGGCTGATGCATAAACTACTTTAATTTCCCAGATTTCACCAGCTGGTCCAAATGATCGTGCAGAGTTCTATAGTTTTCTGTTATGTGTCTTCTATCTTGATGATACTAGCAATACAAACTTTGATTACGCTTGGTTAGGTCTCCTCCCATCTTATTAAGCCATTTGAAATAAGGCTCATTTTTTATCTTCTCAAGGATTTTATATACCGGATCCTTAAATACCGAGTTCATTATCTGAGCGTTATCCCTTGATGATGGGTTAGCGAATTCTCTTCTAGGTCGGCTATGATTATACCCTTCTGCCCAAGGACCTCAATGTTTAGGGAGGGAAATTTTGGTTGTTCCTTTTCCTTGGGTTTGATCTTCCTCGACCTGCTTATGCTCGTTAATGCGGTCCATAAGCTGACGCGTACTTTTGGCGAGCTTCATATTCAAGGACTTTCTCAAGTCGTGTTCTTTTAGGAGCCAACCTTGAAAGTTCTGATGGCCATGTCCTCAAAATCCCCATCAATTTCATTAAACGTTTCCCAGTATCTGTCAGAGTAGGGTTTGAACGTCTCCCCCTCTCTTATCACCATGGACAATAAAGAGTCTAGAGGCTTGGGGACCATGCTGCACATCTCGAACCTAGCTCCAAAGGCCCTCGTCAACAATTCATAAGAGCCTATAGAACCTTTTCCAACCCATTAAACCACCTCATAGCAATAGGCCTAAGGCTGGACGGAAAAACCTTACATATAAGGACCTCCTTCCTCGAATGAATGGCCATCCTTTGATTAAAGTGACTCACATGTTCCACGGGGTCAGTCCTCCCGTTGTAAATAGTAAAAGTGGAAAAAATATCAATTCTTCGCATAAAAGGTGACTTAGCAATTTGGCGTAGAGCTTTGCTCATTGCATCATTCCGCATGCTCTTAGGGAATGAGTTCTCTCCATGCCACTTATTATGTTTCTCCACCTTATTCAAGCGTGAAGATGTGGAGAAAGATTCACTAGGGGGAGTCTTGGACCTAAGTCTATAGCTACCATCTTCAAATTCTAAACTTGATGGGGGTGTTCGATTTCCCTTATCATGTGCCTTTCGACACAACTTTTTGCGTAGATAATCAATCTTCAACCTTAGATTTCATGTCTCTTGCTTATGGGAAACATGACCTCCAGTCTTGGAGTGGCTCATACTAGTATTTCCCGTGTGCTGCGTTTCCACCCTAACGCTAGTAGTCCGATCATGCTCTTGATTTCTCCTTCGCTCTAGACTGACAAAGTGGTCCACATGCTACAAGCCAACAGATTCCTCTCTATTTTGTCTAGAGTTAGCCACAACTTGGAAAAAGTGAATTGCAAATGAATTTCTCACAGACGGCGTCAATTGTAAGGATAGAAAAAATAAATGCCCAAGCCCACTGAGATAAGTGATATCTTGTCCTTCGAATCTAGCCCAAACAATAGAATTTTTAAAGAGAGTGGGAAATGAATCAAAGTGCGATCCTAGCCTAAGTCTAAGCTTGAGGCAAAAAAGTCCAGAACAAAAGATAACTATGATTCAAACAACAATTGGGATTAACGGCTTCCTCGGGTAAGTCCGAGGATCAGTTTCTTGATTACAAATATAGTTCAAGTTTACACCTGTTAGGATATGTGCCCTTAAATCCTATTGTATGATGCTATGTATGATATTATGTATAACATTATGTGAGAAATAATGTATGACTTAATATTGTGTTTAATAAAGTTGTTTTATTCTTATCTAAAATAATGGTAACATGAATATTCGGACATTATCAAATAGTCCATGAGATGCATAGTATGTGATTTATGTGAAAAGTCACAGAAGATATAAATCACAAGTTCTTTGTAAACTCAGAATTTTGGTTCGTAGTCGGTGATGAAATTGGGCATTTCATCTGCGAAGACTATAACATATTAACTACGATGATTTGTCTTGATCATGGAAGTGGTGACTTCTAGTTAATATGTTGATATGTTTAAGAGTTAAGACATATTGAACTGGACCGCTGTGAGATTTATTATTCTCCTAACGACTGTCAATTGAATAATAAATCTCACGACTTGTATTCACATGAACTCTTAATCCTGAGAGAATAATGGACCTGATCATGAAATGTAGGTTGCTTTAATATATCAGGAGTGAGATCTAAAGTAACGGTCAAAACCTCAGTATGTTGGGCAGCCACATTTAGTGTTGATGGAACATATATTCTCAAGATGAAATTCATAGTCTCTTAACGGAGATATAAAATATTCCCTTGAGATAAGTTTAATGGGTACAGTTATTCAGAGAGTTAGGCCTAACCACTTTAGTAAGACTAAAGTATATATTTATGAAATTGGATTTCATAAATATATGGTGAATAACTCAAAAAAAGGATTAAACCGGGTACTCAAGGATTAAGATGTAGTAATTTACAAAGTGGCAGTCTATATTCATGACTTTGTATTACTACGAATATTTTATGAAGGGGTTGTATGTATAATAAAGTCTTGGGATATAATTTATTAATGAGGCATAGAGTGCAATTATATTTATATAGTGGTATTAAATATAATTAATGGTAACTTTGGACTTGTCAAGAGTTGACAGAAAAGCCCAAGGCCCATTGGAGCTAGTGTCTTATTTGTTCCCTTTTGGTCCCACTCCAAGCCACACACTATAGCCCAATTGGGAAGGCCCAAAAGGCTAGCCCAATTAGATAATCAGTTATGTGGAGAGAAACATACAGAATTTTATATAGAATAAAATGGTTTGTATGTTTAATAAGAATAAGATAACATAAGGAAGAGAGACACTCTTTCATATTCTCTCTAGAAACAAAGAACTGATTGAGAGACCACACATCTTGGGCATCAAGTGGAATTGGAGTGAAGATTGAAAGTATTCCCGAGTTCTTCTTCATTCGGTTTTGAATTTCACCACATCAAGGTACACTCTCTTGTTCTTATATTCTGAAACTTACATAGTGCATGTTATCGATTGCGAATGAAGTAGATCCGTTTATTTTTAGCTGTGTATGTTTTGTATGCGATACAAACATGATGATTTCCTAACATTGGTATCAGAGCGATCTTCATTTTGAATCTGTATAACATGTTTTGTTTGTTTTGGAATTAGAGATAATAGTTTCAAGTTGATAGAGGATTATACATTTAATTTTCTGCATGGTTGTTGAAACTATAATTTGATAAAAACTGATATTGATGTTATGATGTTGTTTAAATATGAATTTAAGAATGTTAAATTGATCTTTAAGGCTATAGCATCAATAGATTTCAGTTTTGATATCAATCTCTGTTTATCATTTTCGTATGATGGTTGTTTGTTCATGCAAAACGGTTGAAAACTGCCTTAGAAGAATTTCTGGAAATTCGAGTTTTACGAGTTTCGATCGATCGAGTAAAACAGAGACTTATCCTTTTGAATCGATTAATATTCGATTGCTAGTCGATCGATTGAATTTTATTTTCGATCGATCGAGAGGCGATCGAGTATCAATCGAATCAGACAGAAGGTTTAGTTCGAATTGTTTACTTTTTTCGATCGATCGAGGGGCACATTCGATCGATCGAAAGAAAGAAAATCTGAAATTTTTCTAAGTGTTTTCAAACTTAAATTTTGTGTTTTTGCTATTTTTTCTTACGCCTTTTTCATAAGAAAAAGTGCAAGGTTGTGTATAATTAGTTTATGCATGGTTAAAAGATAAAAACCTTTAATTTAAAATATCTAGTGGGAGAGAGATACAAGGGTTGGATCTCACGGCCTTCATTGTTGGTTCATAGTAGTATGAAATATATATTTTGTCTTAGCTTCGAGCTTTGCATTCCATGCGGAGAATATATATTTCATGGTCCTACAAGATTGAATTTCTTGATTTATAGTGGTTTGATCAAACACCTTGTCTTAGCTTCGAGCTTTGCATTCCATGCGGAGGGTGTTTTGTATCATGGTACTACATGATAAGTCTGTTAAGGGGATGAAATGTGGCTACACATGATTCAAGACAATGGTATACACTAGACTAAATATTATAGTATCCTCTATGCTGAGTTCTTACTATAATCATTTAGAGACCAAATGTATAACAGCATATTATTAAGTGTTTGATAAGAGTTATCATGATAGCACTAATAATGAGAATAGTTCTCAATCAATCATAGTATTTAATGTTCACTCTATGCTGAGGGACATTGAATATGGGATTGGGTTGTCGTTGCATATATTATATTATGGTTTTATTAAGGTTTCACACTATATATTTATATGCTAAATTGATAATGTCCAGTTTACTTATTATATTCATGTTTATTATTTCAGATTTGAACATGGCATCATTTAGCCCACTTGTTAGCATTCTTAATCAAAACAAACTGACTGGAACCAATTATGTTGACTGGAAAAGAAACTTGGACATAGTTCTCACAGCTGAAGAGCACAAATATGTGCTTACTCAACCATGTCCTAGCTTTCCTTCATTAGATGCTCCTCCCGAGGAAAAACAACGATATGATCGTTGGCAGAAATCTAATGAAATGGCCAAGTGCTACATCCTAGCGTCCATCTCAAATGTTCTACAGCATCAAATGCAGGATGTAGAACTAGCTTCGGACATTATGCAAAGTCTGAAGGAGATGTTTGGTGAGCAAGGCCGTTCTGCAAGGCAAGAAACCATAAGACAAATTTATAATACCAAAATGGCTGAAGGTAGTTTAGTGAGAGAACATTGTCTTACAATGATCTTTAATCTGAATACTTTAGAAGTTTTGGGTGCCGACATTGATGGAGAATCCCAAGTGGATATGATACTCCAGTCATTACCGGAATCATTCAAGGAATTCAGACTTAATTATAACATGAACAAAAAGATTTATTCTTTTCCTGAATTAATGAATGAGTTGGTAGCGGCGGAAGGCATCCTAGGTACTTCTAATGTTGAAGCCAATGTGGGTGAAGCTTCTACTTCTCAACCTAAGTCGAAAGGCAAGGGTAAGAAGAAGAAGAAGAAGGACTTCACTAAGCAAGAGGGTAAACAAATTGTCTTAGGGGTTGCCGATAAAGGAAAGAAGCTGAAAGGAAAATGTTTCCATTGTGGTAAGAAAGGACATTGGAAGAGAAATTGTCCAAAGTTCAAGACTGCCAATAAGGGTATGAAAATATCATTCCTTCTTGAAATATGTTTGGTACAAAATCCCACGGATTCCTGGTGTGTGGATTCAGGTTGTACTAATCATATCTGCAATTCTTTGCAGGGTTCCAGGAGACCAAAAGACTTAAAGAAGGAGAGTTGTTTCTAACCTTGGCTGATGAGAGTAGGATTCCAGTTGTAGCTATTGGAGTGTTTAATTTATGCTTTGACACTAGAGTTTTAATATTGCAAGACTGTCTGTATGTACCTAATGTTCGTAGGAATTTAATTTCTGTAACTTATTTAGGTAAAAGTGGATATTGTGTTATCCTTAAAGAAAATGTTGTAATAAAGAAGGGTAAAACATTTATCTGTTCTAGCAATATTGTGGACGGTCTTTATATTTTAACTCCTGATAAGCATGAATTATATAATTCTGAATTAGATAATAACTCTCATGTAAAATCATTAAAGAGAAAGTTTTCTTCTACTAATGATGCATATCTTTGGCACTTGCGTTTGGGTCATATTAATCCAAATAGAATTCAAAGGCTGATCAAAGATGGTCTCTTAGAGCCATTGGACTTTGATGAATTTCCAGTTTGTGAATCTTGTTTGGAAGGCAAAATGACCAAACGACCTTTTAATGCAAAAGGTAGAAGAGCCCAAGAGTTGCTAGAATTAGTTCATACGAATGTTTGTGGTCCTATATCAACCCAAGCAAGAGGTGGCTATGAGTATTTCATTACATTCACTGATGATTACTCTAGATTTGGTTATGTGTACCTAATGAAACGGAAGTCCGAAGCCTTTGACAAGTTCAAAGAGTTTAGGGCTGAAGTTGAGAATCAATTGGGTTAACGCATAAAGGCCATTCGATCTGATCGTGGTGGCGAATATCTTCTTGGGGATTTTAAGGATTACTTAACTGAAAATGGGATTTTATCTCAATTGACTGCACCTGGAACTCCACAACAAAATGGTGTAGCGGAAAGAAGGAATAGGACTCTTTTAGATATGGTTAGGTCCATGATGAGTTATTCGACTCTACCAACTTCTTTTTGGAGATATGCCTTAAATACTGCAATGTATCTTCTGAATTTAGTACCTTCGAAGTCTGTTCCTAAAACACCTGTAGAGTTGTGGAATGGGCGTAAGCCTAGTATGAGACATCTCCATATTTGGGGTTGTCCAGTACATGTGTTAAAAGGAAAGTCTGACAAGTTACAGTCTAAAACAGAAGTGGTATTCTTTGTAGGGTATCCAAAAGGAACTGCTGGAGGTTTATTCTATAGTCATAAAGATAATAAAGTGTTTGTTAGTACAAATGCCAAATTCTTGAAAAATGACTATATGAATGATTTCACTCCTAGAAGTAGAGTTGTCTTGGCTGAAATGAATGAACCTGTAATTGAACGACCAATGGTTGAAACTAGGGATGATGTGGCTGTATTGGATACACCACAAGATACTACTCATGAGATGTCTAGTACACAGTTGCCTCGTCGTAGTGGGAGGAATGTTAGGCCACCTATAAGATTCATAGGTCTTGGAGAGACTTATGAGGCTATCTCAGAGGAGGCCGAAACTGATCCTTACACTTATGAAGAAGCAATGAATGATATAGATGCACATCATTGGGTTCAAGCTATGAAATCAGAATTAGATTCCATGTATTCCAATCAAGTTTGGGATCTTGTAAAGGCACCTAATGGCATTAAACCTGTTGGTTGCAAATGGGTTTACAAGAGGAAGAGAGGGATAGATGGAAAGGTTGAAACTTTTAAAGTAAGGCTAGTGGCAAAAGGGTATACTCAAAAAGAAGGTATTGATTATGAGGAAACCTTTTCACCAGTAGCAATGCATAAATCTATCAGAATTCTCTTATCCATTGCTGCTCATTATAATTATGAGATTTGGCAAATGGATGTCAAGACTGCATTTCTTAATGGCAATCTTGAAGAGGAAATCTATATGAAGCAACCAGAAGGTTTCATAGCAAAGAACCAAGAGCATATAGTATGCAAGTTGAATAGGTCCATTTATGGACTTAAGCAAGCATCTAGGTCATGGAACATAAGATTTGATCAAGCAATCAAATCATTTGATTTTGAACAAAATCTTGATGAACCATGTGTATACAAAAGACATCAAGACAAAGTAGTAATGTTCCTAGTGCTTTATGTTGATGATATTCTACTCATTGGAAATGATGTAGATGTAATGTCATCAATAAAGGTTTGGTTGTCAAGCCAATTTGATATGAAGGACTTGGGTGAGGCTAATTTTATTCTAGGGATCAAGCTTTGGCGAGATCGTAAGAATAAGATGTTAGGCTTATCATAAGCTGGATATATAGATAAGGTTCTAGAACGGTTTAGCATGCAAAACTCCAAGAAAGGATTACTTCCTTTCAGACATGGAGTTCCTCTGCCTGATGACCAAAGGCCTAAGACTCAAGAGGAAGTAGATATGATGAGACAAGTTCCTTATGCCTCTGTAATAGGAAGTCTCATGTATGCCATGCTTTGTACTAGACCGGATATCTGTTTTTCAGTTGGCATGGTCAGCCGATATCAATCAAATCCAGGACCACAACATTGGCAAGCTGTAAAGCATATTCTCAAGTATCTACGGAGAACGAGAGATTATATGCTTGTTTACTGTTGTGAGGATTTGATTCCCATTAGCTATACAGATTCAGATTTTCAATCAGATCTAGATTTCAGAAAGTCCACGTCAGCATGTGTATTCACCTTGGGAGGTGGAGCCATAAGTTGGAGGAGTGTTAAGCAATCTTGTATTGCGGACTCCACCATGCAAGCTGAATATGTTACTGCTTGTGAGGCGGCAAAGGAAGCTGTTTGGCTCAAGAAATTCCTTTCTGATCTTGGTGTAGTGAGAATGGAACAAGTTCTTATCACATTGTTTTGTGACAATAGTGGAGTGGTTGCACAATCCAAAGATCCAAGAAATCACAAGAAAGGAAAGCACATTGAGAGAAAGTACCACATTATTCGAGACATTGTTGCTCGTGGAGATGTGGTGGTTACAAAGATTGAAAGTGCAAATAATCTAGCGAATCCCTTTACCAAAGCCTTGCCTTAAAGGACCTTCGAGTCACATTTGGAGGGAATGGGAGTTAGATTAGTGCACAATAGTCTTTAGGGCAAGTGGGAGATTGTTAGGATATGTGCCCTTAAATCCTATTGTATGATGCTATGTATGATATTATATATGACATTATGTGAGAAATAATGTATGACTTAATATTGTGTTTAATAAAGTTGTTTTACTCTTATCTAAAATAATGGTAACATGAATATTCGGACATTATCAAATAGTCCATGAGATGCATAGTATGTGATTTATGTGAAAAGTCATAGAAGATATAAATCACAAGTTCTTTGTAAACTCAGAATTTTGGTTCGTAATCGGTGATGAAATTGGGCATTTCATCTGCGAAGACTATAACATATTAACTATGATGATTTGTCTTGATCATGGAAGTGGTGACTTCTAGTTAATATGTTGATATATTTAAGAGTTAAGACATATTGAACTGGACCGATGTGAGATTTATTATTCTCCTAACGACTGTCAATTGAATAATAAATCTCACGACTTGTATTCACATGAACTCTTAATCCTGAGAGAATAATGGACCTGATCATGAAATGTAGGTTGCTTTGATATATCAGGAGTGAGATCTAAAGTAACGGTCAAAACCTCAGTATGTTGGGCAGCCACATTTAGTGTTGATGGAACATATATTCTCAGGATGGAATTCATAGTCTCTTAACGGAGATATAAAATATTCCCTTGAGATAAGTTTAATGGGTATAGTTATTCAGAGAGTTAGGCCTAACCACTTTAGTAAGACTAAAGTATATATTTATGAAATTAGATTTCATAAATATATGGTGAATAACTCAAAAAAAGGATTAAACCGGGTACTCAAGGATTAAGATGTAGTAATTTACAAAGTGGCAGTCTATATTCATGACTTTGTATTACTACGAATATTTTATGAAGGGGTTGCATGTATAATAAAGTCTTGGGATATAATTTATTAATGAGGCCTAGAGTGCAATTATATTTATATAGTGGTATTAAATATAATTAATGGTAACTTTGGACTTGTCAAGAGTTGACAGAAAAGCTCAAGGCCCATTGGAGCTAGTGTCTTATTTGTTCCCTTTTGGTCCCACTCCAAGCCACACACTATAGCCCAATTGGGAAGGCCCAAAAGGCTAGTCCAATTAGATAATCAGTTATGTGGAGAGAAACATACAGAATTTTATATAGAATAAAATGGTTTGTATGTTTAATAAGAATAAGATAACATAAGGAAGAGAGACACTCTTTCATATTCTCTCTAGAAACAAAGAACTGATTAAGAGACCACACATCTTGGGCATCAAGTGGAATTGGAGTGAAGATTGAAAGTATTCCCGAGTTCTTCTTCATTTGGTTTTGAATTTCACTTCATCAAGGTACACTCTCTTGTTCTTATATTCTGAAACTTACATAGTACATGTTATCGATTGCGAATGAAGTAGATCCGTTTATTTTCCGCTGCGTATGTTTTGTATGCGATACAAACATGATGATTTCCTAACAACACCTGGTCCCTCACTATTCTCTTTCATGTTCTATCAACAGTGTAAAAAATGTTCATCCTCTTTTCTCATGTGGATGCCCTTCCTTTTATAGCCTTTTTCCATGCATCTTAGCCCTCCACTTGGACGTCTTCAAGCATTTCTCTGGATACTTGTCCCATCAAGACTCTAATGAAAGTGGTAGAAGGAGATGCTAGCTGTGAATATATTGTTCAGGGGTCATTTCCACATTAATGCAGCTAATAAGATTGGTGGAGGGCATTAAATGCAGAGGTAGGTGGTATATCGTCCAAAAAGCTTCCGCCCATCATCCTTGTTCAGGTTGCTATACCCTCTCCTCTCCTCGGGTCATTAAGGGATATTAGTTGTCCTGATTCCCTTTCTCTCTTTAGGTAGGTGGAACTTTCGGAGCTTGCTTACCCCTGATTAACCTAGATTGTGAAGATTGTTCCTTTGTTGAGACTCTTCAGTCCTCGACCCCTACATACTTATGATTCCTAAAATATTTCATTGTGCAATATCTAAAATGCCTCACGAAATTTTAATCTCCCAAAAATTTTCTTCGTGTATTTTGAGTTTTATGTGTTAGTTATACTTAGAAAGTAAAAATGGTGAAACTTCAATGACAGTGAGTTTTATGTGTTAGTATGGTATTCTATTTGTTACTCAGAGAATACTAATTTGTCAATGGTTCAAATCTTCTAAATTTATAATTTTATCTAATAGAAACTTCAATGACATATGTTTTTTGTTATTCTGTTCTTTTATTATTTGTTTTCTTTCTTAAACAGATGTTCATTAAAAATTAAGTACACTAAGAATTGTAGTTAGGCTCATAAAATGAAATAATAAAAAAGGAAGTATGAATAACAAAATATTCATTGCAAATGGTTGTGGGTATTTAATTTGATGAAGAATTTCAATTGTAGCATATGTCATCGTTTATTGTGAAAATTTAAATATTGTGACAATGTTTTATCAAATCTTAATCGTTTATTGTTGGAAGATGACGACATTTGTTATTATTTTTAGTAATATATTTTTTTGTGAGTAGATATATATTGTCTTTAGTAAATAGGTTCTACAAAATGAAAAAGTATTTTATATTAAATGAAAACACGACATTCGTTTCAAAATCCAATAAACGAGAGATATGCATGCAAAAATAACTACTTGCTAACACATGTCTTTTAATTGTTAGTGGGTTAGTTATTTTTTGCTGACATGTCTTACACTTATTAGATTTTGATACTGCTGACATGATATCATTTGATACCAAATACATTCTCTTAAGAAATTATTATACTAAATAGATAGCCATATGTTAAATAACTATTCAAAATTTAAATACATGGTTTCATACTACTTAAAAAAAAAAATTATCTTAAATTTTCTCAATCAACTTTTACTAATATATATAAAGAGCTAATAGGTTCATAAACAGTAATTTTGGTTTAGTAAGCTGCCATTTTTCCTTTTTTTTTTCTTTTTTTTTTTCTTCAAGTTCGCCAGTTTGGTTTGAATTTGTTTTTGTATTTTTTTTTTATAGAATCTTTACATGTTTACTTTGTACTTGTAATATAAGCTTATATTTTATACACACAAAAAGTGGCAAATATTTTATACATTTTTTAAAAATGATAAATATTGTACAAATTTTTTTGAATGTGTACAACACTTGCCAATTTTTATGTGTTTACAATATAAATTTACATTGTAAGTATAATGTATATTTCTATATATAAAAAGCGTGAATGAGAAAAGTTATAGTAGCTTCACTACAGTAGTTTTGGTTTGTTCAATTTTCATTGTTTCGCTGGCCACTCATTCATTTTCTTTTTTTTCTTTTTTGTGAATGCGTAGAGCTGCAATAGATGTGCTACATTATTTTTGGTTTGTCCAATTCGCACTGTTTCACATTATAATAAAATATTAATATAACAAATTGGCACAATTCACAATTGTTGAGGTGTTAATTCTTTATAAGTCAAAATAAAATAATAAAATATCATATTAGAACCAACCACAAGTAAAAATAAAAGTATTGTGAAAAAAGTACTACATCTACAATATTTTTCACAACACTTTCATAACAAATCATAAGTGGTAAATTGTTATTAGTTCTAATTTAAACTTACCAATGAAACTGTTTTTTTGCCCACCAATAACAACTTACTACTTATGATTTGTTGTGAAAATGTCATGAAATATAGCATTTTTTTTTGTGTGAAAATATTAAGAAATCTTGTTGTCGTCACAATATTTTTAAAACTACTGAACTGTCAATTCTTCGCAAATCAAAATAAAATATAAAAAAATTATAAAGGTATTATGAAAATGTTGTGCCATTTTTTGTGTTTTTATAAATTTTTTTGTTAGTTTAGTCAATTTTTTGGAGCCAAAATTCATAATTTTGCATACAATTTTTTTGGTTTGACCTTTTGTATTTTTTTTCTTTGCACACCCATTTTTAGTTAAAACACATAGTTTTATATTCAAAAACAAAAACTAGGAAAAAATATTTTTCATCCTTTATGTTTGAGGTAGTTTACAATTCCTCTTTAAACTTTAAAATCAAGCAATTTTCCCTTAATATTTTGAAAAATAGCAAATATATCATATTGTTATTCTCTAAGTTAAACTCTAATGAAAACTTATAATTCTTAAAATATTTTATTTGTAATGTCTAAATTACTCCCACTAAATTTTAAGATCCTAAAAATTTTTTTCATGTATTTTGAGTTTTAGATTGTAATAATTCTTGGAAAGTTAGAATGATGATATAATATGTTTTATTTGTTATTCAAAAAACATTAATTTTTTAGGTTTAAATTTTTTAAACTGATAATTTATCTAATAAAAAATTCGATGACACATACTTTTTGTTATTATTATTATATTTTTAAAAAATTTTCTTAACAAAATCTTGTTGTTTATTATTAAAAGATGATAATATTCGATATTATTCTTAGATTTATTTTTTATACAACTCTTAAAAGTTTTTAGTGAACGAATATATTAGTTTTAGTAAATAGATAATAAAAATTATTATAATAAAATAAATATATAAATATTTTTTTAAATAAAATAAATATTTATATGTTAAATAGCTATATTAATTTCGACGGTTCCTTAAACACTCCTCTATTTCCACGTCAACCACTGCCTTACTGATGCTGCCCTGACTAGTGTTAAATAAAGGCTTAAAGCAGGCGTTGTCTTGTATTTTTCGGAAACCCAAAAACCAAAGGTTTCAGATTCAGACAGACATTTTCCCGCCTATTTCCCGATCAATGGCTCCCAAATCAGATAGCGCCGAAGGTACCTCTCTCTCTCTCTCTCTCTCTGAAACCATTTCGTTTTAATTTTCTATTTTCCAAGTCCCGATTAATTGATTTTTCAAGTTTTTCACATTTTGTAAAACTTTTTTGCTTTTTTGGTTGCAGCAATCGTGCTCAACTTCGTGAATGAGGTAAAGCATTTTTCAGCCTCCTATTAATCGTTTCGTTCTGTGGGTTTAAAACTGTAACTCATTTGCTAAACTATATTATGTGCTTCAATAATTCGGCTGGAAATACTTTATATCTTGGGATTGGGACGCATATCTCAAAAATTCAGTATCAAATTTGAATGAGGTAAATTATTTCATAAACAATAGTAATTGAAATTAGTAACTTCAATTACACAAAATCGAAGTAAAAACAAAGAGAAATCAAAATTTTTACCTTAAGGATCTACTTATTGTAATATTAAATAGTATTAGATCTAATAAGTTTTAATTTGTATCTTACATTGTGGCTCGTGTTTTTCGATTTTCCTTTATTCAGCAAAACAGGCCGTTAAATTCTCAAAATGTGGCCGATTCATTGCAAAAGTTCAACCTCAAGAAGGCGGCCATTCAGAAGGCACTGGATAATCTGGCTGATAATGGGCGGATTTTGTTCAAAGAGTATGGTAAGCAGAAGATATACCTTGCTCGCCAAGACCAATTCAACATTCCAAACAATGACGAGCTTAATCAGATGAAAGAAGAAAATGCAAAACTTCAGCAACAGCTCCAAGAACAAAAGAAAGCAATCAGCGAGGTCGAGGGAGGTAATCCCTATACACCCTTTTTATTAATTGTTTTTTGTAAAAGGTGATCTGTCTTGGTAGTCTTAATTATTTGAACATGTTAGCTTTGTATATTTAGATTTCGTCTTGGATGCCAAAAAAAAAAAAAAAAAAATTGATATTGGAGGACAATTCTATCAAATCATGTAATGTGACAATTTAAATAAGCATTTTTTGCAGAGATTAAAACTTTGCAATCAAATTTGACCCTGGAACAGATACGCGACAAAGATGCCAAACTGAGAAAGGAGGTGAATCATAATATTGAACTGGGTTAGAGATATCTTTGAAGAAGTTTGGAACATACTTAGGGGCTTTTAATTCTGTATCAGGTTAAGGAGATGGAGGAAAAACTGGATAAATTGCGTGGAGGAGTTATACTGGTGAGGCCAGAGGATCGTAAGGCAGTTGAGGACTGGGTCTCGGAGAAACTAACTCAGTGGAGAAGGCGTAAAAGGATGTTCAAAGATCTATGGGATGCTATTACTGAGAACTCACCCAAGGATCTCAAGGAGTTTAAGGTAATATATATTTATGGTTTATGTCTTGTAAGCATACATATTTGTGATTGCTGAAGTTACTAATGTTTGTACACACTTTTTCAGGAGGAACTTGGAATTGAATATGATGAAGATGTTGGTGTGAGTTTGCAGTCATATAATGACCTGATGCAGCGTGATAAGAAGCGTCCAAGAGGATACTGATGTTTATGAAGTGTTTAATCCTCAGTCAAGGATTTAAGCATATAAGATAGTGTTCTCCTAGAGGTAAATCTGTTGCAAAAGGAAAATACATGTGAATTCTAAATGCTTTTTAAGATCTAGAATTTGTCATAGTTGTTACATGTTGACTGTTTGTTTCACAAGGATGCATGATATGACAGTTTATGTAATTAAGAGGAGCACAGAAATTAGTCACAATTTTCAGCATAAGACACCCTGTACTTGCTGTTATGTTTCATTGAAGAAAAATGATCAGTTATGAGCAATTCCTTTCTCGTATCCTGTGATGACTAATGATGTGTAACATTTTTCAAGAACAGAACTGCAACATGACTTGTAATGTATAGAAGGCTGAACTTGTAACCATTGAATCTGGGCCTTCGTAGCACATTCCTCAAAATTTATTTAACCTCCCCCCCACCACCCCCACCCCAATCCCCAAAAAAAAATCCTTATCCTTTTATGGTAAAACTGGGGGTTTATTTCAATGGCTTCATTTCTAGTTCTAGAGAGTCCTAGGATTTTCATATTGGGGAAGTTTTGTGTACCCACTATATGTGGGGTACCCACCTCGCACAGTGGAGTACATATTAAACTTAGAAAATCTAAGGATTCTTACCCCATTAATCCCTCAATGTAAGGAAAGCTTGTGAAGGAGATTGTGCAGATTGCTCAGTGCTTTAGATCTTGTATGTACAAGCATTGGTATAGGAAGATTAATGCTGTGACAGCATTTTTCGTTTTTTTCCTGCCTTTTTATACATGTAATACTATTGATAGTTTTCTGTGGAATGGGATTACTTTTGGAGACCAGAGATGCTGAGTGTAGATACGTCTAGATGTACAACTACAGGTAGACTTTAATGAAAATGTGGTCCTTCACCTCCTGAGAAGAAGTACTTAACTAAATTTAGAAACCTGAATTGTTTGTTTGATAATTTTCGAACTTGGACAAACAAAATCATTGTCCTTTTTATGGTTGTATTTGCAGAAAACGTGGGGAAGAAAGTAATTTAATTAAAACTTCAGCCTAGCCTATTCGGGAAGCTCACAAAAAACCCCAAAAACATATCTAATACTCATATTCCTTAGTACCAACAAATTTTTCTGCTCATAATGTTAATGGAATTTACTCAAAAAAAGAAAAAAAAGAAAAAAAAAAGAAAGGTAAGTGTGTCCTGATTGACTCTCGGATGAATAATGAGAGAACATGAGATGGTGTTATGTACAATTCATATATGCTACGAAAGCTGTCTCATAAAGTTCAGATGGGGATGAACCATAGGTTAGGACAAGTGTGTCAGATCTTGATACACATGCACACTATTGCTAACCAGTTCTCTCTTTCTTGAATCATTGCAGGTGACCATCACGCACCACAATTGTAAGTGGACCAAAATCTTCATTATTACTTAGTTATGTATAACTGTACGGCTTCCCAATCCCTGTCATAGGCCTCCACTTTTCTTAGTTTAAAGGCTTTGCGCTTCGCATCCCTTATCCCTAAGCAGCGACTACAGTGACAGTAACAACACAACCCATGTTGTTAGGCCAGTGACTTTATGACATTTGTGTGAATTGCAATACATATAGGATTCCAGGCCTTTTTAAGATCTAGATTTGTGCTTCTGGAATCCTAATCAGCTAGTTTACCTTTCAGAAACTTTACACGGCAAACATATTGTATAGATATCACATGTGAGGTTAATGTGGTTGAAACGGACACAAAAATTGGTCAGAATGAAAAGCATAAGCCCTAATGCATTTTCTGTAATTTTTTGGTTAAGAAGTGATTAGTGAGTTAAACCTTTATTAAGCTCATGATAACTAATGTGAATAGAACCTTAACATAGCCTGTGATGTTACTTGACAATTACATAAATATCGCCATAAATGAGGATGTTGTGGTGTAAATGGATGAACAATTGCTCTACCCCGAAGTGAATTTGCTGTGCGCATTGACGCTCATGAAGGCACCTGCTGTGATTGGATCTGTTATGTTCTTTTGTTTACAGCATTTGTTAAATTTATAAGAATCATATGAAGGGTGTAAATTCTGGTTCTCAGGGGTCCAGGGTTTTCATATTGGGGCACACAACACAATAAGTACCCTTGTAAACGATGAGCACAGGTTAATTTAAAAGCCTCGTAACTGAGACCAGCTATGCTATTTGGACTGTGGTGTGAGAGGGATGGCCATGGGTAGAGAATGGATCGGGTATACCCATACCCTACCCGAAAAGTTTGCCCATGGATACTTGAATATCAATACCCATTAGTATCCATACTCGAATCTTACCCGGATTTATTATCCATGGATATCCATACCCTATTCGAAACCCATTTAATTTTTTTTAAATCCAAATCGTTTTAACTTAAAAACATCTTAAAAAAGAAAAAAACAATTAATAATAAATTTTAAAAAAAATAATTGATTAGTTTGTATCTTTCTTTTTTTTTTGAGATAGAGATTGAAATTTTATTATTTAAATAAAAAATCTCACTCTCTCTAAATTAAACCGAAACCATCTTCTTCTTCTTCTTCCTCTAAATTAAACTTGCTCTTTTTCCCCAATTTCAACTACAACAACCAAACCAAAAATTTGAAAACTTTACAAATAAGTCTCAATTTCGATCATCAAAATAACAACCCTAACCTGACGGTAGCCCTGAGAGCGGTGAAAGGCTTTATCAAATTCGGGAAGCACTTTGCCTTGTTTGCCAATTTGATTATCCAAGAAAACCGAAGACTTCGTGCTTTGCTCGTACTCTTTGAGCAGAGTTTGCTTCCTCTTTTAGATGCTGAGAGAGCAAGCGAAACCAATGCGGCGCTCTTCGCTTTTTCGCTTCTTTCTGAGAATATCGAATTTCCTTCGAAACCAAATGTTCTCGAACGGGTTCGGTTTTGGAAGCTCTGATACTTTCATGGATTTGGCCTTTGGTCCTGAAGACTTCATCTTCTTCTTCTTGTTCTTCTGGTTGTCCATGGTAGTTGTGGGGTTCAAATGCTTAACCATGGAAGAGAGAGAGAGAGAGAGAACACAGAGAGAGTGACAGTGAGGAGAGGCGTAGACTAGAAAGCTCTAGGAGAGTGAGAGTGTCGATGAGGACTGAGGAAAGGCAGAGAAAGTGTGAGTGACGGTGAGTGAGATAGGTTTAGGTTTTTTTTATTTTATTTTATTTTTTTATTTTTTTAATACGGGTTGGGTTTGAATAATATCCATACCCTACCCGAGCAATTCGGGTAATATCCATACCCTACCCGATTAAGCTCTACTCATGAAGAACCGAGTATTACTTGGAACATCTGGATCGGGTAGGGTTGGATATCCATTACCCAATGGGTATGGCCATCCCTAGGTGTGAATGTATCTTAGTAAAATATGTAATTGCTTCTAAGACCATAAGGAGGCCTATTGACAGGGATTGGGAATGCCATGACCAATTTTTTTTTTCCTTTTATACACAAATATAAGCCAATTGATAGTTCTTTGCCTCATGAGATACCTAGCGTGGTTGACTTGCTTATTGAAGAGTATGTCTGTTGAATCACATACAAGCTTCGAAGGTTCAACAATGGAGGAAAAGAAATCAGAGAGAAAGAACAATGTGAAACTTGTAAAATAAATTCATCAAATAAAATTATCAAAGCTCTATTCTCTAATATAGTGAGAACAGAGGCTGGAAGAGCAACAGAAAAATAACCGACTAATGAACTATCCAATACAAACTGGACACGTTGATTAGACCTATAACCATCCTAGCTAACTCATTAATCTATACAATATAAACGACAACCGTTTATCACTAATTATACTATGCTATTGTAGTTTACTCCCATATGTACAAAATACAAGTAACAGATACAACCACTGATATGTACAACTTATCCATTACTTAACATGTCTAGATGAACACATTCAAATATATATATTTTAAGAACATTGCTTTCAATCCAACATAAAACAATGATAGAATATACATAAATTAACAAATAAAAAGGAAAAATAAACTTACAAGTTTTAACTATTTGCAATAGTAAATTTCAACTCAAGGGGAAAAAAAAAAGCACTCACAATTCAAACGATGACACTAGTTTACATTTTCTGCAATTATATGGAAGAAAAAAATTTAAAGAAACAAGCTAATATAGACTAAGCCTATGATGTTACCACAAATCAACAAAACTTACAAATATCAAATATGCTAAAGTGCTTTTTCAGTATCCGCGCACTTGTCTAGTCCTGACAGATATTGGTGCCTTCTCCATGTTTAAATTTTCTGCAATGTGTATCCCAGTCCCAGATCGTTCTGCAGCAAGTCCTGTTGGGTGTCCAAGGCCTGAGCCCACCTTCAGGCCAGCTCGAAACCCTGAAGGAATTTGCTTATGAGGTAGGATGATGCTTTCTTCATGCGCAGTCTCAGTGTCACTCTCATCAAAATGCATTTCTTTTTCCAAAGGATCAGCCTGACCTATAACATCTGATGATTTTGTGGTCACCTTTGACATGTCTTCTGCTGAATCTGAACTTGAAGCAGACATTGACCTCTTCAATTCTGATGTATTTTTCTGTTTCAATTTTTCAGCTTGATTTTCATTGTGCGTTTCTTTGTCTACCACTTCAGATTCGTGTGTTATGATTTCATGCTTCTTCAACACTTTGCCTCGTCCATTATTGGGACTATCCTGATCATCAGGATCATGTGGTTCAGATCGAGAGAGCTCCACTGCTGCTCTTGCAGCTGCTGCTGCATAAGCTGCCGACTCAAAAGCTGCTTGAGCTGCATCAGCTACATCCCTGTATTTTTTCTTTCCCTTCGTTGAATCGGAGAACCCATAATCTCTTTCCACCTCCTGAGGCAAAATTTTTGAATGATCCCCAAGCTTGGTACTACATGAATTGGCCTCAAGATGGTTTTGCTTCTTGTTCACATCCAAACTTTCCTGTACACACCACATAGCAAGCCACACGTCATGAACAGTTGTCAACATTTTGGGTGAATTAGTGTACTATTTTTATTGCAATTCCTATCTCTTTAAAGGCTGGATTGGATTGAGGGGATGGGAGGGAGAGTAGGGTAAAGTACTATTTTTATTGCAATTCCTACCTCTTTAAAGGCCTGTTTCGATTGAGGGGGAGGGAAGGAGAGTAGAGTATAGTAGCATTGACTAAAAATAGACTAATTTTGTATCAATTTTACTGTACTCTCATTTAATCCAAACGGACCATAAACTTGCATACCTCAGTTGAAATAGAAGCTTCATCAAATTGCAAAACAATGTTGTGCTCGGAAGCAATTTCTTTGACCAATTCCATTCTGTTCTCCAAGCTTGGTTGCCTGGTTGAAAGCTTTTGTATCATCTACAGGAACCCAATACAAATACAAATGTATCATGTCATAAACAATGATAAACATACCAAATCAGATTATCAAAGTTCGACAACTTTTGGAACTACTCAAATTTTCTCTAACTCTTCTATGTAATAAAGATGCAACCAAATTATTAAATATTTATTACACATGAATAATCATTCTATTAAGGGATTTATTACCACAAACCAAATATGTCCTTAAGGAATTTCTTCATCTGTCTATGATTCATTCGGTATGTACCAAATA
This sequence comes from Lithocarpus polystachyus, assembly GCA_033629205.1. Lineage (NCBI taxonomy): Eukaryota > Viridiplantae > Streptophyta > Magnoliopsida > Fagales > Fagaceae > Lithocarpus > Lithocarpus polystachyus. Next base: position 51,554,368 of record CM066162.1, on the reverse strand, counting down.
CTATTCACTTTAATTATTGTTTTTTTTTACCATAAAAAGATTAGTATTTTAGGTCTCTTTTTAGTCTTTGGCATCTTATGGGTTTTTTTTTTTTTTTTTTTTTTTTTTTTTTACAAGATAGAATTTTTACTCTAGCGTAATCTAAGTTTATATATGTGTAAAGCTCCCTTCTGGAGACTTGAACTCTGACCCTTACCTCCCATACCTCACAAACATTTATACTTATGGAGTGACCACCGCACCAAGGGTGCACGGCAGTATGGGTACTTTTAAAAGATCCTATTCTAATGGATGCTCTTTTGGACAAATATACAAATTTTCACTATATGATCGAGCCAAGTAGAAAAATTTTTGCATCTTGAAAATTTTCCAAATCATAATATACCTTACGGTTGACTCCACAGTTGTTGCGTAATTCAATAGCAAAAGCAGCAAACTCTTTGCCAAAACGAGTTGTCATAATAGCACGAATCTCTTGAAGCTCTGGAAACTCCCCGCATCTCGAAGCTGCATAGAGCAAGCTTGATATTGCCTCCCTCAGTTCATCGGGGCACACTCTATACAAAACATAAAGAAGCATGAAAATAAAAAACCAGAAGGTAAAAAAATAGCCAAAGAAAGAGAAGAGAAAAGAAACATAATTTTTTCAATAGTCAAAATGGAAAAGTAACCAACCTTTCTTGTTCAATCAGGTTGACCCTTTCAATCAAAAGATTGCAATAGCTCTCTATCATAACAAACACATCCAACATGTTTTGTTCCTTGATCACATGCTCAACCTGTAAGAGCATTCGCATCAGTAAATTCTACTCTATCCTATTTTACCATCTCAAAAAGTCACTTTATCAATTATATAATACCATTTTACAATACATCCAGCATCCCAACTTTTACTTTCCTATTCTACTCATTAAAATAATATATCTACACAATAAAATATATTTTTCCTTTTTTGTTTTTTCCCAATTTTCTCCTCTACCTTCCTTCAACATCTATCACTACGCCTCCACTGCCTAGTCACCACCATCGTGCCTTTACCATCCACACCACCACTGCCCACTGCCCACCAAAATCCCACTGGAACAAAAACCCATATTAAGAAAAAGAACCTAGCTTCACAACAGAAAAAAAAAAAAAAAAAAAAACACAGAACTGAGAAGAACCAAAGTCCAACCATGTGGAATCCAAAATCCAACGCCGTGACCTTGCCATCATCTCGCCGTGACCCAAAATCCAACGCCGTGACCCAAAATCCAACGTTGTGACTTCGCCGTGACCCATGCTGATCTCCACCAAACCCATCACCAATCTGAGCAACCCACAACCCAATCTGAGCAACCCACAACGTCGTGACCCACAACCCACTTCAGCCATATACACAAAAAAAAAAAAAAAAAAACCAACTACAGAACCCGCCGATCCACCGGCATAGAAGCCCAACCACCAGCATAAAGAGAGAGAAAGTGAGAGTTGAGAGCAATTCACAGACAAAGAGAGGGAAACGAAATCTGAGGAAAAATAGAGAGTTGAGAAGTCTAAGGAGAGAGAAAGAATAAATTTGATTAAAAAACCTATCTAATAGTCTACCGTGCCATTCTACACGTAAAATGGCACTATAGTAAGATTGTAAAAAAATTTAAAATTATGAGCATTTACAATTCCGAATGAGGGAGGTTTTTGAGAGAAAAATGTTAAATAAACTATACCTACGGCATTTAGCATTCCAGATGCGAATGCTCTAAGAAAACCATAAAAACTTTATACAGTGCCCAAAGAAAAAACCATAGCTAGTAAAGAAGATATATTAGTCATACCCTCCATTAATTCGTCAATTCCATGGTTCATATCTGTGAACATATATATTATTTTCTGGATCTAACAGTAGTACTATGATAGACTGCACACCTTTATAAATTTAAAATAAACCATGAAATGAAATGAAGACGATCGTTTTCGTTTTCATTAGTAAACCAAAAGCAAAGAAATTAAAGCTTACACGAATAAGAGCACGTTCATGGTGACCAAGGTCAAGGAACTGAACAACATCAGACCGGGCTTGGGTGTAGCGGACTTGGCGCTGGTTCTTCAAGACAACGAGACGAGAGAGAGCAAGGTTGACAAGAGGCTTAAATTTGGAGGGCTTAAAGGTTCTACCAAGTAAAGCATCAAGCTTCTTTCCCATTTCTAAAGAGTGTTGTTTGGTCAGTGCCCTCTCTAAGAAGCAAAAGAAAGCAGAGTCTTAAGTAATTAGCAGACCAAACAACACAGAATACATGTGGAGTAGTTGAAATGCACAAGGTAACAAACGAGACGCTCGCTTGGACCTTTATGTTATGACGAGAGAGAGAGAGAGAGTCCTTGACCTTGTGACCATTTATGAAGTGGTTGGTATTTTAGTGTGTATGGGACTTTTGCCTTAAGAGTTAAGTATTTTCTTTCTAATTAAGAAGAGGCCCTGAGCTTGAGAGCTTAATGGGAACGAACGAGGTGTTGTATAAAACGCGGTTGATAATGATATTTTAGTCGATTTCGAGGAAGGAACGATAGATATATACTATTACGGACTGGTGGGCTCCACATGGCCCATTTAATCGACCGCCACACGCGTTTGAGGCTTGAGCACGTGAGGAACGATTCCATTCATATGGGTCCTCGTACAGGGCTAAAATAATAAAATGAAAAAGAATTTCGTCTACAAAATGGACCAAATCTGTCTGAGTTGGCAGGGGGAAAAAACTAACATAAATTATGATAAAAATTGGCGGTGAATCACAGTTACGAAATTGGAAAATCGGCAAATTTTTTTTTTTTTTTTGCTTGACGCACAGTGTATCCTCAAGGCGGACAATCAGAGACTAATCAGTGCTCGCGCCGGGTGAGCACACAAGGGGGTAAAGCGCTGGCCTGAGGGATGTTTTCAGAATGCAGGTCGCAAGACTCGAACTGGGGAGCACACCCAGTCGAGCCAAGGACAAGCATCTTGAGACCGAATGCTCAACCATTCGGCCAATATTAGTATTATATATTTTGAGAAGAAATAGGGAAATCTTATTAAGGTAAATCACGATCAATGCGGCACATTCAACAATGTCTACTACGAAAGGAGGAGAATCCTCCGTCCAAATCATAAATAAATAAAAAATTACATTAATACAATTAAAACAAAAATGGAAGAGAATGAAAAGAAAATAAATATTTTTCTTTCTATTACTTGGATTTTTTTCTCTAAAAAAAAAAAAAACTTGGATTTTTTAAAGGAAAGTAATAGAATGAAAACTAACATTATTGGTGAGTTTTTTTTTTTCCTCCTTTTAATGAAAACATCATTTGAGAGTTAAAAAAATAAAGAATGAAAATGAATCCTTTTATAATAATTGATGGGTATAAATCGTCCAAAATATTAACACACCATGTCTATATAAATCTCGGGGAAAATGGGCTTTTGCCCTTATTTTTTAAAATATCCAACAAATTGTTCATGTTTTGAAGCTATTAAACACCGTGTCCCTGTTTTGAAACTTGATTTTTAGAAAATCAAGTTTCAATGTAACTCGATTTTATGATTATCGAGTTTTAGGTAAGTTTTTGCCACGCTGGACGAGCAATCGTGACTTTTCCCAATTAGAAAAATCTAGTTGGAACTCAATTTTAGTAAAATCGAGTTCCTCAAAATTTTTTTCAAAGTTGAACTCCATATTTGTTAGACCGAGTTTTACGCGAATTTGAAATAATATTCGATAATATGAATTTTTTTTCATGTCTGTAATTTGATTTTAAAAGTATCGAGTTATATTGGAATTTTTTAAAAAGTGAACTCGATTTTGTCATTATTGAGTTTCACTAATGCTATATCCAAAACAGGTTGTTCAGAATCAACGTTTTTGGCCTTCTTAACTTCAGTGTTCCTCACAGATCCACAGCTATACATCTCTGGATTTGGTGTTAGCTCTTAAGCGATCATCTCTCTATCTTCTTAGATACAAAACTGTAAGGTTGAATTTATTCAATCATTTTGTGGTTTTATTCCGTGCCAAATTTGCTTGTAATTCAGCATTTAGAAACCTTATATTTAGGCGGGAATCATGTAAGGGTAGTATGTAAGAGAGTGTGAAGAAAAGCTCAAGAGTGTGCACTCAAGAGGAGCCTCACGACTAGATCTTGCAACTGGCGAGCCGCCAAAAGGTGGCACACGTGTAAAGCATGCAAGGGAGCTAAAGGGTCACGCCAGCTGTTGCACTACAAGAAAAAACTTCCAATCTGGCCAGGCAGTTAGCTCGCGACTCAAACTCGCGACTCGTTCTAGTCACGAGCTTGAGTCACCAGAATGCCCTGTTTGGTTGTAACTGACTCTTTGCATTCCTCATACACCCTATTATAAATACCCCTTATACCCACGAAATGTAGAGAGCTTCTAGAGAGAATTTTGAGAGAGAAACCCTAAAGAAAAACAACATTGACTCATCCACAATATTCATCCTTGATTCTCCAAATTTCTCTACTCTCACCCTCTTCATTGACATATCCTTGAGAGGTATATTTAGCCAAATCCTTATCTCACCATACCTATATTTGTGAAAAGGTATTTTGGTGCTTGGGAAGCAATTCAGAAGGGACCAATTCATTTTAGTTGATGCAATGGGTGATTGCAGGATCCGGTCAGTTAGAAAAGACAAGGTTCGGCGTAACCCTGTTGGAGCAAGAAGCTTGGAGGGCTTAGGTTCACTGGGTAGATTAGGCTTGGAGGGTTTTCTGCTTTTCATGTATCCCAACTTCATTATCTAGTGGATTATTGACCGCTTGGAGGGTGGTGGAGAGGTTTTTTGCTGAGGACTTCGGTTTCCTTATTGATAATACATCATTTTGGTTGATGCAATGGGTGATTGCAGGATCCGATCAGTTAGAGAAGACAAGGTTCGGCGTAACCTTGTTGGAGCAAGAAGCTTGGAGGGCTTAGATTCACTGGGTAGATTAGGCTTGGAGGGTCTTCTACTTTTCGTGTATCCCAACTTCATTATCTAGTGGATTATTGACCGCTTGGAGGGCGGTGGAGAGGTTTTTCACTGAGAACTTCGGTTTCCTCATTGATAACACATCGCTGTGTTGTCTTTGTGTTTGCATCTCACTTCCCTTAATCTTTGCCTTTTAAAAATTGTTGTGGTTGTAATTAATTTCGGTTTAGATTGTTTTACAATTCTGTTTTAGCTTATTTTCATATTCCACACATACATTGTTTGATTATAAGCTTGTGTTGATAATTTGTGAATTGGGGGTCTAAACGTTCATAGGTGTTTTACACACTATTTGAACTTTCAAAAACCCATATCATAATTTAATGTACATAGAAAAATTTCTGATGTAGGTGAGGAATAGTTTTAGATATTGCAAAGGTTTATCAGCTAAGATGTATTTTCATATTGGGGAAGTATTTTCATTTGTATGTTGTATTGTTTGTGCTTTGGTATTTAATTGAATGAGCGTTATGTGAATACATTGGGGTTATGTTGGTTGTTTGGTGTTGTAAATTTGAAGTACAGAAAATGAAAATTTTTAGATTTGTAAGAAGCAATGAAGGATTTTATTTTGATAGTGACTCTTGTTATTTTCCCCTTTAAGGGAAAATGAAAATGTTTCTCCCCTCCAATGAAAACAAAAACTATTTAATTTTGACAATATTATGATGATTTAGTCTAATATTATGATAAAATATTATTTAGGTACTATTGATTTAATTTAGTATTGTTGATAATACTAGAAGGCTTTTATTATGAACTCAATTTCACTATGAAAAAGTACGCTGTGGGGGTAAAAGAATTGAGTAAGAGTATTGGGTTATGGGCCATGCCTGAGGATTCCAAGGAGCTCGAGGATGGTCAAGTAGTAAGAAGGGCAAGTGGGTTGATGAGCCGAAGATAAGGGCCGATAAAAACGAACAAGTGATGTCTCTTGAGGATCCAAACTTCCTTGAGAAGCGATGTGAGAGTCTAGAGCCCGACCAGCATATATCGTGTAAGAGGTAACCATACTTTGGAAGATATGCTTTAAAGAGAGGAGTCAATAGTGAACTAAGAAATATCTAAGAAGAAGGCTGCTACCACCACATTAAATGCTTTGCACTTAACCAACTGGCCGCATTTATGTGGAAGTGATGTCTGAACAGTGATATTCAGCCTTATAGCTACACATAGAGGCTCCAGGAAGGTTTTGATGGGACAAGCATCCAAGAGATCATCTACCTAATCAACAAGTAGAAGGCTAGGATGAAAGGAGAGGGAAAGACTATATAAGAGAAGGGCCTCCATGAAGGATGGGGCATCTCACCTACAAAAAAAATACATGGAAAGAACTCTTTGTACTTAGAAATAGTTGGAATAAATGTAAGAACTTATCTTCCTCAGATTTGACCGAGATGTGGTTTTCTCTTTAAAGTATATTTCTTAATCATTGTAGCATTAAACCAATCTACTGTGGCCCATACTTGATTCCTTAAGTCTTCACCTAAAAAATCCACTCTCTAACAACTTTATTATTGTGGGCTTGTTGGGCCATCACTCATGCTTCTTAGGCTGAGGGTCAGATCTAGCCCTTACAATTGGTGCCTTTTGTGGGAAATACTAGGAAGGCGTTTATAGTCTTGTGTAGTCATGGTGGGTTCGAGACCAAATCGAGAAGAGTCTGTGGGATCTCAACACTAGGACCATTTTCTTAACTTCGAATGAAGGAGAGATCGTGAAGTAAGTATGCACATGACTCACACCAATAGGAGTCATTCTAGAACTGGGAGCCATGTATCGCATGGGGAAGAAACTAGAAACCTACTAGTGGAAATTGATCATTTGCATATAAAACTACATCGCAAGCAAAGGAGGGAGTCTCTTTCAAGCTTAGGATTTGAGTCAGGGGATGATGACAGCTATAGACCAGAATCAAGAACTCCTCCTAGTGAATCTTTTTCCTATAGGGAAGAACGTTATCATAGGCAAAGGAGTAGAAGTCTGGCCTATAGGGGCTTGGGAAATGATGCAATGAGTAGAGCCTATGCTAAATCTCAAAGTCACCATTTACAAAGAGGATTGAAAGAGCAAAACTTCCTTGTCAGTTCACACAACCTGCTTTTACCATTTATAATGGGAGGACAGATCTGATGGAACACGTTAGCCATTTTAATCAGACGATGGCTGTGTATTCGAGGAATGAGGCCCTGATGTGCAAAGTATTCCTGTCGAGCTTGGGACCTGTTGCAATAAGATGGTTTGATGGGTTGGAGGAGGGCTCTATTAGCTCATTTCAAGAGCTTACCAGGGCCTTTGGGGCTCGATTTGTTACATGTAGTAAAGTTCCTCGTCCCCTAGATTCCTTGCTATCAATGGCAATGAAAGAGGGTGAGATTTTAAAGACTTACTCTGACAGATATTGGAAAATGTTCAACGAGATAGATGGAGATTTCGAGGACGTGGCTATAAGGACATTTAAGGTTGGTCTCCCTACTGAGCATGATTTGAGAAAATCCTTAACAAGGAAGCCTGCATGGAGCATGTGTCAGTTAATAGACCGAATTGATGAGTACAAACGGGTCGAGGAAGATCAACAACAAGGGAAGGGAAAAGCTAAGGTGACCCCTCCCTAACCGAAGGGATTTCAAGTCAGAGAGGTATAATAACAACAGACCCAAGAGAGATTTTCCAGGACATGTAGGGCATTCTACTGCTCAAACAGTTTACACAGTTTTTAGGGAACTTGTACACCAAATCCTTGATAAGATAAAGAATGAACCATATTTTAAGTGGCCGTATAAGATGGGAGGAGACCCTACTAAGCGTAACCAAGGTCTTTATTGCTAATATCATCAGGAATGTAGGCACACTACGGAAGATTGCAAAACTCTATGAGATTATCTCGAGCAATTAGTCAAGATCGGGAAGCTGAAGTAATTCCTGTACCAACCATCTGTGCAAGGAAGTCAAGCTGGATCAATACATCAGTGAGAGAATCCCTTAAGACCATCCCTGGGAACAATCAATGTAATTTTGGTAGCCTCGGGTTGGATTAGCACGTATTCATCTTAGATCATGTCCGTATCAAGTTTACATATTGAGGATCCATTCCCTGAACCTAAATGGGGAAAGATGCAAGCTCGACCCACTTTAAGCTTTTCTAACGAAGATAAAGTTGGAACTTATCAGCCACATGATGATGCTTTAGTGGTTACCCTTCAGATAGGAGGCTATGATGTAAGAAGGGTCCTGGTAGATCAAGACAGTGGTGCAGAGATCATGTATCCTGATCTATACAAGGGATTTAAGCTAAAACCCGAGGAACTAGTTAGCTATGATTCCCTTTTGGTGGAGTTTGATGGGAAGACCGTTATCCTAAGAGGCATGATTAGATTGCTTGTTCAGGTGGGGTCAAGAGTAGTACAGGTAAATTTCATTATGGTGGATGCTTATTCCCCTTACACTGCCATCTTGGCAAGACTGTGGCTTCATGCCATGGAAGCCATATCTTTAACTTTAAATTTGAAGGTGAAGTATCCCTCTGAGGACCATGTTGAAGAGCTGATTAGAAGTCAGGCCATGGCAAAGTAGTGCTTGGCTGTTGCTATTAGACACCAGTTCGAGGGTAAATCCTTGGGAATCCCTGAGAAGGCCTTGTAGCAATTAATGGAGGTAAAAGTGTCCTCGGACGTTGCAAATGAAAGGGTTTAGTGCGAGGAATTAGAGAAGGTCATTATTGATACTGATGCAAAGAGATACTTCCAAATTGGACTTCAATTGCCTCCTCAAGAGAAGGAGGAATTGCTAGCTTTCCTTAGAAGGAATGTAGATGTTTTTGCTTGGAGTGCCCATGAAGCTCCCAGGGTAGATCCAAATTTCATTTGTCATCATTTGAATGTCAACCCAGCCATTACCCTGAGGAAACAACCACATTGGTGCTGTTCTAAAGAACACGCCGTGGCTGTAAAAGAAGAAGTGATGAAGCTTAAGCACGTAGGGGCAATTAAGGATGTTTTTTTACCCAGAGTGGTTGGCTAATACAGTTGTTGTGAAGAAGAAATAAGGGAAGTGAAGAGTTTGCGTGGATTTTACTGACTTGAATAAAGCTTGCCCCAAGGATACCTTCCCAATTCCTAGGATACCCATCACAGAATTGAAGTTAACTTGATTAGATTAAAGCGATCAATGATTTACAACCTCCTCAGAATCCTAAGGAGGTGCAGAAGTTGACTGGGATGACTGTAGCCTTGAATAGATTTATCTCCCAATCAGCAGACAGATATAGACCATTTTTTTAGCTCTTGAACAAGTGAAAAGGGTTTGAATGGAATGAAGAATGCACCCTTGCCTTCCAACAATTGAAGGAGTATCTATCTCGACCACCTATTATGTCCAGACCTGAGAAGGAAGAAGTCCTCTTCACCTACATTGCTATAGCCTCTCATGCAGTTAGTTTGATTTTAGTAAGGGTGGAGAATGGGGTACAAAGGCCAGTCTTATTATGTGAGTAAGTCATTGCAAGAGGCAGAAGTTTGTTACCTACCCTTGGAAAAAGCCATTTTGGCTATAGTGTATGCTACGTGAAAACTCCCCCATTATTTCGAAGCACATACAGTTGTAGTTCTCACTCAACTCCCTTTGCAGTCATTGCTTCAGAGATCCTATTATACTGGGAGAATTGCCAAATGGAGGATGACTCATTTGATATAAAGTACATGCCTCATACTGCGACTAAAGGGCAAGTACTTGTAAATCTGGTGGCAGAATTTACTGAGTCTCCAATAGTGGTCGGGGCCGAGGAGCAGGGGTTTGGGGTAGAACAAGTTTCAACAGTTTCTTTCCATGGACATTCACCTTGGAAGCTATATGCTGATGGTGTAGCTAATGAAAAGGGATTTAGAGTGGGAATAATGATACTGTCTCCAGACAGAATCACTATTGAAAAGTCCTTAAGGTTGGGCTTTTCGGCTACTAATAATGGGGCAGAATATGAAGCCTTGCTAGTTAGGGTAGCTATGGTCAGGAAGCTAGGCGGAAAGGCTGTTGAGGTCTTCTTAGACTTAAGGCTAGTCGTCGGGCAAGTAAAAGGAGTGTTGGAGGCCAGGGACTTGAGGATGCAGGGATATTTTAAAAAAAGCTCGGCGGTTACAATCTGGCTTTAAGTCATTCTGCATATAACAGGTCCTGAGAAGTAGAATTGGACATGTAGACTCTTTGGCAACTTTGGCAACCTCTTCAGGACAAGACCTTCCTCGGATTATCCTCATTGAAGATCTAGTGAGGCCTACCGAGGAGGAGGTGAGGAAAGTCGGGGTACTCCAAATCAAGGTTGGTCCTAGTTGGATGGACCCTATAGTTCTATACTTGAAAGAGGGTGTATTACCTCTCAAGAATGGGGAGGCAAAAAAGATACGGAGGAAAGTTTCTCTCTTTTGGTTGTCCGAGGAACAAAAGTTGTATAAACGCTCTTTCTTAAGGCCATACTTGCTTTGTGTCCATCCCGAGGCCGTGGAGCCATTTTTGGAGGAATTACATGAAGGAATATGTGGAAGTCATACAGGGGACAGATCATTGTCACACAGAGCTCTTACTCAAGGTTATTGGTGGCCAAACATGCAAAAAGAAGAGCAAGAATATGTTAAAAAGTGTGATCAATGCCAAAGATTTTCTCTGAACATTCACCAACCTGGGTTGTTCTCAATCTTTTGTTTAGTTTGTGGCCATTTACACAGTAGGGCCTGGATATTGTAGGCCTATTTCCCAGGGCTGTGGGAAACCGAAAGTGGCTTTTTGCAGGAACTAACTACTTCACAAAGTGGGTCAAGGCTAAGCCGTTGTCTAACATTAGGAATGTTGATGCGAAGAAGTTTGTTTGGAAGAACATTGGTACCCGATTTGGGATTCCTCATACGCTTATCTTGGACAGTGGGCTTCAATTTGATAGTAAGGCCTTCAGGCGATATGGTTGTAAGCTGAGTATAAGGAACAGATTTTCAACCCCGGCCTATCTATAAGGGAATGGACAGACTGAAGCAGTCAACAAAATTATCGTCAGTGGGCTTAAGAAGAGGTTGAATGAAAAAAAGCATAGATTGGTCGAAGAGCTCCTTTGGACATATAGGATGACTCCTCGTTAGTTAACTGAAGAAATGCCTTTTTCTATAATGTATGGGTTTGAGGCAGTAATCCCTCTAAAGACTGGATTTTCGATAAGGACCAGCTTGTTCACCCCTGATAACAACAATCAATTACTAGAGAAAAGCTTGGACCTAGTTGACGAACAAAGAGAGATGGACATGGTCAAGTTGGCACACTATCAGTAAAAGCTCAAGCAGGGATATGATATGGGTGTGAAGGTTAGACCATTAACACTGGGGGATTTGGTGTTGAGAAGAGTGGTGGGGACAAAGAACCCATCCTGGGGGAAACTAGGACCTAATTGGGAGGGGCCATACCGCATCACTTCGGTGGCCAGGATAGGAGCTTATTTTTTGGAAGATTTAGATGAAAATGTTGTACCACGTCCGTGGAATGTAAATAACCTTCGAAGGTACTATTATTAATGAAGGGCACTCTTGCCATCCTTTATTTCCATTATTGTTTCTCAATTTTCTTTTTTACTTTTCTAAGTGTTAAACAGAATCTCGGTTATGCCTGGTTCTTCAGACCATATACCTTGGGTAAATTAATAATTTTTATTTTTCTAAGTGTTAAACATAATCTTGGTTATGCCTGGTTCCTCATTCCTCGGACCACATACCTTGGGTAAATTAATGCTTTTTACTTTTCCAAGTGTTAAACAGAATCTCGGTTATGCTTAGTTCCTTGAACCTCATACCTTGTGTAAATTAATACTTTTTACTTTTCTAAGTGTTAAATAGAATCTCGGTTATGCCTGGTTCCTTGAACCACATACCTTAGGTAAATTAATGCTTTTTACTTTTCTAAGTGTTAAATAGAACTTCAGTTATGCCTGGTTCCTTGGACCACCTACCTTGGGTAAATTAATGCTTCTTTCTTTTTTAAGTGTTAAACAGAACCTCGGTCAGGTTCGATTCCACGGATCACCTGCCTTGGGTAAATTAGCACATGATTTACCAGTAATGGATAATAGAGACTCTTAGTACAGCAACCTAATTGGAGAAATCTCCACGAGCATCACTTAAAGCATTTGAAAGTATATCCATGAAATATTCTTTGGTGATAAGCATAATTTCATTATGCATTGCTCCTCGGATTACACACCTCGAGTGCATTAACACTGTTTGTTTGATTCAATCTCCAGCACATAAGTATTTTATTAAGTATTTCTTTTGCTTTGTTACTTGGGTATTTATGAATATACTAGAATATTTTTGTGCCAATTGACAATCTTTGGGGGACCAACAAGTCATTTTATACATTCAAACATAGCCATGGTTGAGATAAGGTCGATAACAAGGTGTACTATGCTTTAAAAAAAAAAAAAGAATAGTAGCACATGCCTCGAAAGGAATTGAAATTTTTTATTAAGTAAGAACTGAGATTTTTCATTAAGTCATAGAGTTTTTCCTTTCAAAAACAAGGGGAGTACATTACATTGTAAGACATTCTCTTACCAAAAAAAAAAAAAAAAAAAACACACAAAACAAAAAAAGGTTGAAGTTCACTAAAGTGCTGGGCTAACGAGGATGATGAGGAACAGCAGAGTCCTAACTGCCTGTGGATGGAAGGGGGTTAGCCTTGGTTGTGGGTGGTGGACCTGAATGCTCAACTTCTTTCCCTTGGGAAGCCTTTTTCTCTTTTGGTGCTTTTGGAGGCCCTGAGGTGGTTTTGGAAGTAACCTCTTTTCCTTGGGAAGCTTCTTTCTCTTTTAAGGCTTGTTTGGGTTCAGAGGTAGCTTTTGTGGTACCCCTGTTGGCAGGTTGAGTGGCTGTAGAGACTTTGGTCGTGGGGATGAAGCAGTGGCAGGGGCCTTGTCAACAGGCTGGGCAGTTGGGGGAACCTTGAGGGTAATAGTTGCCTGAAAGGTTGGAGGGGCTGCTATTCGTAGTGCTGGATGGTCAAAAACATTCTTCATTTTCCTTAAATCCGAGGAAGCTCCTACTCTGGCTAGGTTCAACACCTCGGTCCACACTTAGAGACAATAGCCTCGACAGACTCTTGTAACTTGGGCTCTAAGAATGTCTTCTATTTCCTTTACCCTAGTGTCATAGCCAGATTGCTCAACTTGAGCGAGTGCTTCCTCCTTCTTCTCCAACTCTTTCTTTTGAGCCTCAATCTATTTGTGGGCAATGGTTAGATGCTCCTTGGCCCTACATAGCTGCAGACGTTGATCCTCGGCCTATTTCTCAGCATCGGCCAAGGCAGATTCTGCGCTTTTTCGTTCCTTATCTGCCTCTGTCAACTTAGTGCCAAGGTCTTTAATCTTCTTCTCAGCCACGGTCAGTGTCTTGACAGTAGCTATCCGGCATGCCTCCTCCTCCCTTAACTGAGCATAGGCATCGTCCTCCAACTCTTCAGCAATATTTGTTGTTCGGATAGCCTAGGAAAAAGTATTAAAGTGAATTTCTCAAGTATAAATATATATAACAATAAAAGGAATAGTTTGAAAAACACCATGGCCAAACCCCTCTTCAGGGTAAGGAACACCTCGTGCTTCTTTAGAGTCCTCAAGTCAGCCATGTCTTGAGGAAGGAGTAAAGGCTGTTCCAGGCATTAGCCATGTAGCTGGCTTTGCCATTTTGGAAGTCCCTAATGGAAGAGTCCATTGGGATGGGGCCCCATCCAACTCGAGAGGGGGGTTCCAGGTCAGAACCCTAGGACAACATTCATATATCGTCTCAGCAACGGTACCCTTAGCTAAGGACTTCCTTTGCGCCCCTTTGGCAAATTTTGCCCCTTTTTGGGGTTCAAGCTCTTTGGAAGGAACAACTTCGCCTTCTTCGGATACTTCCTTCCCCTTTTTATCCCTATTCCTCTTCTTGTCTACTTGTTCGGGAGGGGAGGTATGGGTAGGGAGGGGAGTTGGAGGCCAGGTTTGGATAGCTACTTCAAAAGTAGACCCTCCGGAGTGTGACTCTAGTAGCTGAGGAGGCGGGTGTTCTTTTTCCTTTGAAGCACCATGGCTTCTGGAATGTCGAATGACTCTTGATTGCCACTTACATGAGCAGAGGGTAAGTGAGAGAAGGTAGCACGTGGGGAATCTGTAGGAAGTGGCTGATTAAAAACCTCGAAGTCCTTTTTAAAGTCTACAACCTCTATCACTTTAGTTGTCTCTTCCTCAAGAGTGGGATGTGAATGTTGGATAAATACATGTTTGTATCACATATAAAATACACGCAGCTGAAAATTAACGGATCTACTTCATTCGCAATTGATAACATGTACTACGTAAATTTCAGAATTTTAGAACAAGAAAGCATACCTTGATGTGGTGAAATTTAAAACAAAAGATTAGAAGTACTTGGAAACACTTTTAATCTTCACTCCAATTCCACTTAATGCCCAAGAAGTGTGGTCTCTCAATCAGTTTCCAAGGAGAGAATAAGAGAATGTCCAACACTCACATATAACCCATTTCATCTTCTTATGTGGTCTTAATCAAAACCTTATGAAAAGACTTATGAAATTTTTTATATTTCTCTCCTTATATATAACTGATTATCTAATTGGGCTAGCCTTTTGGGCCATTCCAATTGGGCTCTAGTATGTGGCTTGGAGTGGGACTAAAAGGGAACAAATAAGACTCTAGCTCCAATGGGTCCTGGGCTTTTCTGTCAACTCTTGACAAGTCCAAAGTTACTATTAATTATATTCAATATCACTATATGAATATAATTGCACTCTAGGCCTTACTAATAAATTATATTCCAAAACTTTATTATACATGCAACCCCTTTATTAAAATATTCGTAGTAATATAAAGTTATGAATATAGACTGCCACTTTGAAGATTACTACATCTTAATCCTTGAGTACCCGGTTTAATCCTTTATGTTATACATCATATATTTATGAAATCCAATTCCGTAAATATATACTTTAGTAACTCCTTACTAAAGTGGTTGGGCTTAACACTTTGAATAACCAAACCCATTAAACTTATCTCAATAGAATATTTTATATTTTCATTAAGAGATTATGAATTTCATCTTGAGAATATATGTTCCATCAACACTAAATGCGACTGCCCAACATATGCAGGTTTTGATCGTAACTTATAGATCTCACTCCTGATATATCAAAGCAGCCTACACTTCATGATCAGGTCCATTATTCTCTCAGGATTTAGAGTTGATGTAAATAGAAGTTGTGAGATATATTATTCATTTGACAGTTGTTAGGAGAATAATAAATCTCACAGCGGTCCAGTTCAATATGTCTTAACTCTTAAAACATATCAACATTTCAACTAGAAGTCTCCACTTCCATGATCAAGACAAATCGTCTTAGTTGATATGTTATAGTCTTCGCATATGAAATGCCCAAGTTCATCACCAACTATGAAATAAAATTTTGAGTTTACAAAGAACTTGTGATTTATATCTTCTGTGACTTTTCACAAAAATCACATATCATGCATCTCATGGACTAAGATAATGTCACATTAGTTCATTTATAGATAGACTCATATAATTAAACTATTTAATTATTCATGACATGCCAATAAATTGGATTTTTGGGCAAAAACCCCAACAATCTCCCACTTGCCCTCAAAGACAATTTATTATATATCCGACACTTATCTCCCTTTAGAGTAATTCATAGTCACTCTAAGGCGAGGTTTGGACATAAGTTTCAGTCAGATTTATTGCATAATTTATCTTTTTCACTATTACTTCTCACGTACTCATATCTCTCTAATGAGATAATACTTACACTCAATGTGTATCTTCACCAACTAGGATGAACACATATCTTGAAATCCAACTTTATGAATCACAATCAAACTACAAGTCAGTATTTGCACATCCAGTAACAATCAAAGCCTCACTTTGGTGGACAAGCACATAATCCCTCATTATCTTAAGATATTTGAGTATATGCTTTACTCCCACTAAATTAAGTGATCTTGATTCAATTGATATTTGCTTACCATGCCCACCACAGAATAGATATTTAGCCTAGTATTTAGCATAGCATAAAGACTTCCTATTGCTTTGGTATAAGAAACCGTCTTAATATGCTCTTCCTTTTATATGTCTTAGGACTATAGTTCTTTATAAAGGAACTTCAAACTTAAAAGGAAATAATCATTTCTTGAAGTATTACATGCTATATTTGGCTAGAATCTGATTTATTTATGCAGTTTGAGATAGACCCAACATCCTAATTTCTGAATTTTAACAAAGTTTAATTCTTAGGATGTGACCAGTCTTTCCCAAGTACTTTATATCAAACTAGATTAGACAACAAAAAACTCTATTGATGACAATAACTCTACATCATTTTAAATGATTAGAATGTCATTAACATACATTAAGAAATTTATTATGCTATATAGCTTTTACAAACATAAGGCCTTTTGATACTTGATCAAAATCAAACAATTTAATTCCTTTATCAAAGATGATATTTTATGATTCAGATGCTTGCTTTAATTCTTAAATGGAATTTAAGCAACTTGCATACTAAACACGACTGTTTCTTTGCTATGTACAAGTCTAGTTACATCATATAGATGTCTTCCTCAAGATTGCTACTATAAGAAGCTTTCTTGATATTCATTGCCATATTTCATCCAAATGAAATATAATGGATAAGAGAATCTAGATAGAGTCAAACTTGACTATTGGTGAAAATTTTTTTTCATAATCGAACCATTTTTTTTTCTGAATAAATCTTTTCACCATTAGTCTTAACTTTGAAGGTTTGCACCTTCAAGTCTAACAATCTCTTTTACTTGTAGACCTATTTGAAAACAATAGGTTTAATGCCATTAGGCGCCTCTACAAGTTCTACACTTTAAATAGAATCTAATTCTATTCACATAACCTTGATCTAGTAATCCATATTTATATCATCTATTGCCTTTACGTAGGATCGAGGATCAAATTCATATCCTTATGAAATGACTTCAAAAGTTTATTCCAAAAGTATGAATTTATTTGATAATTGATAATCTCCCCACTACGATATTGTACCGGTGTACTAACTATATATATATAATAATGTCGTGTGGTGTATCTAATACAACCATCTCATTTATAAATATATTTTATAGTTGTCTTTCAACAGATTCTGATATTTTTCTTCTAGAACAATTCTACGTTTAGCTTTAAGATTATTCACATAGTCATCATCAAGAACTTTTTATTTGTACTTTATAAAAATCTTGTCTTCTTTATGACTACCAAAACAACCTTCTGCAATTCCTTTTGGATACCCATTTCACACATTTTTCTACCTCTTGATTTCAATTTGTCAAACTTCCTTTCTAGTACAAGTGCTGGACATCTCCAAAAGTGGAAGTATCATATACTAGATTTTCACCTAATCCACGATTTGACAAATGTCCTAGGAACAAACTTTTGAAATCAACTTTAGAAAATGTATAGTAATTATTAGAGTATATCTCCAAAAGAAATAAGCAATTGGAAATACTTATCATGTGCTTTACTATTTCTAAAAGGGCTTTATTCTTCCTTCATGTATGCATTGACTTAAAAAAGTCATAGAAACTTTATTCTTTTACAATAAAGGAACCCTAAATCTTATTATCCTCTAAATAGAATTCATAGACTGGGAATGTAACAAAATAATGGTTCTAAAAGCCTATCTTTCATCAATCTTGAATACCATTTAGATTAATAAGATTTAGACATAAGTGCCAAAACATACAATACCAAAGGATGGAAACATTTTCTTTAAAAAGTAAAACATGTAAATTTTCATCTAGAAGACAATCATAGACAATGCTTAGCTTTACCAAAACAGAAACACTTTCTTTCTGGTTATACTTTTGAGTCTAATTTTCTTTTGGCAACTACTTGGGCAACTAGCTTGTCCAATTGTTTTGTATTATAATTTCTCTTCTTGCCACCCTTACCTTTCAGTTCAGGCTAAGAATTTGAATTAAATCATATTGATCCCAGCCTTAGCTTTTAGGATGTCTTTCGTTGCATAGAACTCACTCATTAATTCAGATAACATAAAAATAATTGATCAAATAATTCTAACAAGGACTTGTGGATCATATCCAAATGAGATTAACATTTAATCTCTATATCCAAGAATTCCAATTCATTTAAAAATAAAACATTTTCATAAAATGATATAGAATTGGAACTCCTTAAGCTTTTCTTAGCATTCAATATGATTCATACCAAATATCTCATTTAGACTTAATATAAAGTCTAAGTCTAGTACTAACTCTTGCATCTCATGCTGTAGCATAATTGAGATAAAAGCCAATGTAACATTTTAGCATTTCAATAGAAACTATGATTATATCATAAGCTATCTTCCATCAATGTATCATGCATAGGAAATTATGACAATACTGAATCGAAACATATTTATGTACTTCAGTTCCTTTAAGCACCATGCCCAAAATTATCTCTTAGTCAATGTAATTCATTTAAAATAGTAGCTGGAGAACAAAAATTTATGACAACTTTATTTTGAGACTATGAACATAATTACAGGGACATTATATTTTGCATCTATAACCATATAATATGGGACCCGAAAGCCAGACTATACTAGGTGCAATGACAACCAAATCACGCAATTAATATTCCTCAGCATAGAGTGACTACTAATCACTATAATCAGGCGAGAATTATTCTTATTATTAATGCTATCATGGTAACTCTTACCAAACAAAAATAATTTGCCGCACTTCCTTTAGACTATACGTAATATTAGCAAGAACTCAACATAAAAGATACTATCAAACTTAGTCTAGTGTACACCATTGCCTACAGCTATGTGTAGCCACATAATTCTACCCTTGTAAGGTTTAATCTTGTAGTACCATGATGCAAAATTCCTTCCGCATAGAACGCAAGGCTCGAGGCCAAGACGAGATGTTTACCCCACACCACTATGAATCGACAATGGAGGCCGTGAGATCCAACCCTTGTATCCCTCTCCCACAAGAAATTTTAAAACAAGTGGATTGTCATCAAACCATTGTGATCTAATCACAAATTTAACTCTAAACATCAAATGTGTTTAATTGTTTAAATTCAATGTGATGTAACTAAGTCACGTCACTATAGCGTAACGAACATTTGCGCTGTCACAAAGAAGTTTAACCTTGTCATCCGTGAAGTAAATACCCTCCGCTTGGAATGAAAGACTCGAAATCAAGTCAAGGTATCTATTCACATTATAATAAACTTAACAAAAGGGTTATTTCAGCACTCCCACTTATTATTTGAGTTTTTCTTTAAATAATTGTGATTCCATCACAACTAATAACCTTGCACTTGATAAAGACCCTAATCTTATTAGAATCACTAACTAGTGGATTCCTTAAACTTTAATGGATCAAAAAATTAGTTATAAAGAACTCTATCCTTAATTTACTAAATAAAAAGTTCAAATCTCATTAGAAAATATATGCCTTTTAATTAAGCTTTAATCTCATTAAAACTTCTAATTAAAATAAATTAAGGACTTTCAATCATACAACAATTCTAATCTCATTAGAATGTTTATTAAAAGACAAGTCCCAAACTATTTAGGACTAAGAGTTCTATTTAACTAATATCTTTGATCTCATTAGGTTTTTTAGTTAGAACCATGTGTAATCTCATCACACATAGCCTCACACTTTATACATTTGAAAACACTTAGAAAAATTCAAAATTCCTAGTTTTCGATCAATTGAATGTGAATCTCGATCGGTCGAAAAAGTTAGCAAAATGTTACAAAACAATCTGCCTGGCTCAATCGATGCTCGATCAATCGAGAAACAATTTTCTTGGCTCGATCGCTTCTCGATTGATCAAGCATCGATCGAGTTAGGCAGATTGTTTTGTAACTTTTTGCTAGCCTTTTGGGACATTCCAATTGAGCTCTAGTATATGGCTCGAAGTGGGACCAAAAGGGAAAAAATAAGACTCTAGCTCCAATGGGCCTTGGGCTTTTCTATCAACTCTTGACAAGTCCAAAGTTACAATTAATTATATTCAATACCACTATATGAATATAATTGCACTCTAGGCATTATTAATCAATAATATCGCAAGACTTTATTATACATGCAACCCCTTCATTAAAATATTCGTAGTAATACAAAGTCATAAATATAGACTGCCACTTTGAAGATTACTACATCTTAATCCTTGAGTACCCGGTTTAATCCTTTATGTTATTCATCATATATTTATGAAATTCAATTCCATAAATATATATTTTATATCTTCGTTAAGAGATTATGAATTCCATCTTGAGAATATATGTTCCATCAACACTAAATGCGGCTGCCTAACATACTAAGGTTTTAATCGTAACTTATAGATCTCACTCCTGATATATCAAAGCAGCTTACACTTCATGATTAGGTCTATTATTCTCTAAGGATTTAGAGTTGATGTAAATAGAAGTCATGAGATTTATTATTCATTTGACAGTTGTTAGGAGAATAATAAATCTCACAGCAGTCCAGTTCAATATGTCTTAACTCTTAAAACATATCAACATATCAACTAGAAGTCTCCACTTCCATGATCAAGACAAATCATCTTAGTTGATATGTTATAGTCTTCGCAGATGAAATGCCAATTTCATCACCAACTACGAACTATAAAGGGAGACTTCTATGTGCATAGTATGTGATTTATGTGATTTAGTCACGGAAGATATAGATCATAAGTTCTTTGTAAACTTAGAATTATAGTTCGTAGTCGGTGATGAAATTGGGCATTTCATCTGCACAGACTATAACATATCAACTAAGATGATTTGTCTTGATCATGGGAGTGGAGACTTCTAGTTGATATGTTGATATGTTTTAAGAGTTAAGACATATTGAACTAGACCGCTGTGAGATTTATTATTCTTCTAACAACTGTCAAATGAATAATAAATCTCACGAATTCTGTTTCCATGAACTCTTAATCCTGAGAGAATAATGGATTTGATCATGAGATGTAGGTTGCTTTGATATATTAGGAGAGGGATCTAAAGTCACGATCAAAACCTCAGTATGTTGGGCAGCCACATTTAGTGTTGATGGAACATATATTCTTATGATGGAATTCATAATCTCTTAACGGAGATATAAGATATTCCCTTGAAATAAGTTTAATGGGTTTGGTTATTCAGAGTATTAAGCCTAACCACTTTAGTAAGGATATACTAAAGTATATATTTATGAAATTAGATTGCAAATATATGTGATGAATAACTTAAAGGATTAAACTGGGTACTCAAGGATTAAGATGTAGTAATTTTCAAAGTGGCAGTCTATATTCATGACTTTGTATAAGTAAGAATATTTCATAAAGGGGTTGCATGTATAATAAAGTATTGGGATATAATTTATTAATAAGACCTAAAGTGCAATTATATTTATATAATGGCATTAAATATAATTAATAGTAACTTTGGGCTTGTCAAGAGTTGATAGAAAAGCCCAAGGCCCATTGGAGCTAGTGTCTTATTGGTCCCTTTTGGTCCCACTCCAAGCCACACACTAAAGCCCAATTGGAAAGGCCCAATAGGCCAGCCCAATTAGATAATCAGTTAGTTATAAAGGGAGAAACATACAGAATTTTTCATAAGAAGAAAAAGAGACATCATTGTGAAGTGGTGTATGTGTTAATGAAGCCACTCAATTATTCTTCCTTAGAAACTGATTGAGAGACCACGCTTCTTGGGCTTAAAGTGGAATTGGAGCAAAGATTAAAAGTGTTTCTCAGTACTTCTAATCTTTTGTTTTGAATTTTACAGCACCAAGGTACGCTATCTCGTTCTCAAATTCTGAAATTTACATAGTGCATGTTATCAATCATGAATGAAATCGATCCATCTTTGTTGCTTCCGCTAAGCGTTTTGTATGAGATACAAAACCAGATTTTCCAACAATTGGTATCAGAGCTAGGTTTTCAATATCATGATTGTATAGCATATGATTGTTTTTAGGATTTAAGAAAACCGTTATCTTTGTGTTTCAATTTTCTGTAGTAAAATTTTCTGCATTATTGTGTCCTTGAACGTGTTCTTTTGTATAGACATGGTTTGATGATCATGGTTTTATGAATTTTTGTTATTAGCTTTGGAATTCATATGCCATGATTCATTTATATATGTCATATATAGATTGAAGTTTACTACTTGGCCATAAATTTCTGGATTGATAGTTAATGAATGATGCCATGTGTTATTAATAATTGCCTACAATTGTTAGTTATTGAATGCAATATAACCGTTCTGTGCGTGAACCAAGTTATTGCACCACTTGGTTTTTATAGCACTGCTTGGCTGTAAAAGGGCAATAAACAATTGGCTATAACATTTGCATCGCTAAACCATTGGAAGTATTGAATCCGTGTATTATATATTAAGGCTTGCATGACTTGGCATTGTATTACACGCTATAGAATCATATATTACTCTTGCATGGTTTCGTGGATTCATGTGGCACACCATTAACATGTTTTCATATATTTGAAAAAAAATTGAAACCATATATTATATTATATATATAGATTTATATGGGTTCAAATGTTTCAATTACTAATATAAGGAAGTCAGGCTTATATATATAAAGGCTTATATAAGACCTCAATCCGTATATTATAATATATATATATATATATAATATAATATGTATATATATATATTATAATATATAAACCCTTATATATATATATATATTAACGCTAGGATTAAAGTATTTGTTTAATGAAATTTATTCCTAATGAGATTAGGATTATGTTTTCAAGGTTTCTAGCGTTATTATGGTTCTTGATCTTAAAAACCTTTAATTTAAAACATCTAGTGGGAGAGAGATACAATGGTTGGATCTCACGGCCTCCATTATCAGTTCATAGTAGTATGGGTAAACACCTCGTCTTGGCGTATATGCCTCGCAATCCCAAAGGAGGGTGTTTACTTCATAGTACTACAAGATTGAACTCACTCGTTTAAAGTAGTGTGGACAAACACCTCGTCTTGGTTTATATATCTCGTGATCCCAAAGGATTGCGTTTTTGTTCCATGATACTACAAGTTTAAACATTATAAGAGAGATGAAATGTGGCTACACATGATTCTAGATAATGGTGTACACTAGACTAAGTGTAATGTTAACCTCCCAAAGGAGCTATGTCATTATTACTTAGATGCTAAAGGCAAAATGGCAATTATTTTTGTTCGGTAAGAGTTACCATGATAACATTAATAATGAAAATATTTCTCAACCAATTAATGTGTTTATAATAAACTTACTACCAAGGAATTATAGACATGGATTGGGTTGTCATTGCATATATTATTTTATGGTTTTATTAAGGTTCCATATTATATGCTTATATGTTAAATTGATAATGTTCAGTTTACTTATTATATTCATGTTTATTATTTTCAGATTTAAATGATTGCATCATTTAGCCCACTTGTTGCTATCCTTAATCAAAACAAACCGACTGAATCCAACTATGTTGATTGGAAAAGAAATTTGGACATTGTTCTTACTGTTGAAAAGAATAAATATGTGCTTACTCAATCATGTCCTGGCTTTCCATCATTAGATGCTCCTCTTGAGGAAAAATACCGATATGATCATTGGTAGAAATCTAATGAGATGGTCAAGTGCTATATCCTAGCATCTATTTCAAATGTTCTACAACATCAATTGTAGGATATAGAACTAGCTTCGGACATTATGCTAAGTCTGAAGGAGATATTTGGTGAGCAAGGCCATTCTGCAAGGCAAGAAACTATGAGGCAGATTTATAATACCAAAATGGCTGAAGGTACTCCAGTGAGGGAGCATTGTCTAAGGATGATCTCTAATTTGAATACATTGGAAGTTTTAGGTGCCGATATTGATGGAGAATGCCAAGTGGATATGATACTCCAATCACTACCAGAATCATTCAAGGAATTCAGGCTTAACTATAATATGAATAAAAAGGTTTATACATTGTCTGAATTAATGAATGAGTTGGTAGCGGCGGAAGGAATCCTTGGTACTTCTAGTGTTGATGCCAATATGGCTGAAGCTTCTACTTCTCAACCTAAGTCGAAAGGCAAGGGTAAAAAGAAGAAAAAAAAGAAGGACTTCACTAAGAGAGATGGTAAACAAGTTGCCTTAGGAGTTGCCAACAAAGGAAAGAAAACCAAAGGAAAGTGTTTCCATTGTGGTAAGAAAAGACATTGGAAGAGGAATTGTCCAATATTTAAGGTTGCCAAGAATAAAAGTATGAAAAGTACATTCCTTCTTGAAACATGTTTAGTACAGAATCCCACGGATCCCTAGTGTGTGGATTCAGGTTGTACTAATCATATCTGCAATACTTTGCAGGGGTTCTAGGAGACCAAAAAGCTGAATGAAGGGGAGTTGTTTCTTACTTTGGCTGATGGGAGCAGAATACCCGTTTTAGCTGTTAGAGTGTTTAATTTATGCTTTGAGTCTAGGTTTTTAATATTGGAAGACTGTTTGTATGTACCTAATGTTTGTGGGAATTTAATTTCTGCAACTTGTTTACGTAAACATGGATATTATGTTATCCTAAAAGACAGACAATGTTGTAATAAAGAAGGATAGAGTGTTTATCTGTTCTAGTAATATTGTAGATGGTCTTTATATTTAACTCCTGACAAGCATAAATTATACAATTCTGAATTAGATAGTAGCTCTCATGTAAAATCATTAAAGAGAAAGTTTCCTTCTACTAGTGATGCATATCTATGACACTTGCGTTTAGGTCATATTAATTCAAATAGGATTCAAAGATTAATCAAAGATGGACTTTTACAGCCCATGGACTTTGATGGATTTCTAGTTTGCGAATCTTGTTTGGAAGGTAAAATGACCAAACGACCTTTTAATGCAAAAGGTAGAAGAGTCTAAGAGTTGCTTGAATTAGTTCATACAGATGTATGTGGTCTTATGTCAACCCAAGCAAAAGGAGGTTATGAGTACTTCATCACTTTTACGGATGATTACTCAAGACATGGTTATGTGTACCTAATGAGACGGAAGTCCAAAGCCTTTGAAAAGTTCAAAGAGTTTAAGGCTGAAGTTGAAAATCAATTGGGTAAACGCATAAAGGCCATTCGATCTTATCAAGGTGGCGAATATCTTCTTGGGGATTTCAAGGATTACCTAATTCAAAATGGGATTGTCTCCCAATTGACTACACTTGGAACTCCCCAACAAAATGTTGTAGCGGAAAGAAGGAATATGACTCTTTTGGAAATGGTTAGGTCCATGATGAGTTATTCAAGTTTACCAATTTCCTTTTGGGGATATGAACTAAAAACTGCTATGCATATTTTGAATTTAGTTCCATCAAAATCTGTTTTCAACACACCTAAGGAATTATGGAGTGGGCGTAAGGCTAGTATGAAATATCTCCACATTTGGGGATGTCCAGCACATATGTTGAAAGGGAAGGCTGATAAGTTGGAAGCTAAAATGGAAGTATGCATATTTTTAGGGTATTCAAAGGAAACCAAGGGTTATTTATTCTATAATCATAAGGATAACAAAGTGTTTGTTAGCACCCATGACAAATTTTTGGAAGATGATTATGTGAATATTTTAATCCTAGAAGTAAAGTTGTATTGGCTGAATTAGATGAATTGGTAATTGAACAACCAATGGATGAAACTAGAAATTATGTGGCTGTATTGGATACACCATAAGACATTACTCATGAGATGACTAGTACACAGGATTATGAGATTTGGAAAATGAATGTTAAGACTGCATTTCTTAATGGCAATCTTGAAGAAGAAATCTATATGATGTAACCAGAAGGTTTCATAGCAAGGAACCCAGGGCATATGGTATGCAAGTTGAAAAGGTCCATTTATAAACTCAAGCAAGCATCTAAGTCATGGAACATCAAATTTGATCAAGCAATCAAATCATTTGGTTTTGAACAAAATCTTGATGAACCATGTATGTACAAAAGACATCAAGATAAAGTAGTAATGTTCCTAGTGCTTTATGTTGATGATATTCTACTCATTGGAAATGATGTAGGGGTTATTGTTAGGATATGTGCCTTTAAATCCTATTGTATGATGCTATGTATGATATTATGTATGACATTATGTGAGAAATCATGTATGACTTAATATTGTGTTTAATAAAGTTGTTTTATTCTTATCTAAAATAATGGTAACATGAATATTCGGACATTATCAAATAGTCCATGAGATGCATAGTATGTGATTTATGTGATTTAATCATAGAAGATATAGATCACAAGTTCTTTGTAAGCTCAGAATTTTGGTTCGTAGTCGGTGATGAAATTGGGCATTTCATCTGCGAAGACTATAACATATTAACTACGATGATTTGTCTTGATCATGGAAGTGGTGACTTCTAGTTAATATGTTGATATGTTTTAAGAGATAAGACATATTGAACTGGACCGCTGTAAGATTTATTATTCTCCTAACGACTGTCAATTGAATAATAAATCTTACGACTTGTATTCACATGAACTCTTAATCCTGAGAGAATAATGGACCTGATCATGAAATGTAGGTTGCTTTGATATATCAGGAGTGAGATTTAAAGTAACGGTCAAAACTTCAGTATGTTGGGCAGCCACATTTAGTGTTGATGGAACATATATTCTCAAGATGGAATTCATAGTCTCTTAACGGAGATATAAAATAGTCCCTTGAGATAAGTTTAATGGGTTCAGTTATTCAGAGAGTTAGGCCTAACCACTTTAGTAAGACTAAAATATATATTTATGAAATTGGATTATATAAATATATGGTGAATAACTTAAAAGGATTAAACCGGGTACTCAAGGATTAAGATGTAGTAATTCACAAAGTGGCAGTCTATATTCATGACTTTGTATTACTACGAATATTTTATGAAGGGATTGCATGTATAATAAAGTCTTGGGATATAATTTATTAATGAGGCCTAGAGTGCAATTATATTTATATAGTGGTATTAAATATAATTAATGGTAACTTTGGACTTGTCAAGAGTTGACAGAAAAGCCCAAGGCCTATTGGAGCTAGTGTCTTATTTGTTCCCTTTTGGTCCCACTCCAAGCCACACACTAAAGCCCAATTGGGAAGGCCCAAAAGGCTAGCTCAATTAGATAATCAGTTATGTGGAGAGAAACATACAGAATTTTATATAGAATGAAATGGTTTGTATGTGTAAGGTGATGAAAATAAGGAAGAGAGAGACTCTTTCATATTCTCTCCAGAAAACATAGAACTGATTGAGAGACCACACATCTTGGGCATCAAGTGGAATTGGAGTGAAGATTGAAAGTCTTCCCGAGTACTTCTTCATTCAGTTTTAAATTTCACCGCATCAAGGTACACTCTCTTGTTCTTATATTCTGAAACCTACATAGTGCATATTATCAATTGCGAATGAAATAGATCTGTTTATTTTCCGCTGCGTATGTTTTGTATGCGATACAAACATGTATATTTCCCAACATTGGTATCAGAGCAGTCCTCATTTCGAATCTGTATAACATGTTTTGTGGGTTTTGGAAACTATGATTTGATAAAAACTGATATTGATGTTATGATGTTGTTTAAATATGAATTTAAGAATGTTAAATTGATCTTTAAGGCTATAGCATCAATAGATTTCAGTTTTGATGTCAATCTCTGTCTATCATTTTCGTATGATGGTTGTTAATTCATGCAAAACCGTTGAAAACTGCCTTAGAAGAATTTCTGGAAATTCGAGTTTTACGAGTTTCGATCGATCGAAATTTATTTTCGATCGATCGAGTAAGACAGTGACCAATCTTTTTGGATCGATTGATATTCGATTGCTAGTCGATCGATCGAAATTTCTTTTCGATCGATCGAGAGGCGATCGAGTATCAATCGAACAAGACAGAAGGTCAAGTTCAAATTGTTTAATTTTTTCGACCGATCGAGGGGCACATTCGATCGATCGAAAGAAGGAAAATCTGAATTTTTCTAAGTGTTTTCAAACTTAAAAGTGTGTGATTAAATAAAGTGCTTAGTATAAAGTGCAAGGCTGTGTATAATTAGTTTATGCATGTTTAAAGATAAAAACCTTTAATTTAAAACATCTAGTGGGAGAGAGATACAAGGGTTGGATCTCACGGCCTCCATTATCGGTTCATAGTAGTGTGAGCTAAGCACCTCGTCTTGGCGTATATGCCTCGCGATCCCAAAGGAGGGTATTTACTTCATAGTACTACAGGATTGAACTTACCCGTTTAAAGTAGTGTAGACAAGCACCTCGTCTTGGCGTATATGGCTCGCGATCCCAAAAGAGGGTGTTTTGTTCTATGGTACTACAAGTTTAAACATCATAAAGGAAGATGAAATGTGGCTACACATGATTCTAGATAATGGTGTACACTAGACTAAGTTTAATGTTAACCTCGCAAAGGAGCTATGTCATTATTACTTAGAGGCTAAAGATAATACGGCATATTATTAGTGTTTGATAAGAGTTATCATGATGGCACTAATAATGAGAATAGTTCTCAACTGATTGATGTGTTTATAATAAACTTGCTACCAAGGAATTATAGACATAGATTGGGTTGTCGTTGCATATATTATTTTATGGTTTTATTAAGGTTCCATATTATATGCTTATATGCTAAATTGATAATGTCCAGTTTACTTATTATATTCATGTTTATTATTTCAGATTTGAACATGGCATCATTTAGCCCACTTGTTAGCATTCTTAATCAAAACAAACTGACTGGAACCAATTATGTTGACTGGAAAAGAAATTTGGACATAGTTCTCATAGCTGAAGAACACAAATATGTGCTTACTCAGCCATGTCCTAGCTTTCCTTCATTAGATGCTCCTCCTGAGGAAAAACAACGATATGATCGTTGGCAGAAATCTAATGAAATGGCCAAGTGCTACGTTCTAGCGTCCATCTCAAATGTTCTATAGCATTAAATGCAGGATGTAGAACTTGCTTCGGACATTATGCTAAGTCTGAAGGAGATGTTTGGTGAGCAAGGCCGTTCTGTAAGGCAAGAAACCATGAGGCAAATTTATAATACCAAAATGGCTGAAGGTAGTTCAGTGAGAGAACATTGTCTTACAATGATCTCTAATCTGAATACTTTAGAAGTTTTGGGTGCCGACATTGATGGAGAATTCCAAGTGGATATGATACTCCAGTCACTACCGGAATCATTCAAGGAATTCAGACTTAATTATAACATGAACAAAAAAATTTATTCTTTGTCTGAATTAATGAATGAGTTGGTAGCGGCGGAAGGCATCCTTGGTACTTCTAATATTGAAGCCAATGTGGGTGAAGCTTCTACTTCTCAACCTAAGTCGAAAGGCAAAAGTAAGAAGAAGAAGAAGAAGGACTTCACTAAGTAGGAGGGTAAACAAATTGTCTTAGGGTTTCCGACAAAGGAAAGAAGCTGAAAGGAAAATATTTCCATTGTGATGAGAAAGGACATTGGAAGAGGAATTGTCCAAAGTTCAAGGCTGCCAATAAGGGTATGAAAATTTCATTCCTTCTTGAAATATGTTTGGTACAAAATCCCACGGATTCCTGGTGTGTGGATTCAGGTTGTACTAATCATATCTGCAATTCTTTGCAGGGGTTCTAGGAGACCAAAAGACTTAAAGAATGAGAGTTGTTTCTGATCTTGGCTGATGGGAGTAGGATTCCAGTTGTAGCTATTGGAGTGTTTAATTTATGTTTTGAATCAAGAGTTTTAATATTAAATGACTGTCTATATGTACCTAATGTTCGTAGGAATTTAATTTCTGCAACTTATTTAGGTAAAAGTGGATATTGTGTTATCCTTAAAGACAATGTTGTAATAAAGAAGGGTAAAACATTTATCTGTTCTGGCAATATTGTGGATGGTCTTTATATTTTAACTCCTGATAAGCATGAATTATATAATTCTGAATTAGATAATAACTCTTATGTATAATCATTAAAGAGAAAGTTTCCTTCTACTAATGATGCATATCTTTGGCACTTGCGTTTGGGTCATATTAATCCAAACAGAATTCAAAGACTAATCAAAGATGGTCTCTTAGAGCCATTGGACTTTGATGAATTTCCAGTTTGTGAATCTTGTTTGGAAGGAAAAATGACCAAACGACCTTTTAATGCAAAAGGTAGAAGAGCCCAAGAGTTGCTAGAATTAGTTCATACGGATGTTTGTGGTCCAATGTCAACCCAAGCAAAAGGAGGTTATGAGTACTTCATCACTTTCACCGATGATTACTCTAGATTTGGTTATGTGTACCTAATGAGACGGAAGTCTGAAGCCTTTGAAAAATTCAAAGAGTTTAGGGCTGAAGTTGAGAAGCAATTGGGTAAACACATAAAGGCCATTCGATCTGATCGTGGTGGCGAATACCTTCTTGGGGATTTCAAGGATTACTTAACTCAAAATGGGATTGTATCCCAATTGATTGCACCTTGAACTCCCCAACAAAATGGTGTAGCAGAAAGAAGGAATATGACTCTTTTAGAAATGGTTAGGTCCATGATGAGTTACTCAACTTTACCAGTTTCCTTTTGGGGATATGCACTAAAAACTGCAACACATATTTTGAATTTAATTCCATCAAAATCTGTTCCCAACACACCTATGGAATTGTGGAGTGGGCGCAAGCCTAGTATGAAATATCTCCACATTTGGGGATGTCCAGCACAAGTGTTGAAAGGGAAGTCTGATAAGTTGGAAGCTAAAACGGAAGTATGCATGTATTTAGGGTATTCAAAGGAAACCAAGGGTTATTTATTCTATAATCATAAGGATAACAAAGTGTTTGTTAGCACTCATGCCAAATTTTTGGAAGATGATTATGTGAATAATTTTAACCCTAGAAGTAGAGTTGTCTTGGCTGAAATGAATGAACCTGTAATTGAACAACCAATGGTTGAAACTAGGGATGATGTGGCTGTATTGGATACAACACAAGATACTACTCATGAGATGTCCAGTACATAGTTGCCTCGTCGTAGTGGGAGGAATGTTAGGCCATCTATAAGATTCATAGGTCTTGGAGAGACTTATGAGGCTATCTTAGAGGAGGCCAAAACTGATCCTTACACTTATGAAGAAGCAATGAATGATATAGATGCCCATCATTGGGTCTAAGCTATGAAATCAGAATTAGATTCCATGTATTCCAATCAAGTTTGGGATCTTATAAAGGCGCCTAACGGCATTAAACCTGTTGGTTGCAAATGGTTTTACAAGAGGAAGAGAGGGATAGATAGAAAGGTTGAAACCTTTAAAGCAAGGCTAGTGGCAAAATGGTATACTAAAAAAGAAGGTATTGATTATGAGGAAACCTTTTCACCAGTAGCAATGCTTAAATCTATCAGAATTCTCTTATCCATTGCTGCTCATTATGATTATGATATTTGGCAAATGGATGTCAAGACTGCATTTCTTAATGGCAATCTTGAAGAGGAAATCTATATGAAGCAACCAGAAGGTTTCATAGCAAAGAACCAAGAGCATATGCTATGCAAGTTGAATAGGTCTATTTATGGACTTAAGCAAGCATCTAGGTCATGGAACATCAGATTTGATCAAGCAATCAAATCATTTGGTTTTGAACAAAATCTTGATGAACCATGTGTGTACAAAAGACATCAAGATAAAGTAGTAATGTTCCTAGTGCTTTATGTTGATGATATTCTACTCATTGGAAATGATATAGGGGTCATGTCATCAGTAAAGGTTTGGTTGTCAAGCCAATTTGATATGAAGGACTTGGGTGAGGCTAACTTTATTCTAGGGATCAAGCTTTGGCGAGATCGTAAGAATAAGATGTTAGGCTTATCACAAGCTGGATATATAGATAAGGTTCTAGAACGATTTAGCATGCAAAACTCCAAGAAAGGATTACTTCCTTTCAGACATGGAGTTCCTCTGTCTGATGACCAAAGGCCTAAGACTCAAGAGGAAGAAGATATGATGAGACAAGTTCCTTATGTTTCTGCAGTAGGAAGTCTTATGTATGCCATGCTTTGTACTAGACCAGATATCTGTTTTTCAGTTGGCATGGTCAGTCGATATCAATCAAATTCAGGACCACATCATTGGTAAGCTGTAAAGCATATTCTCAAGTATCTACGGAGAACGAGAGATTATATGCTTGTTTACCGTTGTGAGGATTTGATTCCCATTGGCTATATAGATTCAGAATTTCAATAGGATCTAGATTTCAGAAAGTCCACGTCAGGATGTGTTTTCACCATGGGAGGTGGAGCCATAAGTTGGAGGAGTGTTAAGCAATCTTGTATTGCTGACTCCACCATGGAAGCTGAATATGTTGCTGCTTGTGAGGCGGCAAAGGAAGCTGTTTGGCTCAAGAAATTCCTTTCTGATCTTGGTGTAGTGAGAATGGAGCAAGTTCCGATCACATTGTTTTGTGACAGTAGTGGAGCGGTTGCACAATCCAAAGATCCAAGGAATCACAAGAAAGGAAAACACATTGAGAGAAAGTACCACATCATTCGAGACATTGTTGCTCGTGGAGATGTGGTGGTTGCAGAGATTGAAAGTGCAAATAATCTAGCAGATCCCTTTACCAAAGTCTTGCCTCAAAGGACCTTCGAGTCACATTTGGAAGAAATGGGAGTTAGATTAGTGCACAATAGTCTTTAGGGCAAGTGGGAGATTGTTAGGATATGTGCCCTTAAATCCTATCATAGATGCTATGTATGATATTATGTATGACATTATGTGAGAAATCATGTAT
This sequence comes from Lithocarpus polystachyus, assembly GCA_033629205.1. Classification (NCBI taxonomy): domain Eukaryota; kingdom Viridiplantae; phylum Streptophyta; class Magnoliopsida; order Fagales; family Fagaceae; genus Lithocarpus; species Lithocarpus polystachyus. The sequence goes on along the minus strand of CM066162.1, from coordinate 51,521,504 downwards.
GACTTAATATTGTGTTTAATAAAGTTGTTTTATTCTTATCTAAAATAATGGTAACATGAATATCCAGACATTATCAAATAGTCCATAAGATGCATAGTATGTGATTTATGTGATTTAGTCACAGAAGATATAGATCACAAGTTCTTTGTAAACTCAGAATTTTGGTTCGTAGTCGGTGATGAAATTGGGCATTTCATCTGCGAAGATTATAACATATTAACTACGATGATTTGTCTTGATCATGGAAGTGGTGACTTCTAGTTAATATGTTGATATGTTTTAAGAGTTAAGACATATTGAACTGGATCGCTGTGAGATTTATTATTCTCCTAACGACTGTCAATTGAATAATAAATCTCACGACTTGTATTCACATGAACTCTTAATCCTGAGAGAATAATGGACCTGATCATGAAATGTAGGTTGCTTTGATATATCAGGAGTGAGATCTAAAGTAACGGTTAAAATCTCAGTATGTTGGGTAGCCACATTTAGTGTTGATGGAACATATATTCTCAAGATGGAATTCATAGTCTTTTAACGGAGATATAAAATATTCCCTTGGGATAAGTTTAATGGGTTCAGTTATTCAGAGAGTTAGGCCTAACCACTTTAGTAAGACTAAAGTATATATTTATGAAATTGGATTTTATAAATATATGGTGAATAACTTAAAAGGATTAAACCGGGTACTCAAGGATTAAGATGTAGTAATTCACAAAGTGGCAGTCTATATTCATGACTTTGTATTACTACGAATATTTTATGAAGGGGTTGCATGTATAATAAAGTCTTGGGATATAATTTATTAAGGAGGCCTAGAGTGCAATTATATTTATATAGTGGTATTAAATATAATTAATGGTAACTTTGGACTTGTCAAGAGTTGACAGAAAAGCCCAAGGCCCATTGGAGCTAGTGTCTTATTTGTTCCCTTTTGGTCCCACTCCAAGCCACACACTAAAGCCCAATTGGGAAGGCCCAAAAGGCTAGCCCAATTAGATAATCAGTTATGTGAAGAGAAACATACAGAATTTTATATAGAATGAAATGGTTTGTATGTGTAAGGTGATGAAAATAAGGAAGAGAGAAACTCTTTCATATTCTCTCCAGAAAACATAGAACTGATTGAGAGACCACACATCTTGGGCATTAAGTGGAATTGGAGTGGAGATTGAAAGTCTTCCCAAGTACTTCTTCATTCAGTTTTGAATTTCACCGCATCAAGGTACACTCTCTTGTTCTTATATTCTGAAACCTACATAGTGCATGTTATCAATTGCGAATGAAGTAGATCCGTTTATTTTCCGCTGCGTATGTTTTGTATGCGATACAAACATGTATATTTCCCAACAGTTATGTCATTGGTAAAGATTTGGTTGTTAAGTCAATTTGAAATGAAGGACTTAGGTGAAGCTAACTTTATTCTAGGGATCAAGCTTTGGGGAGATCGCAAGAATAAGATGTTAGGTTTATCACAAACTGGGTATATAGATAAGGTTCTAGAACGGTTTAGCATGCAAAACTTCAAGAAAGGATTACTTCCTTTTAGACATGGAGTTCCTCTGTTTAATGACCAAAGACCTAAGACTCTAGAGGAAGAAAATACAATGAGACAAGTTCCTTATGCTTTTGCAGTGGGAAGTCTCATGTATGCCATGCTATGTACTAGACCAGATATTTGCTATTCAGTTGGCATGGTTAGTCGATATCAATCAAATCTAGGACTTAAACATTGGCAAGCTTAAAGCATATTCTCAAGTATCTACGGAGAACAAGAGATTATATGCTTGTTTACCATAGTGAGGATTTGATTCCCATTGGTTATACATATTCAGATTTTCAGTCAGATCTTGATTTCAGAAAGTCCACTTCAGGTTGTGTGTTCACCTTGGGAGGTGGAGCCATTAGTTGGAGGAGTATTAAGCAATCTTGTATTACGGACTCCACCATGGAAGTTGAATATGTTGTTGCTTTTGAGCGGCAAAGGAAGCTGTTTGGTTCAAGAAATTCCTTTCTGATCTTGGTGTTGTGAGAATGGAGCAAGTTCCCATCACATTGTTTTGCGATAATAGTGGAGCAGTTGCACAATCCAGGGATCCAAGAAATCACAAGAAAGGAAAGCACATTGAGAGAAAGTATCACATTATTCGAGACTTTGTTGCTCGAGGAGATGTAGTAGTAGCAAAGATTAATAGTGCAAGTAATCTAGCGGATCCCTTTACCAAAACCTTGCCACAAAGGACTTTTGAGTCACATTTGGAGGGAATGAGAGTTAGATTAGTGCACAATAGTCTTTTGGGTAAGTGGGAGATTGTTAGGATATGTGCCCTTAAATCCTATTGTATGATGCTATGTATGACATTATGTATGACTTAATGTTATGATTAATAAAGTTGTTTTATTATTATCTAAAATAATGGTAACATGAATATTTGAACATTATCATATAGTCCATGAGATGCATAGTATGTGATTTATGTGATTTAGTCACGAAAGATATAGATTACAAGTTCTTTGTAAACTCAGAATTATAGTTCTTAGTCAGTGATGAAATTGGGCATTTCATCTGCGAAGACTATAACATATCAACTAAGATGATTTGTCTTGATCATGGAAATAGAGACTTCTAGTTGGTATGTTGATATGTTTTAAGCGTTAAAACATATTGAACTAGACCGCTGTAAGATTTATTATTCTCCTAACGACTGTCAAATGAATAACAAATCTCACAACTTCTATTTACATCAGAATGTAGTTTTAGTCGGTGATGAAATTGGGCGTTTCATCTGCGAAGACTATAACATATCAACTAAGATGATTTGTCTTGATCATGGGAATGGAGATTTCTAGTTGGTATGTTGATACGTTTTAAGAGTTAAGACATATTGAACTAGACCGCTATGAGATTTATTATTCTTCCAACGACTGTCAAATGAATAATAAATCTACGACTTCTATTTGTATGAACTCTTAATCCTGAGAGAATAATGTACTTGATCATGAGATGTAGGTTGCTTTGATATATTAGGAGTGAGATGTAAAGTCACGATCAAAACCTTAGTACATTGGGCAGTCACATTTATGTTGGAAAATCTGGTTTTGTATCTCATACAAAACATACAACAGAAGCAACAAATATGAATCTATTTCATTCATGATTGATAACATGCACTATGTAAATTTCAGAATTTAAGAACGAAATAGCGTACCTTGGTGCTGTGAAATTCAAAACAAAAGATTAGAAGTACTTGGGAACACTTTTAATCTTCACTTCAATTCCACTTTACGCCGAAGAAGTGTGGTCTCCCAATCAGTTTCTAATGGAGAATAATTTAGTGGCTTCACTCACACATACACACCACTTCACAATGATGTCTCTTTTTCTCATACAAAAAATTCTGAATGTTTCTCCCTTTTATAACTAACTGATTATCTAATTAGGCCAGCCTATTGGGCCTTTCCAATTGGGCTTTAGTGTGTGGCTTGGAGTGGGACCAAAAGGGACCAATAAGACACTAGCTCCAATGGGTCATAGGCTTTTCTATCAACTCTTGACAAGTCCAAAGTTGCCATTAATTATATTTAATACCACTATATAAATATAATTGTACTCTAGGTCTTATTAATAAATTATATCCCAAGACTTTATTATACATGCAACCCCTTCATAAAATATTCGTAGTAATACAAAGTCATGAATATAGACTGCCACTTTGTTAATTACTACATTTTAATCCTTGAGTACCCGGTTTAATCCTTATAAGTTATTCATCATATATTTATGAAATCCAATTCCATAAATATATACTTTAGTATATTCTTACTAAAGTGGTTAGGCCTAACACTCTGAATAACCAAACCCATTAAACTTATCTCAAGGGAATATTTTATAGCTCCATTAAGAGATTATGAATTACATCTTGAGAATATATGTTCCATCAATACTAAATATGGCTGCCCAACATACTGAGGTTTTGATTGTGACTTTAGATCTCACTCCTGATATATCAAAGTAACCTACATTTCATGATCAGATCCATTATTCTCTCAGGATTAAGAGTTTAGGCAAATAGAAGTCGTGAGATTTATTATTCATTTGACAGTCGTTAGGAGAATAATAAATCTCACAGCGGTCCAGTTCTATATGTCTTAACTCTTAAAACATATCAAAATATCAACTAGAAGTCTCCACTTCCATGATCAAGAAAAATTATCTTAGTTAATATGTTATAGTCTTCGCAGATGAAATGCCCAATTTCATCACCGACTACGAACTATAATTCTGAGTTTACAAAAAACTTGTGATTTATATCTTCCGTGACTAGATCACATAAATCACATACTATGCATTTCATGGACTATATGATAATGTCCAAATATTCATGTTACCATTATTTTAGATAATAATAAAACAACTTTATTAATCATAACATTAAGTCATACATAGCATCATACAATAGGATTTAAGGGCATATATCCTAACAATCTCTCACTTGCCCTAAAGACTATTATGCTCTAATCTAACTCTCATTCCCTCCAAATGCGACTCAAAAGTCCTTTGTGGCAAGGTTTTGGTAAAGGGATCCGCTAGATTACTTGCACTATCAATCTTTGCTACTACTACATCTCCTCGAGCAACAAAATCTTGAATAATGTGGTACTTTCTCTCAATGTGCTTTCCTTTCTTGTGATTCCTTGGATCCTTGGATTGTGCAAGTGCTCCACTATTGTCGAAAAACAATGTGATGGGAACTTGCTCCATTCTCACAACACTAAGATCAAAAAGGAATTTCTTGAGCCAAACATCTTTCTTTGCCGCTTCACAAGCAGCAACATATTCAGCTTCCATGGTGGAATCCGCAATACAAGATTACTTAACACTCCTCCAACTTATGGCTCCACCTCCCAAGGTGAACACACAACCTGAAATGGACTTTCTGAAATCAAGATCTGACTGAAAATCTGAGTCTGTATAACCAATGGGAATCAAATCCTCACTATGGTAAATAAGCATATAATCTCTTGTTCTCCGTAGATACTTGAGAATATGCTTTACAGCTTACCAATGTTTAAGTCCTGGATTTGAGTGATATCGGCTGACTATGCCAACTGAGTAACAGATATTTGGTCTAGTACATAGCATGGCATACATGAGACTTCCCACTGCCGAAGCATAAGGAACTTGTCTCATCATATTTTCTTTCTCAAGAGTCTTAGGCCTTTGGTCATCAGATAGAGGAACTCCATGTCTAAAAGGAAGTAATCCTTTCTTGGAGTTGTGCATGCTAAACCGTTCTAGAACCTTATCTATATACCTAGTTTATGATAAACCTAACATCTTATTCTTGCGATCTTGCCAAAGCTTGATCCCTAGAATAAAGTTAGCTTCACCCAAGTCCTTCATTTCAAATTGGTTTGACAACCAAAACTTTACCGATGACATTACCCCTACATCATTTCCAATGAGTAGAATATCATCAACATAAAGCACTAGGAACATTACTACTTTATCTTGATGTCTTTTGTACACACATGGTTCATCAAGATTTTGTTCAAAACCAAATGATTTGATTGCTTGATCAAATCTGATGTTCCATGACCTAGATGCTTGCTTAGGTCCATAAATGGACCTTTTCAACTTGCATACCATATGCTCTTGGTTCTTTGCTATGAAACCTTCCAGTTGCATCATATAGATTTCTTCTTCAAGATTGCCATTAAGAAATACAATCTTGACATCCATTTGCCAAATCTCATAATCATAATGTGCAGCAATGGATAAGAGAATTCTGATAGATTTAAGCATAGCTACTGGCGAAAAAGTTTCATCATAATCAATACCTTCTTTTAGTGTTACCCTTTCGCCACTAGTCTTGCTTTAAAAGTTTCAACCTTTCCATCTATCCCTCTCTTCCTCTTGTAAACTCATTTGCAACCAACAGGTTTAATGTCGTTAGGCGCTTTTACAAGATCTCATACTTGATTGGAATACATAGAATCCAATTTAGATTTCATAGCTTGAACCTAATGATGTGCATCTATATCATTCATTAACTCCTCATAAGTGTAGGGATCCGATTCAGCCTCTTCTGGGATAGCTTCATAAGTTTCTCCCAAACCTATAAATCTTATAGGAGGCTGAACAATTCTCCCACTACGACGAGGCACCTTGTACTAGTCATCTCTTGAGTAATGTCTTGTGGTGTATCCAATACAACCACATTATTCCTAGTTTCATCCATTGGTTGTTCAATTACATGTTCATCTAATTCAGCCAATACAACTTTACTTCTAGGATTAAAATTATTCACATAATCATCTTCCAAAAGTTTGGCATGGGTGCTAACAAACACTTTGTTATCCTTATGATTATAGAATAAATAACCCTTAGTTTCTTTTGAATACCCTAAAAACATGCATACTTCCGTTTTAGCTTCCAACTTATCAGACTTCCCTTTCAACACATGTTCTGGACATCCCCAAATGTGGAGATATTTCAAACTAGGCTTGTGCCCACTCCACAATTCCTTAGGTGTGTTGAGAACAGATTTTGATGGAACTAAATTCAAAATATGCATAGCAGTTTTTAGTGCATATCCCCAAAAGGAAATTGGTAAAGTTGAATAACTCATCATGGACCTAACCATTTCCAAAAGAGTCTTACTCCTTCTTTCCGCTACACCATTTTGTTGGGGAGTTCCAGGTGCAGTCAATTGGGAGACAATCCCATTTTGAATTAGGTACTCCTTGAAATTTCAAAGAAGGTATTCGCCACCTCGATCAGATCGAATGGCCTTTATGCGTTTACCCAATTCATTTTCAATTTCAATCCTAAACTCTTTGAACTTTTCAAAGGCTTCGGACGTTCGTCTCATTAGGTACACATAACCATATCTTGAGTAATCATCCGTAAAAGTGATGAAGTACTCATAACCTCCTTTTGCTTGGGTTGACATAGGACCACATACGTCTGTATGAACTAATTCAAGCAATTCTTGGGCTCTTCTACCTTTTGCATTAAAAGGTCGTTTGGTCATTTTACCTTCTAAACAAGATTCGCAAACTGGAAATCCATCAAAGTCCATGGGCTGTAAAAGTCCATCTTTGATTAGTCTTTGAATCCTATTTGAATTAATATGACCTAAACGCAAGTGCCATAGATATGCATTACTAGTAGAAGGAAACTTTCTCTTTAATGATTTTACATGAGAGCTACTCTCTAATTCAGAATTATATAATTCATGCTTGTTAAGAGTTAAAACATAAAGACCATCCACAATATTGCAAGAATAGATAAACACTTTATCCTTCTTTATTACAACATTGTCTTTTAGGATAACATAATACCCATGTTTACCTAAATAAGTTGCAAAAATTAAATTCCTTCGATCATTAAATACATACAAACAGTCTTCCAATATTAAAACCCTAGACTCAAAACATAAATTAAACACTCCAACAGCTATAATTGATATTCTGCTCCCATCAGCCAAAGTAAGAAACAATTCCCCTTCATTCAGCTTTCTAGTCTCCTGGAACCCCTGCAAAGTATTGCAGATATGATTAGTACAACCTAAATCCGCACACCAGGAATCCGTGGGATTCTGTAACAAACATATTTCAAGAAGGAATGTACTTTTCATACCTTTATTCTTGGTAGCTTTGAATATTGGACAATTCCTCTTCCAATGTCCTCTCACCACAATGGAAACACTTTCCTTTGGTTTTCTTTCCTTTGTTGGCAACTCCTAAGGCAACTTGTTTACCATCTCTCTTGGTGAAGTTCTTCTTCTTCTTCTTCTTTTTAGCCTTGCCTTTCGACTTAGGTTGAGAAGTAGAAGCTTTAGCCATATTGGCATCAACACTAGAAGTACCAAGAATGCCTTCCGTCGCTACCAACTCATTCATCAATTCAGACAATGTATAAACCTTTTTGTTCATATCATAGTTTAGCCAGAATTCCTTGAATGATTTTGGTAGTGACTGGAGTATCATATCCACTTAGGATTCTCTATCAATATCGGCACCTAAAACTTCCAATGTATTCAGATTAGAGATCATCCTAAGACAATGCTCTCTCACTGAAATACCTTCAGCCATTTTGGTATTATAAATTTGCCTCATAGTTTCTTACCTTGCAGAACGGCCTTGCTCAGCAAACATCTCCTTTAGACTTAGCATAATATCCGAAGCTAGTTCTACATCCTGCATTTGATGCTGTAGAACATTTGAAATAGAAACTAGGATATAGCACTTGACCATCTCATTAGATTTCTGCCAACGATCATATTGCTATTTTTCCTCAAGAGGAGCATCTAATGATGGAAAGTTAGGACATGGTTGAGTAAGCACATATTTGTGCTCTTCAGCAGTAAGAACAATGTCCAAGTTTCTTTTCTAGTCAACATAGTTGGATCCAGTCAATTTTTTTTTTATTAAGAATAGCAATAAGTGGGCTAAATGATGTTATGATTTAAATCTGAAAACAACTAACATGAATATAATAAGTAAACTAGACATTTTTAATTTAGCATATAAGCATATAATATGGAACTTCAATAAAACCATAAAATAATATATGCAACGACAACCCAATCCATGTCTATAATTCCTTGGTAGTAAGTTTATTATAAACACATTAATTGGTTGAGAAATATTCTCATTATTAATGCTATCATGGTAACTCTTATCAAATAAAAATAATATGCCGTTTTGTTTTTAGCCTTTAAGTAATAATGACATAGCTCCTTTGGGAGGTTAACATTACACTTAGTCTAGTATACACCATTATCTAGAATCATCTGTAACCACATTTCATCTCCCTTTATAATGTATAAACTTGTAGTATCATCGAACAAAAACACCCTCCTTTGGGATCGCAAGGCATATGCGCCAAGACGAGGTGTTTGTCCACACTACTTTAAACGGGTGAGTTCAATCTTGTAGTGCTATAAAGTAAACACCCTCCTTTGAGATCGCAAGGCATATACGTCAAGACGAGATGTTTACCTACACTACTATGAACTAATAATGGAGGTCGTGAGATCCAACCATTGTATCTCTCTCCCACTAGATATTTTAAAATAAAGGTTTTAAGATCAAGAACCATAATAATGCTAGAAACCTTGAAAACATAATCCTAATCTCATTAGGAATAAATTTCATTAAACAAAAAATTTTAATCCTAGCGTTAATATATATATATATATATATAAAGGTTTATATATAATAATATATATATATATATATGATATACGGATTGAAGCCTTATATAGGCCTTTATATATAAGCCTTTATATATATAAATATATATATAATATGCGGATTCTTCAAGCAGTGCTTGGTGTTGCCAAGTAGTGCAACAATAATCCAAAAGGTGCAATGTCAAGGTGCACTAACGGTGCAATAGAGGATCCAAGAAAAACATGCAATCAAGGCAATTATCACAACCAAGATATGCACCGTATCATTCATGCAATTGACGGTTACATATACCTTTCATTAACTATCAATCCTTGGCCATAAACTTCCATAAACTTCAATCTATATATCACCGTCAATTGTATCTATTGAATCCTATGTGATATATATGCCATGATTCATTATATATATATATATATATATATATATGCCAAGCCTTAAGAATAAAGATACGGCACTATTCAAAGAAAGTAAACACCATGTGAATGAATTCATTTGGTGCAATCAAAACAATAACAATGGTGTCAAGTGCATTGACAACATCAAGAAACCGTTTTCCATTATTCTAAAATCTAATCACATGCTATACAATCATGAGATGAAAACCTGGCTTTGATACCAATTGTTGGAAAATCTGGTTTTGTATCTTATACAAAACACACACGGAAGCAACAAACATGGATCTATTTCATTCATGATTGATAACATGCACTATGTAAATTTCTGTATTTAAGAACGAAATAGCGTACCTTGGTGCGGTGGAATTCAAAACAAAAGATTAGAAGTACTTAGGAACACTTTTAATCTTCACTCCAATTCCACTTTACGCCGAAGAAGTGTGGTCTCTCAATCAGTCTCTAAGGGAGAATAATTGAGTGGCGTCACTTGCACATCCACACCACTTCACAATGATATCTCTTTTTCTCATATAAAAAATTCAATATATTTCTCCCTTTTATAGCTAACTAATTATCTGATTGGGCCGGCCTATTGGGCCTTTTCAATTGGGCTTTAATGTATGGCTTGGAGTGGGACCAAAAGGGACCAATAAGACACTAGCTTCAATGGGCCTTGGGCTTTTCTATCAACTCTTGACAAGCCCAAAGTTGCCATTAATTATATTTAATACCACTATATAAATATAATTGTACTCTAGGTTTTATTAATAAATTATATTCCAAGACTTTATTATACATGCAACCCCTTCATAAAATATTTGTAGTAATACAAAGTCATGAATATAAACTGCCACTTTGTTAATTACTATATCTTAATCCTTGAGTACCCGGTTTAATCCTTTTAAGTTATTTATCATATATTTATGAAATCCAATTCCATAAATACTTTCCAATTGGGCCTTTCCAATTGGGCTTTAGTGTATGGCTTGGAGTGGGACCAAAAGGGACCAATAAGACACTAGCTCCAATGGGTTTTGGGCTTTTCTATCAACTCTTGACAAGCCCAAAGTTGCCATTAATTATATTTAATGCCACTATATATTTAATACCACTATATAAATATAATTGCACTCTAGGTCTTATTAATAAATTATATCCCAAGACTTTATTATGCATGCAACCCCTTCATAAAATATTCGTAGTAATACAAAGTCATGAATATAGACTGCCACTTTGTTAATTACTACATCTTAATCCTTGAGTACCCGGTTTAATCCTTTTAAATTATTCATCATATATTTATGAAATCCAATTCCATAAATATATACTTTAGTATATTCTTACAAAAGTGGTTAGGCCTAACACTCTGAATAACCAAACCCATTAAACTTATCTCAAAGTAATATTTTATATCTTCGTTAAGAGATTATAAATTCCATCTTGAGAATATATGTTCCATCAACACTAAATGTGGCCGCCTAACATACTGAGGTTTTGATCGTGACTTTAGATCTCACTCTTGATATATCAAAGCAACCTACACTTCATGATCAGGTCCATTATTTTCTCAGGATTAAGAGTTCATACAAATAGAAGTCGTGAGATTTATTATTCATTTGACAATCGTTAGGAGAATAATAAATCTCACAGCGGTCCAGTTCAATATGTCATACATAATGTCATACATAGCACCATACAATAGGATTTAAGGGCATATATCCTAATAATTTAGTATTGATGGAACATATATTCTTAAGATGAAATTCATAATCTTTTAACGAAAATATAAAATATTCCCTTGAGATAAGTTTAATTGGTTTGGCTATTTAGAGTGTTAGGCCTAATCACTTTAGTAAGGATGTACTAAAGTATATATTTATGAAATTGGATTGCATAAATATATGATGAATAACTTAAAGGATTAGACCGGGTGCTCAAGGATTAAGATGTAGTAATTTTCAAAGGGCAGCCTATATTCATGACTTTGTATTACTACGAATATTCAATGAAGGGGTTGCATATATAATAAAGTCTTGGGATATAATTTATTAATAAGACCAAGAGTGCAATTGTATTTATATAGTGGTATTAAATATAATTAATGGTAACTTTAGGCTTGTTAGGAGTTGATAGAAAAGCCCAAAGCCCATTGGAGCTAGTGTCTTATTGGTCCCCTTTGGTCCCACTCTAAGCCACACACTAAAGCCCAATTGGAAAGGCCCAATAGGCCGGCCCAATTAGATAATCAGTTAGTTATAAAGAGAGAAACATACAGAATTTTTCATAAGAAGAAAAAGAGACATCATTGTGAAGTGGTGTATGTGTAAGTGAAACCACTCAATTATTCTCCCATAGAAACTGATTAAGAGACCACACTTCTTGTGTTTTAAATGGAATTGGAGTGAAGATTAAAAGTGTTCCTAAGTACTTCTAATCTTTTGTTTTGAATTTCTCCGCACCAAGGTACGCTATCTCGTTCTTAAATTCTAAAATTTACATAGTTCATGTTATCAATCATAAATGAAATAAATTCATCTTTGTTGCTTCCACTGTGCATTTTGTATGAGATACAAAATCAGATTTTCCAACATTAACTTGTTAATTTGTTGCAATTAGGGGTCCTTCGCCTTTATTACGTACTTCGAGGATTGAAAGCTCGTCGATATCGGCTTGTATCAGAGGAAGACTTGGGTGGCTCGCAGCTATCCATCTGTATGGAGGAAAATCTCGGACTTGAGTATCCTGGTAAGGTTGGGCTTGTTGACGAAGTTGAAATTAGGGGCTGTGAAGTTCTTGTCTGCAAAAATTCAAGAAACAATGGTGTAATTAGAGAAAGGGTTCATTAAACAAAGAGAAATAAATTTTTGAACTATGAGAAAAGAAGCAAGAAACTATGAAATTAAAATGTTCAATGTTAATATAGGGAGCCTAAGCCTAAAATACCCCACCTGGTTTCCCCTTTCGTGTCAGACAATGAAAACCATCATGCCATTCACCTGAGATAATAAAAAAATCTTGGTCCATGCCCTTGTTAGATTTGGGGAGACACGAGATGAGCTTCACTTCGGGAACCCTAGTCTTAAGGTAATATCCAATACTTTTAAGGTGTTGGAAATTATACACCCAATTGACATCGTGATGGGTAAGATTTACTCCCATTTTGTCATTAAGGGCATCCACACTGCCTAGTATCCTAAATAGGTTTTGGGGAATATTGAGTCAAGCAGAGTCTAAGGGCAATCAAAAAATCCCTAGTCACTCTCCCCATAGGGATCCTCATCCCTCCCTTTATAAAGGTGATCATAGGGATCACCACTTCCCCCCTCTGACCTTAGAGCATAACATTCTCCTTGAAGGCAATGCCATATAGAGACCCCAGGTGGTATATTGTATTAGGCCTTAAAGTTTTCTATACCCCCAGAAGTATTCACTAAACTAGCAAACCTACCCATCCAAGAAGTAAGAAAGGATATTTAAAAGAATGAGGTGAAGAACAAGAGGCCGAGAAGGAAAGGATCCTAAAAGTCAATATGTGAGCTAAAGGGTACTTGCAAAAGTATGGGGAAGGAGCACCTCAGACGGCTTCTTGAGAGTTTGAAGATTTAGAAAATGGAGGATCTGGATTCAAGTCCTTATGAAAAACCTCTACCATAGGATTCTCATCGCACCATAGAACATAAGGGACAGGGCACCATGCAAAGCAATTAATGGGACTTTACAGATGCTGAAGCGTCAAGAATGTGTTCATAGTAAGTGAAAAGACGTTCCCACGTGGAGAGGTTCATTGGGCGTGGTAAATTCAAAAATCCCAAAATCAAAACCCCATTTTCCTTAGAAGAAAAAAAAACTTGAGTTTTGAGAGGTTATTGTGGGGGTAAAAGAGTTGAGTAAGAGTATTAGGCCATGGGCCATGCTTGAGGATGCCAAGGAGCCCGAGGATGGTTAAACAATAAGAAGGGCAAGTGGGTTGATAGGTGTTGATACCGTATTTTGTCCGCCTTCGATTTTTGTGCCGGACCCCGAAAAATCCAAAAAGATTATTTTCTCCCCATAGGGCCACGAGAACATCCAGAATGACGTGGCGCAATCCGTTCGAACACTAGGGCACCCTAAGTGCCTTTTTCAACTAAATTGACCAAAATGCCCTTAGTCAACCTAGGGTTGATTGAAAGTCAAACAAGGTCAAAATCCACACGAAATAAAACCTTTCATAGTTTTTCATCAAACCTGAACTTCTCAAAGATTTTTAGCCACTTTGACCAAGTTTGACCCGAAGTTGACTCTAAGTGCGCCCAAAAATCCTAATTTTAATCTGGCCATCGTAATGGGTTGAAACCAATGACATTGCAAAGATTATCAAATTCTCATTCCAAAAACTATTCATGGGTTGAAATCGGAGTTAGAATGGCCGAGATATCATGAAAATTGCGTTAACGCACCGATTGATGCATCACTAACTTCCCGGAGCCATTACTTTTGATCTGACCGTTGGATTTTTTAGTTCCACACCTTTTTAGAAATTGAAAATCAAGATCTTTCCATGGGTTCCAAGATCCACACATTCTGAGACCTTTTGAGGCCGGCAGTCCTTCAAGGGCCACTACCTCGAAAAATGCGCCTAGGTCTATAAATAGCCCCAGGCACCCCACAGACAGAGAGGTCACACTTTTTTCTGAAATTCGCCTTCTGCCCAGCCTCTCCATACATTTTTTCCTCTTTTCCAAACACCAAAAAACACCCAAAACACACATCAAAGCTTCTTGATTCTTCTCTCTTCACCAAAAACATAAGGTATTGTTTTTGTATCCAATCTTCATTTCCTTGGTTCTACATGCCTAACCTTATAAATATTTTTCTAGCTTTTATTTTTCTTTTAGGCCATAATAATACAATTTATTGCTTTTCTAGCATGTTTCTTGCTTTGTTTATGTCTCTAGCTTAAATGTCCATGCTTTTTATGTCTTATGCCATGTTTCATGCTTAGATCTTCATTTTTACATGCTTATATGTTTAGATCTACATGCTTAGGGTTTTATGCCATGTTTTCCTACGTTTTATCCTTTTTTTTTTGGGTTCTAGGTTGATGATTAGGGTTATTTTCTCATATGCTTGTATGGCGTTGTTGGCTATGCTTTGTTCAGATCTATGTGTTTATGTGCTTTTTGCTATGTTTTGTGCTTAGATCCGTATCCATACATGTCTATATGCCTGGATCCATGTTCTACCATGTCATTGCACTAAATTTCTATATGTTTACGTGCATGATTCTATGCCTATATGTCTAGATCTATGTTTTCACATGCCTATGTGCTTGGATCTACGTTCTCTACATGCTTTTTGCTATATTCCATGTGCTTGTGTTCTCCATGCCATGTTCGTATGCCTAGACCTAGGATATGTTTGCCATGCCATGTGCTATTGTAGCCCTTTTGTCACTTTATCTTTCTTTCTTGTATTTTGGCCTATTGGTTCGGACCTGATCTAGACCTTGTGGTCTTTGTCATTGTCTATGCCCTTGGCCCACATCAAAGGATTTGGATCATACTTATCTGCATGTCTATGCCTACTTGTTTCTATGCTTCACGCTTGTGTTAGCCTCTCTTGTTCTAGGCTTTGCCATGTTTGACACCCTCAGCGGGTTTGTAGTTGTATGGTTACATTCGATGCCCACAAGGCCTTGTCTAGATATAACCATTTGGGATGCATTGCCATGATACCGATTGCTTTGTGCATACCTTTCCCCTTTTTCTCTTTGTGCGACGATATGCTTACCATGCTTGTTTATGCCACCCTTTGGCTTTCTATGTATCTTTACACGCTTGCTTACATGTCTATGCATGAGTCTTGCTTGCCAGTGTGTCGTCCATACTTCAACACAATGAAGCTATGGACATCCAATCCAAACCTACATTTGTCCCCTGCGGACACCACCTTTTGTTCATTTTCTTGCTTGTGTGCCTTTTTGCTTGTTCACTTGCTTTCTTGCTATGCTTGCCATGTCTATCATGTTTATTTGCTTTATGCCTCTTTTATATGCTTTTTGCACCTTCCATTGCTTGTCTGCTGGTTTCTTGTCTTTGCCATTGCATGTACACATATTGAGTGAGGACGTATGGAGCTAAGGCACGGTCTCCCAGGCGCAAGCAAAAGGGTAAGGATGCGAGCATGTCGATATGAGCCAAGCGGCTGCAGTCAGTAGGTCTAGGAGTTTAGCCCTTCCCTTTGGTTATGTACTCTTTTAAACCCTTTCCTTCCTCCTCCATTTCTTTCTTAGATGGTTTTGTTGGGGTTTATGTAATAAAATCCAATTTATTGGCATGTCATAACTAATTAAATAGTTTAATTACATGAAACTATCTATGAATGAACTTATGGGACATTATCATATAGTCCATAAGATGCATAATATGTGATTTATGTGAAAAGTCATAGAAGATATAAATCGCAAGTTCTTTGTAAACTCAGAATTTTAGTTCGTAGTTAATGATGAAATTGGGCATTTCATCCACAAAGACTATAACGTATCAACTAAGATGATTTGTCTTGATCATGGAAGTGGAGACTTCTAGTTGATATGTTGATATGTTTTAAGAGTTAAAACATATTGAACTAAACCGCTGTGAGATTTATTATTCTCCTAACGACTATCAAATGAATGATAAATCTCATGATTTTTATTTACATCAACTCTAAATTTTGAGAGAATAATGGACCTGATCATAAAGTCTAGGTTGCTTTGACATATCAAGAATGAGATTTAAAAGTCATGATCAAAGCCTCAGTATGTTGGCCAGCCGCATTTAGTGTTGATGGAATATATATTCTTAAGATGGAATTCATAATCTTTTAACGGAAATATAAAATATTCTCTTGAGATAAGTTTAATGGGTTTGGTTATTCAGAGTGTTGGGCCCAACCATTTTAGTAAGGAGTTACTAAAGTATATATTTATGGAATTGGATTTTATAAATATATGATGAATAACTGAAGGATTAAATCGGGTACTCAAGGATTAAGATGTAGTAATCTTCAAAGTGGCAGTCAACATTCATGACTTTGTATTACTACGAATATTTTAATGAAGGGTTTGCATGTATAATAAAGTCTTGAGATATAATTTATTAATAAGGCCTAGAGTGCAATTATATTCACATAGTGGTATTGAATATAATTAATGGTGACTTTGGACTTGTCAAGAGTTGACTAAATAAGCCCAAGGCCTATTAGAGCTAGAGTCTTATTTGTTCTCTTTTGGTCTAACTCTAAGCCACATACAAGAGCCCAATTGGAATGGCCCAAAAGGCTAGGCCAATTAGATAATCAGTTATATATAAGGAGAGAAACATACAGAATTTTATGTGTGGTTTTTTATTAAGATCATGTAAGAACATAAAATGGTTTGTATGTGAGTGTTGGACAATCTTTCATTCTCACTTGAACAAATTCATAGAAACTGATTGAGAGACCACATTTCTTGGGCACAAGTGGAATTTGAGTGAAGATTAAAAGTGTTCTTAAGAACTTTTGATCTTTGAATTTTTGAAATTCACCAAACCAAGGTAACTCTCTTGTTCTTGAATTCTGAAACTTACATAATACATGTTATCAATTGC
This sequence comes from Lithocarpus polystachyus, assembly GCA_033629205.1. NCBI lineage: Eukaryota > Viridiplantae > Streptophyta > Magnoliopsida > Fagales > Fagaceae > Lithocarpus > Lithocarpus polystachyus. Next base: position 51,504,289 of record CM066162.1, on the reverse strand, counting down.
GAATGAAGTAGATTCGTTAATTTTCTACTGCGTATGTTTTGTATGCAGTACAAATATGTAATTTTCCAATAACTGGTATCAGAGCGGTCTTCAATTTTGAATCTGTATAACATGTTTTGTGAGTTTTGGAATTAGAGATAATAGTTTCATGATGTTAGAATATTATATATATTTAATTTTCTGCATGGTTGTTGAAACTATGGTTTGATAAAAAATGATATTGATGTTATGATGTTGTTTAAATTTGAATTTAAGTTTGTTAAATTGAACTTTAAGATTATAACATTAATGGAATTCAGTTTTGATATCAATCTCTGTCGATCATGTTCATATGATGGTTGTTTGTTCCTGAAAATCCGTTGAAAACTGTCTACAATTGCCCTTTAAAAATTGAAAATACGTGTTTTTCGCAGGTTCCCTTCTCGTGAAGTTACTCACGAAAAATGCCTCTAAAGCACAAAACTTTTCGCAGGTAAGCTTTACTCGCGAAACAGTTGCGAGACAGTCGCGTAAGTTTCTATCTGAATTTTGTGTTTTCACTATTTTACCTTAACCCATTTTTGTGGGAAGAGCTTAGTTGCGAGCTTCTCGCGAAAATGCCTCTGAATTTTGATTCTAACTAAAAGACCGAATAAGATCACAGATATTAATTAAATAGAACTCTTATTCCTAAATAGTTCTAATGAGATTGGAATTGTTGTATAATTGAAAGTCCTTAATTTATTTTAATTAGAAGTTTTAATGAGATTAGAGCTTAATTAAATGGTATATAGTTTCTAATGAGATTAGAATTCTTAATCAAATAAGTTCAGGATAGGGTTCTATATAACTAATTTTTGATTCATTAGTAAGGAATCCTAAATAGTTTAGGACTTCCATTTTAGTTGGTGATTCTAATAAGATTAGAGTCTTCAATAAGTGCAAGGTTATTAGTTGTAATGGGATCACAATTATTTAAGAAAAACCCAAATAATGAGTGAAAGTGTTGAAATAATCCTATTGTTAAGTTTATTGTAATGTGAATAGATACCTTGTCTTGACTTCGAGTCTTGCATTTGAATCGGAAGGTATTTACTTCACGGATTACATGATTAAACTTTTTTGTGATTGCACGAATGTTCGTTACGCTATTTTGACGTGACTTAGTAATGTCACATCGAATTTAAACAATTAAATACATTTGATGTGTAGGGTTAAAATTGTGATGAGATCACAATGATTTTAGGACAATCCACTTGTTTTAAATTTCTAGTGGGAGAGAGATACAAGGGTTGGATCTCACGGCCTCCATTGTCAGTTTATAGTGGTGTGGGGTAAACATCTCGTCTTGGCCTTGAGCCTTGCTTTCCATGAGGATGTTTATTTCATGGTACTACCAGTTTGAATTTCTTGGTTTATAGTGGTGTGGGCAAACACCTCGTCTTGGCCTCGAGCCTTGCGTTCCGTGCGGAGGGTGTTTTGCATCATGGTACTACAAGATTAAACCTTACAAAGTTAGAGTTATGTGGCTACACATGGGTCTAGGCAATGGTGTGCATTAGACTAAGTTTGATAGTATCCTCTATGCTGAGTTCTTGCTATTATTACTTAGAGGCTGAAAGAAAAGTGGCAAATTATTTTTGTTTGGTAAGAGTGATAGCATTAATAATGAGAATACTTCTCACCTGATCATAGTGGTTGGTATTCACTCTATGCTGAGGAATATTAATTGTGGGATTGGGTTGTCGTTGCACCTAATATAATATGTTTTTATGGGTTCCATATTATGTGGTAGTGGTTGCAAAATATAATGTCTTGGTGTTTAAGTTCATATTCTCAAAATATAGTTGTCATAAATTTTTTGTTCACTAACTACTATTTTAATAGAATCATATTAACTAAGAAATAATTTTGGACATTGTGCTTAAAGGAGCTGAAGTACATATTTATGTTTCAATTCAGCATTGTCATAATTTCCTATATATGATGCATTTATGGAAGATAGCTTATGATGTGATTATAGTCTCCATTGAAATGCTAAAATGTTATTCTATCTCAATTGTGCTACAGCATGAGATGTAAGAGTTAGTACTAGACTTAAACTTTATATTAAGTCTAAATGAGATGTTTGGTATGAATCATATTGAGTGCTAAGAAAAGCTTAAGGAGTTCCAATTCTATATTATTTCATGAAAATGTTTTATTTTTAAATGAATTGGAATCTTTGGATGTAGAGATTAAATGTTAATCTTATTTGGATATGATCCACAAGTCTTTGTTAGAATCATTTGATCAATTCAAATTGCTTTGAAAATAAATTCTTTTTATGTTATCTGAATTGATGAGTGAGTTCTATGCAATGGAAGACATCCTAAAAGCTAAGGCTAGGATCAATATTATTTAATTCAAATTTTTAGCCTGAACCGAAAGGTAAGGGTGGTAAGAAGAGAAATTATAATACCAAACAGTTAGACAAGCAAGTTGCCCTAGTAGTTGCCAAAAGGAAATTGCACTCAAAAGCATGACCAAAAGGAAAGTGTTTCTATTTTGGAAAAGCTAAGCATTGTCCATGATTATTTTCTAGATGGAAATTTACATGTTTTACTTTTTAAAGAGAAAGTTTTCATCCTTTGGTATTGTATGTTTTGGAACTTATGTCTAGATCTTATTAATTTAAGTGATATTCAAGATTGGTGAAAGATGGGCTTTTAGAACCATTATTTTGACATATTCCCAGTCTATGAATTCTCTTTAGAGGATAATATGATCTAGGGCTCCTTTATTGTAAAGGAATAAAGTTTCAATGACTTCTTTAAGTCAGTGCATACATGAAGGAAGGAGGAATAAGACTCTTTTAGAAATAGTAAAGCACATTAAAAGTATTTCCATTTGCTTATTTCTTTTGGAGATATACTCTAATTATTACTATACATTTTCTAAAGTTGGTTTCAAAAGTTTGTTCCTAGGACATTTGTCTAATCGTGGATTGGGTGAAAACCTAGTTTATGATACTTCCACTTTTGGAGATGTCCAGCACTTGTGCTAGAAAGGAAGTCCGACAAATTGAAATCAAAAGGTAGATAAATGTGTGTTTATGATGGGTATCCAAAAAGAAATTGCAAAAGATTGTTTTGGTAGTAAAAAAGAAGACGAGATGCTTGTAATGTACAAATACAAAGTTCTTAATGATGACTATGCGAATAATCTTAAGGTTAAACGTATAATTGTTCTAGAAGAAAGATGTCAGAATTTGTTGAAAGATAACTATAAAATACATTTAGAAATGAAATGGTTGTATTAGATACACCACAAGGCATTATTCTAAATGTATAGCTAGTACACCGGTACAATATCGTAGTGGGAGGATTATCAATTACCAAATAAATTCATATTTTTGGGATAAACTTTTGAAGTCATTCCAAAAGGATATGAATTTGATCCTCGGTCCTACGTAGAGGCAATGGATGAAATGAATATGGAATACTGGATCAAGGTTATGTGAATAGAATTGGATTCTATTTAAAGTCTAGAACATATTAAGATGGTTCCTAATACCAAAGCAATAGGAAGTCTTTATGCTATGCTAAATACTAGGCTAAATATCTATTTTGCAGTGGGCATGGAAGCAAATATCAAAAGAATCAAAGATTACTTAATTTAGTGGGAGTAAAGCATATACTCAAATATCTTAGGAGAATGAGGGATTATATGCTTGTTCACAAAAGTGAGGTTTTGATAGTTACTGGATGTGCAAATACTGACTTGTAGTTTGATTGTGGTTTATAAAGTTGGACTTCAAGATATGTGTTCATCCTAGGTAGTGGAGATACACATTAAGTTTAAATATTATCTAATTAGAGAGATATGAGTACTTGAGAAGTAGTAAAAGAAAAGATAATTTATGCAATAAATCTGGCTGAAACTTGTTTCCAAACCTTGCCTTAGAGTGACTATGAATTACTCTAAAGGGAGATAAGTGTCGGATATATGGTAAATTGTCTTTAAGGGCAAGTGGGAGATTGGTGGGATTTATGCCCTAAAATCAAATTTATTGGCATTTCATAAATAATTAAATTGTTTATTTATATGAGACTATCTATAAATGAACTAATCAGAGATTATCATATAGTCCATGAGATGCATCGTATGGGATTTTTGTGAAAAGTCACAGAAGATATGAATCGCAAGTTCTTTGTAAACTCAAAATTTTAGTTTGTAGTCAGTGATAAAATTGGGCATTTCATCTGTGAAGACTATAACATATCAACCAAGATGATCTGTCTTGATCATGGAAGTGGAGATTTTTAGTTGATATGTTGATATGTTTTAAGAGTTAAGACATATTGAACTAGACTGCTGTGAGATTTATTATTCTCGTAACGACTGTCAAATGAATAATAAATCTCACGACTTCTATTTACATCAACTATAAATTCTGAGAGAATAATGGACCTGATCATGAGATGTAGGTTGATATTGTTAGGTTCTAAAAGTTTAGAACAATTGGCAAATCGTGAACACAAACTTGTCTAGGTATAGATCTTAGAGTCTATAGGTTTTATTAGACAATGCTCAAGGTGATTCAAGTCAAGAATCAAGAACAAGTAGCCTGCAGAAAGAAGAATTCAAAAATTACCTGGTTCAACCGATCGAGAAACAGGCTCAACCGATCAAGAATCGTATCTGCAGAATTTTAAGTTAGCCCAAACAGTAGTTCTAGCCCATTAAGGATTAGGGTTTCAGATCTACTTCTCCCACTATATAAAGGAAACCCTAGGCACGTATTTACAAGGTTTTTTTTAGAGAGAGAAGAGGGTGCCTCTTTTATTTTTAGGGTTTTGTTCCTAAAAAGCTCTCTTATATCTTCTATCGATGTTGTTCTTTGAAGAATCTCAAAATCCGGTATTGTTGAAGTTGCTGCCTTCTCTAGTCATCAAAGGTGCTGATAATCTAAACCTTCAAGGGTGGTCATGGAGTCACAAATAGGAGAGTTTGTGTTGCTAAACCTTTGAGTGGGATCTCAAAACCACAAACGTGGGTGTTTGTGTTTGCAAAGGCCAAGGAAAGAAGTAGTCCGTGGACTCGGAGCTATCATGGGGTCGTGGTAGTAAGTTTTCTACTCGAGGTAGCAATAGGATGTTAGTGGTCTAAGTCGCTATTGTATAAACTTCAATTCTTTCTAGTGGATTTGCTATTTTACCTTGAGGATAGCTAGGTTAAATCCTCCCCAGGTTTTTTACCGGTTTGGTTTTCCTAGGTCATCATATCGTTGTGTTATTTATTTTTTCGCTGCTTTACATGATATGATTGTTTTGTTTTAACCTAAATCTGAATAATAAACCTAAGTATTCACTTGGTTAATTAATTAGGTTAACAATCTAAGTTTACAGGGGTCTAAATTTCTTACAGATATAATAGGAGTGAAATCTAAAAGTCACGATTAAAACCTCAGTATGTTGGGCAACTGCATTTAGTGTTGATGGAACATATATTCTCATGATGGAATTCATAATCTCTTAACGGAGATATTTAATATTCCCTTGAGATAAGTTTAGTGGGTTTATTTATTCAGAGTGTTGGGCCCAACCATTTTAGTAAAGAGTTACTAAAGTATATATTAATGGAATTGGATTTCATAAATATATGACGAATAACATAAATGATTAAACTGGATACTCAAGGATTAAGATGTAGTAATCTTCAAAGTGGCAGTCAACATTCATGACTTTGTATTACTATGAATATTTTAATGAAGAGGTTGCATGTATAATAAAGTCTTGGGATATAATTTATTAATAAGGCCTAGAGTGCAATTATATTCATATAATGGTATTAAATATAATTAATGGTAACTTTGGACTTGTAAAGATTTGACAGAAAAGCCCAAGACCCATTGGAGCTAGAGTCTTATTTGTTCCCTTTTGGTCCCACTCTAAGCCATATAGTAAAGCCCAATTGGAATGGCCCAAAAGGCAAGCCCAATTATATAATTAGTTATTTAAAAGGAGAGAAGCATACAAAATTTTGTGTGGTTTTTTATTAAGATCATGTAAGAACATAAAATGGTTTGTATGTGAGTGTTGGACACTCTTTCATTCTCCCTTGAACAAATTCATAGAAACTGATTGAAAGACCACACTTCTTGGGCATAAGTGGAATTGGAGTGAAGATTAAAAGTGTTCTCAAGAACTTCTGATCTTTGAATTTTTGAAATTCACCGCACCAAGGTACACTCTCTTGTTCTTGAATTCTGAAACTTACATAGTACATGTTGTCAATTGCGAATGAAGTAGATTCGTTAATTTTCCACTGCGTATGTTTTGTATACAGTACAAACATGTATTTTTCCAACAAGTTTGTATTAGGTATATCATGTCGTGTACCATTCGTCCTTATCTCTAGAGTATGGCGACCCTTGTTTATTTTCCTGCACTTATATTTTGGACTATGCTCTTGGGATGTAAGCATTTACTTTCCTGCTTTATGTGCTTGCATTATACATGATGTATGTATATATATACCTACTTGCCCCCTTTCGGTGTGATTGTCACAGTCCGTGTCACCTAAGGCAAGCAATACCTAATTTCCACCGCGAAAGTAAGGTGACATGTTGTCGGATTTTTTCTATGGAAATCTGGTACTTTGCTGAATGCCTTAGGAAAGCATAGATTAGGATCACACACATTCAAAAGCTAAACCTCATAGCCCCCATGCATGCGAAGCCTTGAAAGCCAATGCCAAAATCCTGTTTTTACTGCCAATCTTCGAAAATTAAGGTTTTAGCAAAACAAAGGACTGTCCTTAGACAGGCATTGTGGGGTGCCTAAAACTTTCCCAAACGTAACCAAACCTCTGGATTAAAGAATCAAGATTTTTTGCTATCCACATTAGATTAGGAAAAATGACATTTTTCTTAGCCTAGAATCGGTAATAAAATCAACTAGAAACAGGTGACTAATCACACCTTAGAAAAACCCAATGATTGGTGGCGACTCCACTTACCTTTGGTAATCACCTAAAATTTGGCCTAAATTCCTGCCATAACGCCAAAGGTAGACCTACCTTCCTCCACCAAGAGAGAGAGAGTACTCGAAGCTTCACGTGAACACATGCACACCATCATTATTGAGAGAGGCCCTCCAACGGGGCCCCACACGCATGGGAGTTGTCACCACGGCGAGTGGTCAAACGAGGGCCCGCGATGGCGGCGACGGTCTTTCTGCTGCTGTTCTAGATCAAGGCTGGGTGTCGACAGATTGGCGACTCCACTGGGGATTAATAAGAGTTTAGCCTTTAGAGCTTTTGATAAAGCCATAATCTTTGGACATTGGCTTTTGAAAACACAAAAATTAGCATTGGCCTCTGAGTTTTCCTTTTGAAAAAGACTTCTACTATATCCTAGTAGACTATTTTCAAAAGAACAAAAATCTTTTTCCAAAAGGGGGCTTTGAGGTATTTTCAATATGGGGCTTTCCACTTTCCTCACATGCTTTACCACTTTCTTCACATTCTTTACAACCTTCCTTAACATGCAAACATAGGGTAGCAAAATTTAATTTTCGCTACACCTTTTTCTGCTTTCCATATATATATATATATATATGCTGTGCTTTAAAAAAGTATTTCCCCTTCATTAAGAATTGCATGACATATACATCACTTTTGAGCCGAACCCGGGCTCCACACTGCTGGCGTAGTCACATCTCTTGGGGATTTAATCACCCCATCTGCAGATGCCCAAACACAAACATCGGCAGTGTTACCTATAGTTAGATTTAGGGATGATGTTGTAGGCATTTCTAGGTCCATGGGTGGACAGGAGTTGCTGAAAAGGGCCCTTCGATCCTTCCTACCTCATAACTTCCATGAAGGGAAGGGTATGGCGATTGAGTACCCTAGGACAGGAACCACCTACCAGTTAAGCCTTTGCATACAATTGGCCTAGTTATGTCAAACCCGTGAGGACTGCATCAAGCTTAGAGCCCATCAAGACTAGGTGAAACCTAAAGAGTGAACATCTAAGCCTAGGAAAGGATACCTTTATAGGGCTAGTGGTCAGGGTAAAGTGTCTTGTAACAGGTGCGCCCTTTTTGCTCCTGACAAAGAGATTGTGCTCTACTTTAGGTTCCTTTTATCCTGTTTGCACAACATCCATTATCAAACCCTAGGAAAAGCAACCCCGTTGCTTGTACATCACACCTACAAGGGCACTCATGCATACACTAATTGGTTCCATCACCTAATTGTGCAAAGATTAAATTTGTGACAAGTGACCAAAACTTCATTCAAGGGGGAGGTGCAGCCAGAAAACTATCAAGAATCCCAAGACATCATGAGTCCAAGATTTCTCCCAAGGAAGATCCAAAAAAGAATGCTAGAAGGCCAAGGGCTCCCCTAAAAAATCCAAAGGTCCGAGAGATCCATGCTGTCCAAATTATTAAGAGATCCATGTGTCCAAGAGCTTCCCCGAGAAGTCCATAATGTCAGAAGTTGAGTTCTTTCTTGCAGTTGCATTTCTTGTAAAAAGGCCCACTGTTGAAGCCAATGAGCCCAGTATTGTAAAAGCAAATTTTGTACAAGCGTGAAATCAAAAGAGGGTCCATCCCACATTGTTAAGCATGTCATGAAATTTTCGGTTACTTGCCAATCTTGAGCATTAATCTTGCATCATAGTAGAAACTCACCGTGATAAATACCCGAGCAAGGGTGTAAAGCCAAATTTTTCAAAAAATGGTAGGTGTATGTTAAATAGCAAGAGCATAAACTAACTAGATTCTGGTGTTGTTTTTCCACTTTGTCAAACGCACCCCGTTTCTTTCACTACCCACTTTCCAAGGATCAAAAGATTGCTAAAAAGAAACAAGCTAAGCTACCGCCATGCCATGATCCCATTGTTGCTAGGTCTCGCGCAAGAGAGATGTCTACTAGTGGTACTTCTCCCCATGAGGAAAATGATCAGGAAATTGCACGTCTAAAAGAGCAAATGGCAGAAATGATGCGTATGATGCAACAACTAGTTGTAGGAGGAGGACTAAACTCTTCCGGTCATAGTCAAGGGAATCCCCAAACCAAGATTGAAAATCAACCTCCACCAGTATGGGATCAGGGCCACAATGTACTGCCCCAAGGCAATAACCAAGAAAAAGATCCTTCTAAGGACAAGAACCCCGAATCTGGGTATGGCCAAATCAAAAGCCAAGTGGAAACCCTAGCCGAGAAGCTTCGTATCATAAAGGGCTCCAGCGTCCATGGAAGTGTTGATCTAGACAGTCTTACCAACTTCCCTCAGGTCATTATGCCCCCAAAGTTTAAGGCACCAGAGTTCGTCAAGTATGATGGTATAGGTGACCCCTGCGCGCACTTGCGCATGTTCTGTAGGAAGATGGCTCCCTATGGGGATAATCACCCTCTAATTTTAATCATTTTTCTAAGTTTTAAACAGAACCTTAGCTATGTCTGATTCCTCAGACCACCTACTTTGGGTAAATTAATACTTCGTAACATTTTTCTAAGTATCCAATAGAACCTCGATCATTTTTGGATCCTCGGACCACATACCTTGGGAAATTTGATATCTTTAATTTATTTTTCTAAGTGTTACACAGAAACTTAGTTATGTCTGGTTTTTCGAACCACCTAGTTCGGAGAAATTAATACTTCAAAACAATTTTCTAAGTATCAAACAGAACCTTAGTCATGTCTGGATCCTCGGACCATATACCGTGGGTAAATTGATTTGTTTTATTCATTTTTCTAAGTGTTAAACAGAACCTTAGTTATGTCTTGCTCCATAGACCACCTACATTGGGTAAATTAACACCTTTTTACATTTTTCTAAGTATGAAACAAAACCTTAGTCATGTCATGCTCCTTGGACCACATACCTTAGGTAACTTTATATCTATTAATAATTTGTCTAAGTTTTAAACCGAACCTTAGTTATGTCTGGTTCCTCAGACCACCTACTTTCGGTTAATTAATACTTCATAACATTTTTCAAAGTATCCAGTCGAACCTTGGTCATGTCTAGATCCTTGGACCACATACATTGGGTAACTTGATATCTTTTAATCATTTTTCTTTGTTTTAAATAGAACCTTTGTTTTGTCTAGTTACTGAGACCACCTACTTTGGGAAAATTAATACTTCATAACATTTTTCTAAGTATCCAACAAAACCAAGGTCATGTCTGGATCCTCGGACCACATACCTTTGGTGAATTGATATCTTTTAATCATTTTTCCAAGTCTTAAATAGAATCATATCTATGTCTGGATCCTCAAACCAACTACTTTGGGAAACTTCATACTTCATAACACTTTTCTAAGTATCAAACTGAACCTTGGTCATGTCTGGCTCCTTGGACCACGTATTTTGGGTAAATTGATTTCTTTTAATCATTTATCTGTGTGTCGAATAGAACCTTATTTTTTACGGGTTCCTCAGACGACCTACTTTTGGTAAATTAAAACTTCATAACATTTTTCAAAGAATCAAACAAATCCTTGGTCATATCTGTCTCCTTGGACAACATACCTTGGGCAAATTGATATCTATTAATCATTTTTCTAAGTTTCAAACAGATCCTTATTTCTGTCTGTTTCATTGGACCACCTACTTTAGGTAAATTTCATACTTCATAACAATTTTCTAAGTATCAAATAGAACCTTGGTCATGTCTGGATCCTCGGACCACATACCTTGGGTAAGTTCATATCTTTTAATCAATTTTCAAAGTGTTAAACAGAACCTTTGTTATGTCTAGTTCCACGGACCAACTATTTTGGGTAATTTAATACTTCATAACATTTTTCTAAGTATCAAACAGAACTTTGGTCATGTCTGGATCCTCGGACCACATACTGTGGGTAAATTGATATGTTTTAATCATTTTTCCATGTGTTAAAGAGAACCTTAGTTATGTCTAGTACCTCGGACCACCTACTTTGGGTAAATTACTACTTCATCAAGTTTTTCATAGTATCAAACAGATCCTTGGTCGTGTCTGACTTCTCGGAACACATAACTTGGGTAAATTGATATCTTTTTAATCATTTGTCTAAGTGTTAAACGGAACCTTAGCTATGACTAGTTTCTCGGACCACCTATATTGGGTAAATTAATACTTCATAACAATTTTTTAAGCATCGAACAGAACCTTGGTCATGTCAGGATCCTCGGACCACATACCTTGCGTAAATTGTTTTGTTTTAATCTTTTCTATGTGTTAAACAAAACCATAGTTCTGTCTAGTTCCTCGGAACACCTACTTTGGGTAAATTAATACTTCTTTACATTTTTCTAAGTATGAAACAAAACCTTAGTCACTTCTGGCTCCTTGTACCACATACCTTGGGTAAATTAATATCTTTAATCATTTTTCTATGTTTTAAATAGAACCTTAGTTATGTCTAGTTCCTTAGACCACCTACTTTGCGAAAATTAATACTTCATAATATTTTTTTAAGTATGCAGTAGAACCTTGGTCATGTCTGGATCCTTGGACCACATACCTTGGGCAAATTGATACGTTTAAATCATTTTCCTATGTGTTAAACAGAACCCTATACATGTCTAGTCCCACGGACCACCTACTTTGTGTAAATTAATACTTCTTTACATTTTTCTAAGTATGAACCAAAATCTTGGTCATGTCTGGCTCCTGGGACTACATATTTTGTGTAAATTGATATCTATAAATCATTTGTTTAAGGTTTAAACCGAACCTTAGTTATGTCTTGTTCCACAGACCACCTACTTTGGGTAAATTAACACTTCATAACATTTTTTTTAATATCCAATAGAACCTTGGTCTTGTCTAGATCCTCGAACCATATACCGTGAGAAATTTGATATCTTTTATTCATTTTTCTAAGGGTTAAACAGAACCTTATTTATGTCTGGTTTCCCGAACCACCAACATTGGGTAAATTAATAGTTCATAACAATTTTCTAAGTACCGAACAGAACCTTTGTCCTGTCTGGATCCTCTAACCACATACATTGGGTAAATTGATATGTTTTAACCATTTTACTATGTGTTAAACAAAACCTTACTTATGTCTAGTTCCTCGGACTACCTACTTTGGGTAAATTAAATCTTCTTTACATTTTTCTAAGTTTGAAACAAAACCTAGATGAAGTTAGGCTCCTTGGACCACATACCATGGGTAGATTGATATCTATTAATCATTTGTCTCCTCAGACCACATACCTTAGGCAAATTGATATCTTTTAACCATTTGTCTAAGTTTTAAACAAAACCTTAGTTATGTCTGGTTCCTCGGGCCACCTACTTTGGGTAAATTAATACTTCATAACATATTTTTAAGTATCCAATTGGACCTTGGTCATGTCTAGATTCTTGGACCACATACCTTTAGTAAATTAATATCTTTTAATCATTTTTCTAAGGGTTAAACAGAACCTTATTTATTTCTGGATCCTCGGACCAACTACTTTGGGTAATTTAATACATCATAACACTTTTCGAATTGTCAAACAGAACCTTGGTCTTGTCTGGCACCTCGGACCACATACCGTGGGTAAATTTATATGTTTTAATCATTTTTCCATGTGTCAAACAGAACCTTAGTTATGTCTAGTTCAACAGATCACCTACTTTGGGTAAATTAACACTTCTTTACATTTTTCAAAGTATGATACAAAACCTTGGTCACAAACCTTAGGAAAATTGATATCTGTTAATCATTTGTCTAAGTTTTAAACAGAACCTTAGTTATGTCTGTTTCCTCAGACCACCGACTTTGGGTAAATTAATAATTCATAACAATTTTCTAACAGTCAAACAGAACTTGGGGCATGTCTGGATCCTTAAACCACAAACCTTGGGTAAATTTATATCTTTTATTCATTTTTCAAAGTGTTAAACAGAACCTTAGTTATGTTTGGTTTCTCGAACCACCTACTTTGGGTAAATTAATACTTTAAAACAATTTTCTAAGTATCAAACAGAACCTTGGTCATGTCTGCATCCTCAGACCATATACCATGGAAAAATTGATGTGTTTTAATCATTTTTCTTTGTGTTAAACAGAACCTTAGTTATGTCTGGTTTCTCGGACCACCTACTTTGGATAAATGAATACTTCTTTACATTTTTCTAAGTATGATACAGAACCTTGGCCACGTCTGGCTCCTCATACCACATGCCTTGGTTAAATTGATATCTTTTAATCATTTTTCTAAGTTTTAAACAAAAACTTTGCTGTGTTTGATTCCTCAGACCACCTACTTTGGATAAATTAATACTTCATAACATTTTTCTAAGTATCCAATAGAACCTTGATCATTTCTGGATTCTCAAACCACATGCCATGGGAAATTTGATATCTTTAATTCATTTTTCTAAGTGTTAAACAGAACCTTAGTTATGTCTGGTTTCTCAGACCAATTAGTTCGGATAAATTAATACTTCAAAACAATTTTCTAAGTATCAAACAAAACCTTGGTCATGTCTGGATCCTCGAACCAAATACCGTGGGTAAATTGATATATTTTATTCATTTTTCTAAGTGTTAAACGGAACCTTAGTTATGTTTTGTTCCACGGACCACCTACTTTGGATAAATTAACACCTCTTTACATTTTTCTAAGTTTGAAAAAAAACCTTAGTCATGTCTGGCTCCTCGTACCACATACCTTGGGTAAATTAATATCTATTAATCATTTGTCTATGTTTTGAACCCAACCTTAGTTATGTCTGGTTCCTCAGACCACCTACTTTCGGTAAATTGATATCTTTTAATCATTTTTTAATAGAACCATAGTTATGTCTAGCTCCTCGAACCACCTACTTTTGGTAAATAAATACTTCTTTACATTTTTCTATTTATGAAACAAAACCTTGGTCATGTCTAGCTCCTCTGACCACATACCTAAGGTAACTTGATATCTTTTAACTGTTTGCCTAAGTTTTAAACAGAACCTTTGTTATATTTGGTTTCTAGGACCACCTACTTTGGGTAATTTAATATTTCATAACCTTTTTCTAAGTATTAAACGGAATCTTGGTCTTGTCTGGCTCCTCAGACCACATAACTTGGGTAAATTGATATCTTTCAATCATTTTTCTAAGTGTTTAATATAACCTTAGTTATGTATGGTTCTTTGGACCACCTAGCTTAGGTAAATTAATACTTCATAAGATTTTTGAAAGAATCAAACAGAACCTTGGTCATATTTGGATCCTCGGACCATATACCCTGGTAAATTGATATGTTTTAATGATTTCTCTATGTATTAAACAGGACCCTAGTTTTGACTAGTTCCTCGGACCACCTACTTTGAGTAAATTAATACTTCTTTACATTTTTCTAAGTATGAAACAAAACCTTGGTCATGTCTTGCTCCTTGGACCACAAACCTTGTGTAATTTGATATTTTTTCTTCATTTTTCTATGTGTTAAATGGAACCTTAGTTATGTCTGGTTTCTAGGACCACCTACATTGGGTAAGTTAATACTTCATAACAATTTAATAAGTATCAAAGAGAACCTTGGACATGTATGGATCCTCAGACCGCATACCATGGGTAAATTAATATGTTTTAATCATTTTTCTATGAGTTAAACAGAACCTTAGTTATGACTAGTTCCACGGACAACCTACTTTGGGTAAATTAATATTTCCTTACATTTTTCTTAGTATGAAACACAACCTTGGTCATGTTTGGCTCCTCAGACCATATACCATGGGTAAATTGAAATCCTTTAATCATTTGTCTAAGTTTTAAAAAAACCTAAGTTATCTTTAGTTCCTCAAACCACCAACTTTGGGTAAATTAATACTTCATAACATTTTTCTATGTATCAAACAGAATCTTTGCCTTGTCTAGCTCCTCGGACCACATTCATTGGGTAATTTGATATCTTTTAATCTTTTTTATAAGCGTTAAACAGAACCTCATTTTTGTCTGGTTCCTCAGACCTTAATACTTCATAACATTTTTCTAAGTATCAAACAGAATCTTGTTCTTGTCTGGCTCCTCAAACCACATACCTTGGGTAAATTGATATCTTTTAATCATTTTTCTAAGTTTTTAATAGAACCTTAGTTATGTCTTGTTCGTCGAACCACGTACTTTGGGTAAATTAATACTTCATAAGATTTTTAAAAGTATCCAACAGAACCTTGGTCACATCCTACTCCTCGGACCACATAACTTAGGTAAATTGATATGTTTAAATCATTTGCCCAAGTTTAAAATAAAACCTTAGTTATGTCTGGTTCCCCAAACAACCGACTTTGGGTTAATTAATTCTTCTTTACATTTTTTAAAGTATAAAACAAAATCTTGGTAATGTCTGGCTACTCAGATCACATACCTTGGCCAAATTCATAATTTTTAATCATTAGTCTTAGTTTTAAATAGAACCTTAGTTATGTCTTTTTCCTTAGACCACCTACTTTCAGTAAGTTAATACTTCAGAACATTTTTCTAATATCCAATAGAACCTTGGTCATGTCTGGATCCTCGGACCATATACCTTAGCTAAATTGATATCTTTTAAGCATTTTTCTAGGTGTTAAACAGAACCGTAGTTATAAATGGTTCCTCGGACCAACTACTTTGGGTAATTTAATACTTCATAACATTTTTCTTAGTATTAAACAGAGCGTTGGTCTTATCTGGCTCCTCGAACTACATACCATGGGTAAATTGATTTCTTTTAATCGTTTGTCTAAGCTTGAAACATAACCTTAGTTATGTCTGGTTCCACAGACCACCAACTTTAGGTAAATTAATACTTCATAACATTTTTCTATGTATCAAACAGAATCTTGGCCAAGTCTTGCCCCTCGGACCACATTCGTTGGGTAACTTGATATCTTTTAATCTTTTTTATAAGTGTTAAACAGAACCTCATTTTTGTTTGGTTCCTTAGACTAACTACTTTGGGTAATTTAATACTTCATAACATTTTTCTAAGTATCAAACAGAATCTTGGTCTTGTCTGGCTCCTCGGACCACATACCTTAGGTAAATAGATATCTTTTAATTATTTTTCTTAGTGTTTAACAGAACCTTTGTTATGTCTTGTTCCTCGGACCACGTACTTTGGGTAAATTAATACTTCATAAGATTTTTAAAAGTATCAAACAGAACCTTGGTCACGTCCTACTCCTCGGACCACATAACTTAGGTAAATTGATATGTTTAAATCGTTTGTCCAAGTTTTAAATAAAACCTTAGTTAAGTCTGGTTCCCCAAACCACCGAATTTGGGTTAATTAATACTTCTTTACATTTTTTAAAGTATAAAACAAAATCTTGGTAATGTCTGGCCACTCGGACCACATACCTTGGGTAAATTCATAACTTCTAATCATTAGTCTTAGTTTTAAACGAAACCTTAATTATGTCTAGTTCCTCAGACCAACTACTTCCGGTAAATTAATACTCTATAACATTTTTCTAAGTATCCAATAGAACCTTGGTCACGTCTGGATCCTCGGACCATATACCTTGGGTAAATTGATATCTTTTAAGCATTTTTCTAAGTGTTTAACAGAACCTTAGTTATGAATGGTTCCTCGGACCAACTACTTTGGGTAATTTAGTACTTCATAACATTTTTCTTAGTATCAAACAGAATGTTGGTCTTGTCTGGCTCCTCGAACCACATACCATAGGTAAATTGATTTCTTTTAATCATTTGTCTAAGTTTAAAACAGAACCTTAGTTATGTCTGGTTCCTCAGACCACCAACTTTTAGTAAACTAGCTTATAACCCGCACAATGTGCGGGACACTTTTATTTATTACAAAAGACAAATTGTAGGTGAAAATTTAAACATTTTATAGTTAGATAATACCAAAAAAAGTATTTTTTTAAAAAAAAAAACTTGCAAGAAAGAAAACTATGAAATCTAATCTTGAACTTCCTTGTTCATTCAAGAAAATTTGAAATAGACCAAAAAAAAAATTAGTCTTTCTTCATCACACATGCACTCAAGCACGTAATAGGTGTATTTGTTTTTGCTAGAAGCAAGAATCGATGTCTTCAACTAACAATAATTAATAATTAAAATATCATGAAATTCAAATCCTATAGTAGTAATGAATTACATCAGACTACAGTAGTAAGTAGACTCACAGAAACTTTAAAAAATTAATTAAAAAACAAAAGAATATTGCAAGAATTGCACCAACTGGCAAAAATTTAGACCATGTAGAGAGAAGTGTCTACTTTCTATATACAAAGTCATTCTATCACTTTAACACCACAAAAAATACCATATCTCCATATATTGTTAGAGAATTTTTTTTGCAGAAAAAAGAAACAAATAAATTGAATAGTTACTTCATAATTCAATAAAAATATCCTCAATGTACAACATAATAATTGCATACAATTTTCCATCTTACTTTTGTTGTTGAATTTGAGCTATTTGTCTTAAAGCTTTCCTCTTTGTATCCTTGCACTTCCTACAACATGCATATTAATCCAATTGAAATCCCTTTCCTGGTATAGAGCAATGCAGACTGCAAGGTGCTTTACTCTTTACCATCTACCTAATTCTTTATAATTGTTTTCAATTGATTTGGACATCAATCATTGAACTATTAAGAAAGATATTTATAGTTACATATCTTTGAGTTAATCAAACCCAAAAACAGCTCTGCTGTAAGCATTGTACTGCTCTCAAATGTTAAAACACAAATGTAACACACACACACACACACACACACACACACACACACACACACACACATATCTAACTCCATCTAGAGTTTTGGTGTGATTCCTAATTGACCAAGCCATCTATTAAATCTAATGCATTTCTAATATAATTATGCATGCCAATTTTTAATTCAATTACCAATCTGTTGCTATCCTATCTTTGTAGCTCTTTGAATCATCCTTTTATTCTCTATCCAAATAATAAATCATTTGTCCCCGGCTAGGATAAATAGAGAAATTCAACTTAAATAACTAAAAATCACTATATTGTAGCCATTAAAGTTGGGTATAAAAGTCAAGCATCCATACCAATTTCACTATCTAAAACCACAAAAATTTCATAGAATTTAAGCAATAATAGATCTAGATGATCCTCAAATCAACTGAAATGCATATTAAATATGGATTAGCTTTTAAGCAATTATAATTATTATGGAAATTTTTAGTTAATTCATGATTATCATTACCTAATCTACCTAACCAATTGCACTGTATAAATATGCATTAAAAACTTCTCAATTATGAATGAAATTTTCCAAAAAAATCCGTCCATGATGACCATGGACCATTTCAATGAATTTATTCTTCAGAACTTAGATAAGAATTACTTTTCTTGACTAATGGGTTTAATCTGCAAAAAGTTTTAGGAGCTGAGAGAATTTTCTTGGACCTGGAGAATAAAAAAAACAAAACAAAACAAAACAAAATTGAGAGAATGCAGGGAGAAATGTTCTGATGTTTCTGATAATGATGTTCTTTATCTAAGAGAGAGTGTGTCTATACATTTTTTGTAATGCTATAATGATAAAATATAAGTTCTAAATGAGATACTAAATGCAACTCAAGTTTGTGAGCGGAATTAAATTGCAATTGTGTTTCAGTTGGTTACTATAGTCATGGATGGATACCTTTTGTAATTTAAGTTGAGAATTACCTAATCGGATTGTGAGATTGCTAATCTTGTAGATTAGCTATCACAAAACTTCAATATATTGACTTGCTAAACAAAATTACAAAACAAACATATAGCTGTAATTTTTTTCATTTGGTGTTCAAGTAATCCTTTAAATATATATTTTTCATACAGTACAACAGAAAAGGGATCAAATGAGGTAAATAACATAATGAAATAAATAAATAGTACCTAAAAGAAGCACTAACAGAGAACACAATACTTTATAATTGTGCACTATATATTCTCTTCAGTGGTTTCATCTCCTCCCCACTGGAAACTTCAGGATCAATATAACACAACTAAAAGTCTGAAACAAAAACAGAATATCATGCCCACTGTCAAATTGTAGTACTTTCAAAATGTAGCAAGACCAAATACCATAGTTTACTAAAAACATAAACCAATATTGTGGCTTCTTCAATGTGTGAACTCCTCTATTTATAAGCTTTTTTCACCCATAATTCTCTTCCAAAATGGACCTTAAAAGTATAAGAGGATTAAAAAAACTAACTGAAGAAACCTGGTACATTACACCATAAATTAGGCAAAACAAATACTTCCATCATTCACAAATTGAAAAGAAATCATCTCCATTGAGTTAAGTACTGTATAAAGCCTTGAATTTTTGAATTTTCTCATGTGACTGCATGACAAATTATCTACTAATCATCTCAACTTGCTGAAATTTCATGGTATTTAAATATCATAACTGGTTGCAATTCTCTACTTATCACCACAATTCACAGATTAGCAAAGTAAACTAACAAATGTAATTTAAACAAAACAATTTAAAATCTTCAAAACTGGTTACAACTCCTTTTACTATTGTTTCACTTTTGTTTCTTATTACTAAAAGATTCTCAATGAATTTTCAAGAATGACATACAACATGAAAAACCCAAAAAACCAAATATTGTACACACCAAAACCAACACCTAGGAACCTCTGAGAAAATTATTCTCTACCATAACATACAAAGTAATCAATTTTGTACAAAGAACATTATACTTTCAGATTTAACAATTTAAAACATGCAAAACCAAGAAAAACCCAACATCAAAAATAACAAAATCATGAGTTAAAAGTATCTTTTAAAAAAATATCGTCTAAAATCTACAATGTATAAACAAAATATTTTCAGATTTCAAAACCCCACAATTTCAATCCCCTTTACAAATAACAGAACATGTAAGAGAGAAAACAAAACTTGAAAATTAAAGTGAAATGATTAAGTTTAAAGGATTAGAAAGATTTCATTTTGCGGAGGTTTTCCCTGATTTCAACAAATAAAGAGGAAAAGTTAGGAGAATATTAGGCAAAGAAATTGGTACCTTTGCTTAGATGAAATTAGAGACTCCAGATTGAAGAAAAGTTCCACTTCATCTCTGCAGAGAAAGAAATTGAATGTTTTAAATCCAAAAGAGACGAATTTAAACAAACCCATTATTGAAAATATCTAAATAAATACTCACATATCAGAAATTAGCACAACTTAATTGGGTAAAGCAAAAGGTGTGGTCTTTTGATTCGGTTTCGAAGATTTTTCTTTTATCTTTTCTGGGTTTTGGTTTTACTTTCCATCGTTTTCTGGGCAACCAAACAGATATAGAAAATAGTAGAGAGAGAGAGAGACCTATTGGGAGGTGACATCGGCGGTGTGAGGCTTGAGGAGGAGGTGGAGGTGGGGAGGGTAGGATTGGAGAACCACGCAATCGTCTCCGTACACTGCTTGCATCACTTCTACTTCTGCCTCACCTTCCTCTTCATTGACGATGAGGGAGAGATTTTTTTTTTCCTTTTTGTTTTGGGAGAGAGAAAAATAAGGCGTGTGTTTTCCTTTTCCTAATGTAGTGTTTTATGTTTCAGTTTTTACTTTTTAAGACGTGTTTTGGTGAAACACTGTAAATCTTGGAATTTTAATCGTCAACGTGGCAAGTTTTTAAGATGTTTGAAGTTTGATGATAAGAACACTATCCTATTCAAACGGTGCAACGTACGGTTTTTAAAAAGAATAAATGGTATACGTGGCAGCATTTTAAGGGGCCATTTTTCCTAACGTGGTAGCACCTCGTTAAAAGCTTCTGCTTTTATATATAGTATTAGATTAATTCTTCATAACATGTTTCTAAGTATCAAATAGAATCTTGGCCAAGTCTGGCTCCTCGGACCACATTCGTTGGGTAACTTGATATCTTTTAATCCTTTTTATAAGTGTTAAATAGAACCTCATTTTTGTCTGGTTCCTCAGACCAACTACTTTGGATAATTTAATACTTCATAACATTTTTCTAAGTATCAAACAGAATCATGGTCTTGTCTGGCTCCTCGGACCACATACCTTGGGTAAATAGATATCTTTTAATTATTTTTCTAAGTGTTTAACAGAACTTTTGTTATGTCTTGTTCCTCGGACCACGTACTTTGGTAAATCAATACTTCATAAGATTTTTAAAAGTATCAAACAGAACCTTGGTCATGTCCAACTCCTCAAACCACATAACTTAGGTAAATTGATATGTTTAAATCGTTTGTCCAAGTTTTAAATAGAACCTTAGTTATGTCTGATTCCCTAAACCACCTACTTTGGGTTAATTAATACTTCTTTACATTTTTTAAAGTGTATAACAAAATCTTGGTAATGTCTGGCCACTCGGACCACATACCTTAGGTAAATTCATATCTTTTAATCATTTGTCTTAGTTTTAAATAGACCCTTAGTTATGTCTGGTTCCTTAGACCACCTACTTCCGTTAAATTAGTACTTTTGAACATTTTTCTAAGTATCCAAGAGAACCTTGGTCACGTCTGGATCCTCGGAACATATACCTGTAGGAAAATAACATGTTAGTATCCTATACAAAACATACACAGCGGAAAAATTAACGGATCTACTTCATTCGCAATTGATAACATGTGCTGTGTAAATTTCAGAATATATGAACAAGAGAGTGTACCTTGGTATGGTGAATTTCAAAACTGAATGAAGAAAAGCACTTGGAAACACTTTTGATCTTCACTCCAATTCCACTTGATGCCCAAGATGTGTGTTCTCTTAATCAGTTCTATGTGTTTGTTCTAGAGAGAATATGAAGGAGTCTCTCTCTTACATACATAAACATACAAACAATTTCATTCTAATATAAAATTCTATATGTTTCTCTCCACATAACTGATTATCTAATTGGGCTAGCCTTTTAGGCCTTCCCAATTGGGCTTTAGTGTGTGGCTTGAAGTGGGACCAAAAAGGAATAAATAAGACTCAAGCTCCAATGGGCCTTGGGCTTTTCTGTCAACTCTTTACAGGTCCAAAGTTACTATTAATTATATTCAATACCACTATATGAATATAATTGCACTCTAGGCCTTATTAATAAATTATATCCCAAGACTTTATTATACATGCAACCCCTTCATTAAAATATTCGTAGTAATACAAAGTCATGAATATAGACTGCCACTTTGAAGATCACTACATCTTAATCCTTGAGTACTCGGTTTAATCCTTAATGTTATTCATCATATATTTATGAAATCCAATTCCATAAATATATACTTTAGTAACTCTTTACTAAAGTGGTTGGGCCCAACTCTCTAAATAACCAAACCCATTAAACTTATCTCAAGAGAATATTTTATATTTCCTTAAGAGATTATGAATTCCATTTTGAGAATATATGTTCCATCAACACTAAATGCGACTGCCCAACATACTGAGGTTTTGACCATAACTTATAGATCTCACTCCTGATATATCAAAGCAACCTACATCTCATGATCAGGTTCATTATTCTCTCAGGATTTAGAGTTGATGTAAACAGTAGTCGTGAGATTTATTATTCATTTGACAGTCGTTAGGAGAATAATAAATCTAACAGCGGTCCAGTTCAACATGTCTTAACTCTTAAAACGTATCAACATACCAACTAGAAATCTCCATTTCTATGATCAACATAAATCATCTTAGTTGATATGTTATAGTCTTCGCAGATGAAACGCCCAATTTCATCACCGACTATGAAATACATTCTGAGTTTACAAAGAACTTGCAATTTATATCTTCTGTGACTTTTCACATAAATCGCATACTATGCATCTCATGACCTAAGATAATGTCTCATTTGTTCATTTATAAATAGTCTCACATAATTAAACAATTTAATTATTTATAACATACCAATAAATTGAATTTTAGCGCATAAACCCCAACAATACCTTGGGTAAATTGAAATCCTTAAAGCATTTTTCTAAGTGTTAAATACAACATTAGTTATGTATGGTTCCTCGGACCAACTACTTTGGGTAATTTAATATTTCATAACAATTTCCTAAGTATCAAACAGAATGTTGGCCTTGTCTGGCCCCTCGGTCCACATACCTTGGGTAAAATGATATCTTTTATTCATTTTTCTAAGTGTTTAACAGAACCTTAGTTATGTCTTGTTTCTCAGACCACGTACTTTGGGTAAATTAATACGTCATAAGATTTTTAAAAGTATAAAACAGAACCTTGGTCACGTCCTGCTCCTCGGACCACATAACTTAGGTAAATTGATATGTTTAAATCGTTGGTCCAAGTTTTATATAAAACCTTAGTTACATTTGGTTCCCCAAACCACTGACCTTGGGTCAATTAATACTTCTTTACATTTTTTAAAGTATAAAACAAAATCTTGGTAATATCTGGCTACTCGGACCACATACCTTGGGTAAATTAATAACTTTTAATCATTAGTCTTAGTTTTAAAAGGAACCTTAGTTATGTCTGGTTCCTTAGACCACCCACATCTGGTAAATTAATACTTCAGAACATTTTTCTAAGTATCCTATAGAACCTTGGTCACGTCTGGATCCTCGGATCATATACCTTGGGTAAATTGATATCTTTTAATCATTTTTCAAAGTGTTAAAAAGAACCTTAGTTATGTATGGTTCCTCAGACTAACTACTTTGGGTAATTTTATACTTCAAAACATTTTTCTTAGTATCAAACAGAGCGTTGGTCTTGTCTGGCTCCTCAAACCACATACCACGGGTAAATTGATTTATTTTAGTCGTTTGTCTAAGTTTGAAACAGAACTTTAGTTATATCCGGTTCCTCAGACCTCCAACTTTAGGTAAATTAATACTTCATAACATCTTTATAAGTATCAAATAGAATCTTGGCCAAGTCTAGCTCCTCGGACCACCTTCCTTGGGTAACTTGATATCTTTTAATCTTTTTTATAAGTGTTAAACAAAACCTCATTTTTTTCTGGTTCCTCGGACCAACTACTTTGGGTAATTTAATACTTCATAACATTTTTCTAAGTATCAAATAGAATCTTGGTCTTGTCTGGCTCCTCGGACCATATACCTTGGGTAAATAGATATCTTTTAATTATTTTTCTAAGTGTTTAACAGAACTTTTGTTATGTCTTGTTCCTCGGACCACGTACTTTGGATAAATTAATACTTCATAAGATTTTTAAAAGTATCAAATAGAACCTTGGTCATGTCCTGCTCCTCGAACCACATAACTTAGATAAATTGATATGTTTAAATCGTTTGCCCAAGTTTTAAATAGAACCTTAGTTATGTCTGATTCCCCAAACCACTTACTTTGGATTAATTAATACTTCTTTACATTTTTTAAAGTGTAAAACAAAATCTTGGTAATGTCTAGCCACTCGGACCACATACCTTAGGTAAATTCATATCTTTTAATTATTAGTCTTAGTTTTAAAAAAAACCTTAGTTATGTCTGGTTCCTCAGACCACCCATATCTGGTAAACTAATACTTCAGAACATTTTTCTAAGTATCCAATAGAACCTTGGTCACGTCTGGATCCTCGGATCATATACCTTGGGTAAATTGATATTATTTAAGCATTTTTCTAAGTGTTAAAAAGAACCTTAGTTATGTATGGTTCCTCGGACCAACTACTTTAGGTAATTTAATACTTCATAACATTTTTCTTAGTATCAAACAGAACATTGGTCTTGTCTAGCTCCTCAAACCACATACCATGGGTAAATTGATTTCTTTTAATCGGTTGTCTAAGCTTGAAACAGTACCTTAGTTATGTCTGGTTACTCAGACCACCAACTTTAGGTAAATTAATACTTCGTAACATCTTTCTAAGTATCAAATAGAATCTTGGCCAAGTCTGGTTCCTCGGACCACATTCCTTGGGTAACTTGATATCTTTTAATCTTTTTCATAAGTGTTAAACAGAATCTTATTTTTGTCTGGTTCCTCAGACCAACTACTTCAGGTAATTTAATTCTTCACAACATTTTTCTAAGTATCAAATAAAATCTTGGTCTTGTCTGCCTCCTCGAACCACATACCTTAGGTAAATTGATATCTTTTAATTATTTTTCTAAGTGTTTAACAAAACCTTAGTTATGTCTTGTTCCCCGGACCATGTACTTTGGCTAAATTAACACTTCATAAGATTTTTAAAGTATCAAACAGAACCTTGGTCATGTCCTGCTTCTCGGACCACATAACTTAGGTAAATTGATATGTTTAAATCATTTGTCCAAGTTTTAAATAGAACCTTAGTTATGTCTGATTCCCCCAACCACCTACTTTGGGTTAAGTAACACTTCTTTACATTTTTTAAAGTGTAAAACAAAATCTTGGTAGTGTCTGGCCACTCGGACCACATACCATAGGTAAATTCATATCTTTTAATCATTTATCTTAGTTTTAAACAGAACCTTAGTTATATCTGGTTCCTCAGACCACCTACTTATGGTAAATTAATACTTGAGAACATTTTTCTAAGTATCCAACAGAATCTTGGTCGCATCAGGATCCTCGGAACATATACCTTGGGTAAATTAAAATTTTTAAAGCATTTTTCTAAGTGTTAAATAGAACATTATTTATGTATGATTCCTCGGACCAACTACTTTGGGTAATTTAATACCTCATAATATTTTTCTAAGTATCAAACAGAACGTTGGCCTTGTCTGGCTCCTCCGTCCACATACCTTGGGTAAATTGAAATTTTTTAATCTTTTATCTAAGTGTGAAACGGAACATTAGTTATGTCTGGTTTCTCGGACCTCCTACATTGGGTAAATTAATACTACAAAACAATTTTCTGTGTATCAAACAGAACCTTGGTCTTGTCTGGATCCTCGGACAACATACCCTGGTAAAATTTTAATATTTTAATCATTTTCTATGTGCTAAACAGAGCCATAGTAATGTCCAGTTCTTCTGACCGCCTGCTTCGGGTAAATTAATACTTTTTTACATTTTTCTAAGTATGAAATAAAACCTTGGTCATGTCAGACTCTTCAGACCACATACCATTGGTAAATTGATTTCTTTTAATCGTTTTTCTAAGTTTTAAACATAACCTTAGTTATGTCCGGTTCCTCAGACCACTAACTATGGGTAAATTAATACTTCATGACATTTTTCAAAGCATCAAACAGAACATTTGTCATGTCTGGCCCCTCGGATCACATACCTTGGGCAACTTGTTATCTCTTAATCATTTTTTAAAGTGTTAAACAGAACCATATTTATGTCAGGTTCCTCAGACCAACTACTTTAGGTAATTTAATACTTCATAACAATTTTCTGAATATTAAACAGAACGTTGGTCATGTCTGGCTCCTCGGACCACATACATTATGTAAATTGATATCTTTTAATCATTTTTATAAGTGTTAAACGGAACCTTAATTATGTCTGGTTCCTCAAACCAACTACTTTGGGTAATTCAATACTTCATAAAATTTTTCTAAGTATCAAAGAAAACGTTGGTCATGTCTGTCTCCTTGGACTACATACCTCGGGTAAATTGATATCTTTTAATCATTTTTATAAGTGTTAAACAGTACCTTATTTATGTTTGGTTCCGAAGACCACTAACTTTGGGTAAATTAATACTTCATAACATATTTCTAAGCATCAAACTGAACATTAGTTATGTTTGGTTCCTCGGACCACATACCTTGGGTAACATGATATCTTCTAATTATTTTTATATGTGTTAAACAGAACCTTATTTATGTCTGGTTCCTCAGACCAACTACTTTGGGCAATTTAATACTTCATAACATTTTCCTAAGTATCAAACAAAATCTTGGTCATGTCTGGCTCCTCAAACCACTTACCCTGGGTAATTTAATATCTTTTATTCATTTTTCTAAGTGTTAAATGAAACCTTAATTATGTCTGGTTTCTAGGACCACCTACATAGGGTAAATTAATACTTCATAACAATTTTCTAAGTAACAAAGTGAACCTTGGATATGTCTAGATCCTCGGACCACATACCATAGGTAAATTGATATGTTTTAATCATTTTTCTATGTGTTAAACAAAACCTTAGTTATGTCTAGTTTCTCGGACCACCTACTTTGGGTAAATTAATACTTCTTTACATTTTTCTAAATATGAAACGAAACCTTGGTCACGTCTGGCTCCTCGGACCACATATTTTGGTTAAACTAATTTCTATTAATCATTTTTCTATATGTCAAACTGAACCTTATTTTTGTCTAGTTCCTTAGACCACCTTCTTTGGGCAAATTAATACCTCATAACAATTTTCTAAAGGTCAAACGGAACCTGGGTCATCTCTGGATCCTCGGAACACAAAGCTTGTGTAATTTGATATCTTTTATTCATTTTTCTAAGTTGTTAAATGGAACCTTAGTTATGTCAGGTTTCTCGGACTACCTACATTGGGTAAATTAATACTTCTTCATAACTTTTTAAGTATTGAACAGAACCTTGGTCATGTCTAGATCCTCGAATCACATACCTTAGGTAAATTTATATGTTTTAATCATTTTTCTATGTGTTAAACAGTACCTTATTTATGTCTAGTTCCTTAGACAACCTACTTTATGTAAATTAATACTTCTTTACATTTTTCTAAGTATGAAACAAAACCTTGGTCATGTCTGTCTCCTCGGACCACATACCTTGAGTAAATTGATATCTATTAATCATTTGTCTAAGTTTTAAACAGAACCTTAATTACGTCTGGTTCCTCTTACCACCTACTTTGGGAAAATTAATACTTCATAACATTTTTCTAAATATCCAATAGAACCTTGGTCATGTCTGGATCCTCGGACCACATACCTTGGGTAAATTCATATCTTTTTATCATTTTTCTAAGTGTTAAACAAAACCTTTGTTATGTCTGGTTCTTCGGACCAACTATTTTAGGTAATTTAATACTTCACAACAATTTTTTAAGTATTAAACAGAACCTTGGTTTTGTTTGACTCCTCGGACCACATACCTTGCGTAAATTGATATCTTTTAATCATTTTTGTAAGTGTTAAACAGAACCTCATTTATGTCTAATTCCTCGGACCACCTACTTTGGGTAAATTTAATACTTCATAACAATTTTCTAAGTATCAAACAGGACTTTGGTCATGCCTGGGTCCTCAGACCACATACCTTGGATAAATTCATATTTTTTTTAATCATTTTTCTAAGTGTTCAACAGAACCTTAGTTATGTCTGGTTCCTAGAACCAACTATTTTGGATAATTTAATACTTCATAACATTTTTCTAAGTATCAAATAGAACCTTGGTTTTGTCTGGCTCCTCAGACTACATACCTTGGGCAAATTGATATCTTTTAATAATTTCTATAAGTGTTAAACAGAACCTCATTTATGTCTAGTTCCTCAGACCACCTACTTTGGATAAATTTCATATTTCATAACAATTTTTTAAGTACCAAACAGAACCTTGATCATATCTGCATCCTCGAACCACATACCTTGGGTAAATTCATATCTTTTAATCATTTTTCAATGTGTTAAACGGAACCTTAGTTATGTCTGGTTTCTCAGACCACCTACATTAGGTAAATTAATACTTCATAACAATTTTCTAAGTATCGAAGAGAACCAGGGTCTTGTTTGGCTCCTCAGATCTTATACTTTGGGTAAATTGATATCTTTTAATCATTTTTATAAGTGTTGAATAGAACCTTTTTTATGTCTGGATCCTCGGACCAACTACTTTTGGTAATTTAATACCTCATAGCAATTTTCTATGTGTCAAACAGAACTTGGGTCATGTTTGAATCCTCTGACCACATACCTTGGGTAAATTGAGACGTTTTAAACATTTTTCTATGTGTTAAACAGAACCTTAGTTATATTTAGTTCCTCGGACCACTTACTTTGGGTAAATTAAAACTTCATCACATTTTTCTAAGTATCAAACAGATTCTTGGTCGTGTCTGTCTTCTTAGACCACATACCTTGGGTCAATTCATATCTTTTAATCATTTTTCTAAATTTTAAACAGAACCTTAGTTTTGTCTAGTTCCTCAGACCGCCTGCTTTGGGTAAATTAATACTTCATAATATTTTTCTAAGTAAGCAATAGAACCTTGGTCATGTCTGGATCCTCAAACCACATACCTCCAAAAATTAGATATCTTTTATTCATTTTTCTAAGTGTTAAACGGAACCTTAGTTATGCCTGGTTTCTCGAACCACCTACTTCGGGTAAATTAATACTTTAAAAAAAATTTCTAAGTATCAAACAGGACATTGATCATGTCTGTATCCTCGGACCACATACCTTGGGTAAATTGATGTGTTTTAATAATTTTTCGATGTGTCAAACAGAACCTTGGTTATGTCTAGTTCTACGGACCACCGACTTTGGGTAAATTAATACTTCTTTACATTTTTCTAAGTATGAAACAAAACCTTAGTCATGTTTGGCTCCTCAGACCACATATCTTGGGTAAATTGATATCAATTAATCATTAGTCTAACTTTTAAACAAAACCTTAGTTATGTCTGGATCCTCGGAACAACTACTTTGGGTAATTTAATACATCATAACATTTTTCTAAGTTTCCAATAAAGCCTTGGTCATGTCTGGATCTTTGGACCACATACCTGTTAGGATATGTGCCCTTAAATCCTATTGTATGATGCTATGTATGATATTATGTATGACATTATGTGAGAAATGATGTATGACTTAATATTGTGTTTAATAAAGTTGTTTTATTCTTATCTAAAGTAATGGTAACATGAATATTCGGACATTATCAAATAGTCCATGAGATGCATAGTATGTGATTTATGTGAAAAGTCACAGAAGATATAAATTACAAGTTCTTTGTAAACTTAGAATTTTGGTTCGTAGTCGGTGATGAAATTGGGCATTTCATCTGCGAAGACTATAACATATTAACTACGATGATTTGTCTTGATCATGGAAGTGGTGACTTCTAGTTAATATGTTGATATGTTTTAAGAGTTAAGACATATTGAACTAGACCGTTGTGAGATTTATTATTCTCCTAACGACTGTCAATTGAATAATAAATCTCACGACTTGTATTCACATGAACTCTTAATCCTGAGAGAATAATGGACCTGATCATGAAATGTAGGTTGCTTTGATATATCAGGAGTGAAATCTAAAGTAACGGTCAAAACCTCAGTATGTTGGGCAGCAACATTTAGTGTTGATGGAACATATATTCTCAAGATGGAATTCATAGTCTCTTAACGGAGATATAAAATATTCCCTTGAGATAAGTTTAATGGGTACAGTTATTCAGAGAGTTAGGCCTAACCACTTTAGTAAGACTAAAGTATATATTTATGAAATTGGATTTCATAAATATATGATAAATAACTTAAAAGGTTTAAACCAGGTACTCAAGGATTAAGATGTAGTAATTTATAAAGTGGCAGTCTATATTCATGACTTTGTATTACTACGAATATTTTATGAAGAGGTTGCATGTATAATAAAGTCTTGGGATATAATTTATTAATGAGGCCTAGAGTGCAATTATATTTATATAGTGGTATTAAATATAATTAATGGTAACTTTGGACTTGTCAAGAGTTGACAGAAAAGCCCAAGGCCCATTGGAGCTAGTGTCTTATTTGTTCCCTTTTGGTCCCACTCCAAGCCACACACTAAAACCCAATTGGGACGGCCCAAAAGGCTAGCCCAATTAGATAATCAGTTATGTGGAGAGAAACATACAGAATTTTATATAGAATGAAATGGTTTGTATGTGTAAGATGATGAATATAGGAAGAGAGACACTCTATCATATTCTCTCTAGAAAACATAGAACTGATTGAGAGACCACACATCTTGGGCATCAAGTGGAATTGGAGTGAAGATTGAAAGTGTTCCCGAGTACTTCTTCATTTCGATTTTGAATTTCACCGCATCAAGGTACACTCTCTTGTTCTCATATTCTAAAACCTACATAGTGCATGTTATCAATTGCGAATGAAGTAGATCCATTTATTTTCCGCTGCGTGTGTTTTGTATTTGATGCAAACATGTATATTACCCAACAATACCTTGGGTAAATTCATATCGTTTAATCATTTTTCTAAGTGTTAAATAGAACCATATTTATGTCTGATTCGTCGGAACAAATATTTTGGGTAATTTAATACTTCATAACATTTTTCAAAGTATCAAACATAACCTTGGCCTTGTCTGGCACCTCGAACCACATACCTTGAGTAAATTGAGATCTTTTAATCACTTTTATATGTGTTAAACAGAACCATATTTATGTCTGGTTTCTCGGACCACCTACTTTGGGTAAATTTAATACTTCATAACAATTTTCTTAGTATCAAACAGAACCTTGGTCATGTCTAGTTCTTCGGACCACATACCTTCGGTAAATTGATATGTTTTAATCATTTGTCTATGTGCTCAACAGAACCATAGTTATGTCTAGCTCCTCGGACCACCTACTTTTGGTAAATAAATACTTCTTTACATTTTTCTATTTATAAAACAAAACCTTGGTCACGTCTAGCTCTTCTGACCACATACCTTAGGTAAATTGATATCTTTTAACCGCTTACCTAAGTTTTAAACAGAACCTTTGTTATGTCTGGTTCCTAGGACCACCTACTTTGGGTAATTTAATACTTCATAACATTTTTCTAAGTATCAAACGGAACCTTGGTCTTATCTGACTCTTCGGACCACATAACTTGGGTAAATTGATATCTCACTACAAGAAAAATGCCTTTTAGCGACGAATAATTTTTGACGGACCCAAAAGCCCTCTCAAAAAATCTTATTTCTGATGGCAAAATAAAGCCCTCGCAAAAACTTGGTAAAATGTGAAACATTTGTGACCAACAAGAAAAGTTGTCGCAATTATGTATTGTAGCCGTAAAAAAATGTTAATATTTTGGAGGGAAATTTTCCCTCCATATTGTTTGTGAGGGACACCTAAAACTATCTCGCAGAAAGTGTATTATTTGTGACGGTTAAAAAAATGCCGTCATTAATACAAAATTATCTACGAGGGCGAAGATCGACCTTTAAAAATAACCATTAAAATGTCAAAATATTTTGAGGGAAATGTTCCCACCAAATTATTTCCGAGGGACAATAAAAATCCCTCGCAAAAAGTTTATTTTTTGTGTGGGTTAAAGATATGCTCTCACTAACACTAAATCATTTGCGACGGCCACAATTGGCCTTCGCAAATAATCATTAAAATATTAAATTCTTTGGAAATAAAAATTATTCTAAGATTCAAAGAAAAAAAAAAAGGTATAAACATATAGCACTTTTGTATTCTTTAGATGAACCTTTTGTTTAAAACCTTTTATATACATCCTATATATGAAATGTCAGCCCTTATTTTCTAATAAATATTACCCATAAAAAAATGATAGCACTTTCAACTTTAAAATGGTAGCCTAAAATTCAAAAATAGCAGCCTTATGGGCTCTCTCTCTCTCTCTCTCTCTCTCTCAAAAGTGAATAAAGATTTCTTCCCATCAAGGAAAGCAAGCTTGTGCAATTGGAATGTAAGCCGATCACAATATAAACATTATCAAATAAGTCAAATCGCTTTTTTTTTAGCTAAAAAGGACAGAAATGCTTTATTAGAAAACAAAGAAGAATTACAAGTAAAACTAGTTAGAAAACTAGCGTAGGGGGGAAACACCAACTACATGAAGTGGTGTCCCCAACATAAATCTTATTTCTGATGGCAAAATAAAGCCCTCGCAAATACTTGGTAAAATGTGAAACATTTGTGACCAACAAGAAAAGTTGTCGCAATTATGTGTTGTAGCCGTAAAAAAATGTTAATATTTTGGAGGGAAATTTTCCCTCCATATTGTTTGTGAGGGACACCTAAAACTATCTCGCAGAAAGTGTATTATTTGTGACGGTTAAAAAAATGCCGTCATTAATACAAAATTATCTGCGAGGGCGAAGATCGACCTTTAAAAATAACCATTAAAATGTCAATAATATTTTGAGGGAAATGTTCCCACCAAATTATTTCCGAGGGACAATAAAAATCCCTCGTAAAAAGTTTATTTTTTGTGTGGGTTAAAGATATGCTCTCACTAACACTAAATCATTTGCGACGGCCACAATTGGCCTTCGCAAATAATCATTAAAATATTAAATTCTTTGGAAATAAAAATTATTCTAAGATTCAAAGAAAAAAAAAAGGTATAAACATATAGCACTTTTGTATTCTTTAGATGAACCTTTTGTTTAAAACCTTTTATATACATCCTATATATGAAATGTCAGTCCTTATTTTCTAATAAATATTATCCATAAAAAAATGATAGCACTTTCAACTTTAAAATGGTAGCTTAAAATTCAAAAATAGCAGCCTTATGGACTCTCTCTCTCTCTCTCTCTCTCTCTCTCTCTCTCTCTCTCTCTCTCAAAAGTGAATAAAGATTTCTTCCCATCAAGGAAAGCAAGCTTGTGCAATTGGAATGTAAGCCGATCACAATATAAACATTATCAAATAAGTCAAATCGCTTTTTTTTTAGCTAAAAAGGACAGAAATGCTTTATTAGAAAACAAAGAAGAATTACAAGTAAAACTAGTTAGAAAACTAGCGTAGGGGGGAAACACCAACTACATGAAGTGGTGTCCCCAACATAAGCTGAAACCCAAAGAGTGGAATACAAAGGAAAAAACAGACCCCAATTGCAGAAAGTTTATACCGGAGCCCGTTAGACTTATGAGGCCATTATTCTTTGATATTCCTCCAAAAAACCACTTGCACTTTCAAAGATTTCTTTCGGATGGACTTGGACCTACTGAAAGTAGAATCTATTTCTTGCATTCCAGATTGCCCATGCCGTGGTTGCCCATCTCTCCAACTCTAACTGGCTAAGCTTCTGCTGCATCTGCTTGAAGAGAAGGAAAAAGTTAGTGGCCTCATTCCTGCATTTCTAAACTCTACCCTTGAACATAGCCCACAAATTTTGTGCAAATGGGCATAGCAAGTCTCTAAAATGCAAAGAAAGTAACTTCACATTGTAATATCATTACACATGCATTGTAAGGATATGATCAAAATCCTATTGCTATTTCTTAAGTGGACATTAAACCTCTTCAATGTTGGGAATAACACCTTTACAAAATTTTAAGGTGATCAATGATTAATAGTCATGTCATCAATCAATTGTTTAAATTCAAGTTTTTGTAGTTTAAAATAACGTATAAAAAATGAGTGTAAAGATCAAATGGTAAATTACACCCGATTGGTATGAAAATTGGCATGCATGTTAAGAATATATAGAACATGTAATCCAACGGTTAGATTTTCAAAATATGAATTCAATAATAAGTTATTGGTTGGTGTAACATTTTTTAGAATTACATTAGGTGTAACATGAACTCAACCCTATATTTCTTAATTCAATGTGAATTTTGATAAATCTACCGTTAGGTTACATTATCTTCATATATTCGTCATGATTACAAAATTTCAAGGTGGTCAAAGATTAATAGTCATGTCATCAATCAATTGTTTAAATTCAAGTTTTTGTAGTTTAAAATAACGCATCAGAGATGAGTTTAAAGATCAAATGGTAAATTACACCCGATTGGCATGAAAATTGACGTGCATGTTAAGAATATATAGAACATGTAATCCAACGGTTAGATTTTCAAAATATGAATTCAATAATAAGTTATTGGTTTGTGTAACATTTTTTAGAGTTACATTAGGTGTGACATGAACCCAGCCCTATATTTCTTAATTCGATGTGAATTTTGATAAATATACCTTTAGATTACATTATATTCATATATATTTCATGCTTACAAAATTTCAAGGTGGTCAAAAATTATTAGGCATATCATTAATCAATTGTCTAAATTCAAGTTTTTGTAGTTTAAAATAATGCATAAAAGATGAGTATAAAGATCAAATGGTAAATTACACCCGATTGACATGAAAATTGGCATGCATATTAAGAACATATAGAACATGTAATCCAACGGTTGAATTTTCAAAATATGAATTCAATAATAAGTTATTGGGTGGTGTAACATTTTTTAGAGTTACATCAGGTGTAACATGAACCCAGCCTTATATTTCTTAATTCGATGTGAATTTTCATAAATCTACCGTTAGATTAT
Organism: Lithocarpus polystachyus; assembly: GCA_033629205.1. NCBI lineage: Eukaryota > Viridiplantae > Streptophyta > Magnoliopsida > Fagales > Fagaceae > Lithocarpus > Lithocarpus polystachyus. The sequence goes on along the minus strand of CM066162.1, from coordinate 51,469,230 downwards.
ATTATCTTCATATATTTTTCATACTTACAAAATTTCAAGGTGATTAAAGATTAATAGTCATGTCATCAATTAATTGTTTAAATTTAAGTTTTTGTAGTTTAAAATAACGCATAAAAGATAAGTTAAAGATAAAATGGTAAATTACATCTGATTGGCATGAAAGTTGGCATGCATGTTAAGAACATATAGAACATGTAATTCAACGGTTAGATTTTTAAAATATGAATTCAATAACAAGTTATTGGTTGGGGCTGAAGTTTTTTTTTTTTTTTTTTTTTTTTGAGTGTATGATTGTGTGAGAAAATGCTTAGTAAAATGTTATTTTAATTAATTGTTATCGATCGAAGAAATGAATAATATTTTGTGGCCCTCTATAGCAGCGGTATTAAAAACCGCCGCAATATAAATGTTTCAGTGTTAGTTGTATTACTTATAGCGGCGGTTTAGTGCACAATATTTTTAATATTAATTTAATAAAATTTGGTACATCAGATGTTAATGGTGAAAAATGTTTTTTCTCTTCAAATTTGAGGTGAAGTGTAGTTTTTCCAAATCTCAAAATTTCAAAATACAACAACCAAAAAATGAGGTATTTTGCCATAAAATATATACAAATTTTATTTTTTATTTTTTAAATATTGAGATTAAATTTCAGTAAAATAAATTCACTTACACAATATTTTTTTTATTATTTTAAATAAATCCCCACAATAAGTAGTTTTTGGTTTTAGAGGGATTTATTATTATTTTAAATAAATCCCCCCCAATATCGTTTTTACCTTAAAACCAAAAAAGAAAAACCCCCCCTCCCTCCTTCTCCCTCTCCCTCTCCCCCTCTCCCTCTCCCTTTCCCTTTCCCTCTCAATAAAAAAAAAAAAACAAAAGGCAGCCAATTTTTTCAATCCCCCGTGAGGTCTCTCCATCTCACTAAAAAAAAACCTCTACTTTGACTAAAAAAAGAGAAAAAAAAAATCACCCTCAAATGCCTCTCCTTTTCTAACCAAACCCCAAATCCCAAATCTCCAAACACAAATGCCTCTCCCTCAAATGCCTCTCTCTCTAACCAAACCCAAAATTCCCATTCAAACCCAAACTCAAACACCTTTCCTGCATAAACCACAAACCCCAACTCTCCAAATACAAACTCCTAACTAGCTACTATTACTGTACGGATCTGTCAGAATTCCCAACTGTTGCTGCAAAGAGTCCAACCACGCCACCTTGAGAGCTTTGCTGTTGTCTATGCTGCTATCAAACATGGTGTAGGTACATTTGCTAACCCTCTCAATTCTTTTAATGATACCCATGTATTGGTTGACTTAGTCGTAGTTCTTAAAATGCAATGCTAGGTGGTTTGTTTCAATTCATATTTAGATTTATAGGTTCCCTTGGGTGTTGTCTATTTGAGATGCCATCTGTATGTGGGGTGGGTTATGTGTCTTAAAATGGTGAATCTTGAAGTTGTCAAATATTTAAACCCTCACAATTCCTTCTGAACTAAAAGTTTTATATTAATTATTATGTGAATTAGTTTAATGGCCTTATCATTGCAATACTTCTCAATTTAGACAAAAATGAACTAGTAACTAGGTATTAGATTCATATTGTTTCAATATCTTCTAAAAAAATTATAGATTAATAAATATTAGTTCAATATCTCAAACAAATATATGAATAATTTTCTATAGATTGGTTTTTTACTGTCTTTACCCTACCAATCCTGTTTTGAATGTACCTATTACATGATTTATATCATTATCATATAAAATATGAGTGGGGTGGGGGGTTAAATTGTGCTTATTCTTCTTTGATGATTGCTTACTATAAGTTTATACCACATGCATGTTTGAGTCTAGACAAATCCTTATCCTTTGTTCTGTGTTTTAGGACTATGCATGATTTGTTGTCCTGTTTGAATTTTTTATTAGTTTTTTTTTAGAGGGAAGAGACGAATTTTTTATTAAGCCGTATTGGTTTTTGGTGGACTTAGGAAGAATTTTGCCAGGGCAAGTCATTTAAATTAAGTATATAATACGAAGTTCAATTTTTTATCTATGTTTTCTTTTAGAATAAACCCATAAAATAATTAGTCATATATATATCTATACTGATATTGATTGAAGCTATTTATTTATATATGTTTTTATAATTAGTTTTTATTTTATTTTTTTATTTTTTATCTCGTATACAGGCAAATACAAACTTTTGTATCTTATTGAAAATATATATATTGTGGTAATTTTCGGAACACTATAAGGAATGTTAAATGCAAAAATTTTTTAGAGTTCTCTGATGTGAGTTTTAAATGTGTAAGGCTTGTGGTGAGTTGAAAATCTATAGATTACTTGAAAAAGTTAATTAGGATGACAATGTTGGCAACATATTTGTCCAATCTCAATTGTTTGGCTTGAGATTTGCTTTAGGTTGTGTTGATATTTTTATTTTGTGGTCAGATGTGCGAATCCTTGATATTTCTATTTTACAAGACCCAATGTTAACTGTGCTAGTTATTTTTAAGAGTGAATAATTTTCTTTTTTTGAGAAATAAGAGTGCATAATTATACACGTGTTAGCAACCATTATTGTTGTTAGTTATATAATATGACACTTTATAAGGAGTAGATAAAACGTCAATTGATAAATTTTGGGTGCATCATTCTACTAGATATATTAATGTGGTTGAAAATTTTCTTGAGTATGCATTCAAACATTCAATAAATAAAGATATGCAAAACAATTATTTGTGTGTTGATTGTAGCAATAAGTGTTGTTGGATTGAGGATAAGGTCTAGTATCATCTTATACTAGAGTATCATCTTTTACTAGTGGGTCATGTCTTAACACAATCATATTGGAATACATATTTATATTATATACTTTCATCATATTAATACTAACTAATAGTAGGTAGACGTGGCAAGGGCTTATATAAAAAAAAAGGTAGACATGGCAAGGGAAGGTAAAAGTAAAGGTAGAATCATTACCTCAAAATATGAATTCAACAGAACCTTATTTATGTCTAGTTCCTCGGACCACCTACTTATGGTAAATTAATACTTGAGAACATTTTTCTAAGTATCCAACAGAACCTTGGTCGCATCAGGATCCTCGGAACACCTAGCTTAGGTAAATTAATACTTCATAAGATTTTTGAAAGTATCAAAGAGAACCTTGGTCATATTTGGATCCTCAAACCACATGCCCGGGAAAATTGATATGTTTTAATCATTTCTCTATGTATTAAACAGAATCTTAGTTTTGACTAGTTCCGCGGACCAACTACTTTAGGCAAATTAATACTTCTTTACATTTTTCTAAGTATGAAACAAAATCTTGGTCATGTCTGGCTCCTTGGACCACATACCTTGTGTAATTTGATATCTTTTCTTCACTTTTCTTAGTGTTAAACGGAACCTTAGTTATGTCTGGTTTCTAGGACCTCCTACATTGGGTAAGTTAATACTTCATAACAATTTTCTAAGTATCAAAGAGAATCCTGGACATGTATGGATCCTTAGACCACATACCCAGGGTAAATTGATATGTTTTAATCATTTTTCTATGTGTTAAACAGAATCTCAATTATGACTAGTTCCGCGGACCACCTACTTTGGATAAATTAATATATCTTTACATTTTTCTAAGTATGAAATACAACCTTGGTCATGTCTGGTTTCTTGGACCACATACCTTGGGTAAATTGAAATCTTTTAATCATTTGTCTAAGTTTTAAACAGAACCTAACTTATGTTTGGTTCCTCAAACCACCAACTTATAACATTTTTCTAAGTATCAAACAGAATCTTGGTCATGTCTAGCTCCTTGGACCACATTCGTTAGGTAACTTGATATCTTTTAATCTTTTTCATAAGTGTTAAACAGATTCTCATTTTTGTCTCATTCCTCAGACCAACTACTTTGGGCAATTTAATACTTCATAATATTTTTCTAAGTATAAAACAGAATCTTGGTCTTGTTTGGCTCATCGGAGCACATACCTTGGGTAAATTAATATCTTTTAATCATTTTTCTAAGTATTTAATAGAACCTTAGTTATATCTAGTTTCTCGGACCACGTACTTTGGGTAAATTAATACTTCATAAGATTTTTAAAAGTATCAAACAGAACCTTGGTCATATCTTGCTCCTCGGACCACATAACTTAGGTAAATTGATATGTTTAAATCGTTAGTCCAAGTTTTAAATAGAACCCTAGTTATGTCTGATTTCCCAAACCACCTACTTTGGGTTAATTAATACTTCTTTAAATTTTTTAAAGTGTAAAACAAAATCTTGGTAATGTCTGGCCACTCGGACCACATACCTTAAGTAAATTCATATCTTTTAATCATTTGTCTTAGTTTTAAACAGAACCTTAGTTATGTCTGGTTCCTCAAGCCAACTACTTTCGGTAAATTAATACTTCAGAACATTTTTTTAAGTGTCCAATAGAACCTTGGCCATGTCTGGATCCTCGGAACATATACCATGAGTAAATTGAAATCTTTTAAGCATTTTTCTAAGTGTTAAATAGAACATTAGTTATGTATGGTTCCACGGACCAACTACTTTGGGTAATTTAATACTTTATAACATTTTGCTATGTATCAAACAGAACATTGGCCTTGTCTGGCTCTTCGGACCACATACTTTAGGTAAATTGATATATTTTAATCATTTTTCTAAGTGTTAAATGGAACCTTAGTTATGTCTGGTTTTCGGACCACCTACATTGGGTAAATTAATACTTCAAAACAATTTTCTATGCATCAAACAGAACCTTGGTCATGTCTGGATCCTCGGACAACATACCCTGGAAAAATTGTAATATTTTAATCATTTTTCTATGTGTTGAACAAAACCTTAGTAATGTCTAGTTCTTCTGACCACCTACTTCAGGTAAATTAAGACTTCTATATATTTTTCTAAGTATGAAACAAAACCTTGGTCATGCCTGGCTCCTCAGACCACATACCATTTGCAAATTGATTTCTTTTAATCGTTTGTCTAAGTTTTAAACAGAAATTTAGTTATGTTTGGTTCCTTAGACCACCAACTTTGGGTAAATTAATGCTTTATAATATTTTCCAAAGCATCAAAAAGAACCTTTGACATGTTTGGCCCCTTGGATCACATACCTTGGGCAACTTGTTATCTTTTAATCATTTTTATAAGTGTTAAACAGAACCTTATTTATGTCTGGTTCCTTAGACCAACTACTTTGGGTAATTTAATACTTCATAACAATTTTCTAAATATCAAACAAAACGTTGGTCATATCTGACTCCTCGAACTAAATACATTATGTAAATTTATATATTTTAATCATTTTTATAAGTGTTGAACAAAACCTTAATTATGTCTGGTTCCTCAGACCAACTGCTTTGAGTAATTCAATACTTCATAACATTTTTCTAAGTATCAAACATAACCTTGGTCATTTCTGGATTCTCGGACAACATACCTTAGAAAAATTGTAATATTTTAATCATTTTCCTATGTGCTAAATAGATCCTTAGTAATGTCTAGTTCTTCTGACCACCTATTTCGGGTAAATTTAGACTTCTTTACATTTATCTAATTATGAAACAAAACCTTGGTCATGTCTGGCTCTTCGGACCACATACCATTGGTAAATTGATTTCTTTTAATCGTTTGTCTAAGTTTTAAACAGAACCTTAGTTATGTCTAGTTCCTTCGACCACCAACTTTGGGTAAATTAATACTTCATAACATTTTTCAAAGTATCAAATAGAACCTTTGTCATGTTTGGCCCCTCGGACCACATACCTTGGGCAACTTGTTATCTTTTAATCATTTTATAAGTGGTAAACAGAACTTTAATTACGTTTTGTTCCTCAGACCAACTACTTTGGATAATTTAATATTTCATAACAATGTTCTAAATATCAAATAGAACGGTGGTCATGTATGGCTCCTCAGACCACATACATTATGTAAATTGATATCTTTTAATCATTTTTATAAGTGTTGAATAGAACCTTAATTATGTCTGGTTCCTCAGACCAACTAATTTGGGTAATTCAATACTTTATAACATTTTTCTAAGTAACAAACAGAACGTTGCTCATGTCTAGCTTCTCGGACTACATACCTCGACTAAATTGATATCTTTTAATCATTTTTATAAGTGTTCGAAAGAACCTTATTTATGTTTGGTTCCTAAGACCACCAACTTTGGGTAAATCAATACTTCATAACATTTTTATAAGCATCAAACAGAACATTAGTCATGTTTGGCTCCTCGGACCACATACTTTGGGTAACATGATATTTTCTAATCATTTTTATAAGTGTTAAACAGAACCTTATTTATGCCTGGTTCCTCGGACCACCTACTTTGAGTAAATTAATACTTCATATGATTTTTGAAAGTATCAAACCGAACCTTGGTCATATCTTGCTCCTCGGACCACATACCTTAGGTAAATTTATATGTTTTAATCATTTTTGTATGAGTTAAACAGAACCATAGTTATGACTAGTTCCTCGGACCACCTACTTTCGGTAAATTAATACTTCTTTACATTTTTCTAAGTATGAAACAAAACATTGGTCATGTCTGACTCCTCGGACCACATACCTAGGGTAAGTTGATATCTTTTAACCATTTGTCTAAGTTTTAAAAAGAACTTTAGTTATGTCTGGTTCCTCAGACCACCAAACTTTGAGTAAATTAATACTTCATAACATTTTTCTAAGTATCAAACAGAATCTTGGCCATATTTAGCACCTCGGACCACATTCTTTGGGTAACTTGATATCTTTCAATCTTTTTTATAAGTGTTAAACAGAACCTCATTTTTGTCTCGTTCCTCAGACCAACTACTTTGGGCAATTTAATACTTCATAATATTTTTCTAAGTATAAAACAGAATCTTGGTCTTGGCTGGCTCCTCGGATCACATACCTTGGGTAAATTAATATCTTTTAATCATTTTTCTAAGTATTTAATAGAACCTTAGTAATGTCTAGTTTCTCGGACCACGTATTTTGGGTAAATTAATACTTCATAAGATTTTTAAAAGTATCATACAGAACCTTGGTCATGTCCTGTTCCTCGGAGCACATAACTTAGGTAAATTGATATGTTTAAATCGTTAGTCCAAGTTTTAAATAGAACCTTAGTTATGTCTGATTTCCCAAACCACCTACTTTGGGTTAATTAATACTTCTTTAAATTTATTAAAGTGTAAAACAAAATCTTGGTAATGTCTGGCCACTCGGACCACATACCTTAAGTAAATTCATATCTTTTAATCATTTGTCTTAGTTTTAAACAGAACCTTAGTTATGTTTGGTTCCTCAAGTCAACTACTTTCGGTAAATTAATACTTCAGAACATTTTTTTAAGTGTCCAATAGAACATTGGTGACGTCTGGATCCTCGGAACATATACCATGAGTAAATTGAAATCTTTTAAGCATTTTTCTAATTGTTAAATAGAACATTAGTTATGTATGGTTCCTCGAACCAACTACTTTGAGTAATTTAATACTTTATAACATTTTGCTATGTATCAAACAGAACATTGGCCTTGTCTGGTTTCTCGGACCACATACCTTAGGTAAATTGATATCTTTTAATCATTTTTATAATTGTTAAACGGAATCTTAGTTATGTCTGGTTTTCGGACCACCTACATTGGGTAAATTAATACTTCAAAACAATTTTCTATGCATCAAACAGAACCTTGGTCATGTCTGGATCCTCGGACAACATACCCTGGAAAAATTGTAATATTTTAATCATTTTTCTATGTGCTGAATAGAACCTTAGTAATGTCTAGTTCTTCTGACCACCTACTTCAGGTAAATTAAGACTTCTATATATTTTTCTAAGTATGAAATAAAACTTTGGTCATGCCTGGCTCCTCAGACCACATACCATTTGCAAATTGATTTCTTTTAATCGTTTGTCTAAGTTTTAAACAGAACTTTAGTTATGTTTGGTTCCTTAGACTACCAATTTTGGGTAAATTAATGCTTCATAACATTTTCCAAAGCATCAAAAAGAACCTTTGACATGTCTGGCCCTTTAGATCACATACCTTGGGCAACTTGTTATCTTTTAATCATTTTTATAAGTGTTAAACAGAACCTTATTTATGTCTAGTTCCTCAGACCAACTACTTTGGGTAATTTAATACTTCATAACAATTTTCTAAATATCAAACAGAACGTTGGTCATATCTGACTCCTCGAACCAAATACATTATGTAAATTTATATATTTTAATCATTTTTATAAGTGTTGAATAGGACCTTAATTATGTCTGGTTCCTCAGACCAATTGCTTTGAGTAATTCAATACTTCATAACATTTTTCTAAGTATCAAACATAACCTTGGTCATTTCTGGATTCTTGGACAACATACCTTGGAAAAATTGTAATATTTTAATCATTTTTCTATGTGCTAAATAGATCCTTAGTAATGTCTAGTTCTTCTGACCACCTATTTCGGGTAAATTAAGACTTCTTTACATTTATTTAAGTATGAAACAAAACCTTGGTCATGTCTAGCTCCTCGGACCACATACCATTGGTAAATTGATTTCTTTTAATCGTTTGTCTAAGTTTTAAATAAAACCTTAGTTATGTCTAGTTCCTTCGACCACCAACTTTGGGTAAATTAATACTTCATAACATTTTTTAAAGTATCAAACAGAACCTTTGTCATGTTTGGCCCCTCGGACCACATACCTTGGGCAACTTGTTATCTTTTAATCATTTTATAAGTGTTAAACAGAACTTTAATTACGTTTGGTTCCTCAGACCAACTACTTTGGGTAATTTAATATTTCATAACAATTTTCTAAATATCAAATAGAACGGTCGTCATGTATGGCTTCTCAGACCACATACATTATGTAAATTGATATCTTTTAATCATTTTTATAAGTGTTGAACAGAACCTTAATTTTGTCTAGTTCCTCAGACCAACTACTTTGGGTAATTCAATACTCTATAACATTTTTCTAAGTAACAAACAGAACGTTGGTCATGTCTAGCTTCTCGGACCACATACCTCGGCTAAATTGATATCTTTTAATCATTTTTATAAGTGTTCGAAAGAACCTTATTTATATTTGGTTCCTAAGACCACCAACTTTGGGTAAATCAATACTTCATAACATTTTTATAAGCATCAAACAGAACATTAGTAATGTTTGGCTCCTCGGACCATATTCCTTGGGTAACATGATATCTTCTAATCATTTTTATTCTTGTTAAACAGAACCTTATTTATGTCTGGTTCCTCGGACCACCTACTTTGAGTAAATTAATACTTCATATGATTTTTGAAAGTATCAAACATAACCTTGGTCATATCTTGCTCCTCGGACCACATACTTTAGGTAAATTGATATGTTTTAATCATTTTTGTATGAGTTAAACAGAACCATAGTTATGACTAGTTCCTCGGACCACCTACTTTGGGTAAATTAATACTTCTTTACATTTTTCTAAGTATGAAACAAAATATTGGTCATGTCTGACTCCTCGGATCACATACCTAGGGTAAGTTGATATCTTTTAACCATTTGTCTAAGTTTTAAAAAGAACTTTAGTTATGTCTGGTTCCTCAGACCACCAAACTTTGAGTAAATTAATACTTCATAACATTTTTCTAAGTATCGAACAGAATCTTGGCCATATTTAGCACCTCGGACCACATTCCTTGGGTAATTTGATATCTTTTAATCTTTTTTATAAGTGTTAAACAGAACCTTATTTATATCTGGTTCCTCAGACCAACTACTTTGGGTAATTTAATACTTCATAACATTTTTTTAAGTATCAAACAAAACCTTGGTCTTGTCTAACTTCTCGGACCACATACTTTGGGTAAATTGATATTTTTTAATTATTTTTCTAAGTGTTTAACAGAATCTTAGTTATGTCTAGTTCCTTGGGCCACCTACTTTGGGTAAACTAATACTTCATAAGACTTTTGAAAGTGTCAAACAGAACCTTGGTCATATCCTGCTCCTTGGACCACATACCTTATGCAAATTGATATGTTTTAATTGTATTTCTATAAGTTAAACTGAACCATATTTATGACTAGTTTCTCAGACCATCTATTTTGGGTAAATTAATACTTCTTTACATTTTTCTAAGTACGAAACACAACCTTGGTCATGTCTGGCTCCTTGGAGCACATACCTAGGATAAATTGATATCTTTTAATCATTTGTCTAAGTTTTAAAAAGAACCTTAGTTATGTCTGGTTCCTCAGACCACCAACTTTGGGTAAATTAATACTTCATAACATTTTTCTAAGTATCAAACAGAACCTTAGTCATGTCTGGCTCTTCGAACCACATACCTTAGGCAACTTGATATCTTTTAATCATTTTTATAAGTGTTAAATGGAACCTTAGTTATGTTTGGTTTCTCGGACCACCTACTTCGGGTAAATTAATACTTCATAACGTTTTTTTAAGTATCCAGTAGAACCTCGGTCACATCTAGATCCTCGGACCACATACCTCGGGTAAATTGATATCTTTTAATCATTTTTCTATTAAGTATCCAATAGAACCTTGGTCACGTCTAGATCCTCGGACCACATACCTAGGATAATTGATATCTTTTAATCATTTTTCTAAGTGTTAAACAAAACATTAGTTATGTCTGGTTCCTCGGACCAACTACTTTGGGTAATTTAAAACTTTATAACATTTTTCTAAGTATCAAACAGAATCTTGGTCGTCTTTGGCTCCTCGGACCGCATACCTTGGGTAAATTGATATCTTTTAATCATTTTTCTAAGTGTTTAACAGAACCTTATTTATGTCTGGTTCCTCGGACCACCTACTTAGGGTAAATTTATACTTCTTTACATTTTTCTACTTTAGTAAGGAATTACTAAAGTATGTATTTACGAAATTGGATTTCATAAATATATGATGAATAACTTAAAAAGATTAAATCGGGTACTCAAGGATTAAGATGTAGCAATTCACAAAGTGGTAGTCTACATTCATAACTTTGTGTTACTACGAATATTTTATGAAGGGATTGCATGTACAATAAAGTCTTGGGATATAATTTATTAATAAGGCCTAGAGTGCAATTATATTAATATAGTGCTATTAAATATAATTAATGGTAACTTTGGACTTGTCAAGAGTTGATAGAAAAGCCCAAGGCCCATTGGAGATAGTGTCTTATTTGTTCCCTTTTGATCCCACTCCAAGCCACATACTTGAGCCCAGTTGGAAAGGCCCAAAAGGTTAGCTTAATTTGATAATCAGTTATAAGGAGAGAAACATACAGTTTTTAGTAAGAACATGAAATGGTTTGTATGTGAGTGTTGGACACTCTCTCATTCTCCCTTAAACAAATTCATAGAAACTGATTGAGAGACCACACTTCTTGGGCATTAGTGAAATTGGAGTGAAGATTAAAAGTCTTTGTTTTGAAATTCACCACACTAAGGTACACTTTCTTATTCTTGAATTCTAAAATTTACATAGATACACTTTCTTATTCTTGAATTCTGCGTGGTTGTTGAAACTATGATTTGATGAAACTGATATTGATGTTATGATGTTGTTTATTTGAATTTAATTATGTTAAATTGATCTTTAAGGATATAGCATCAATGGAATTCAATTTTAATATCAAAATCTATCTACTATGTTCATATGGTGGTTGTTTGTTAATGAAAAACCGTTGAAAATTGTCTACATCTGCCCTTTAAAAATTGAAAACACGGGTTTTTCAAGGGTTAACTTCTCGCGAAATTACTAGCGAAAAATGCCTTTAAAGCACAAAATTTTTCACGGGTAAGCTTTACTTAAGAAACAGTAGCGAGATAGTCGCGAAAGTTTCTGTCTGAATTTATGTGTTTTCACTTTTTGGCCTTAACCCATTTTCGCAGGAAGAGCTTAATCGCAAGCTTCTTGCGAAAATACATTTAAAGGGAATTTTGAATTTTTTTCTAAGTGTTTTCAAATGTATAAAGTGCAAGGCTGTGTGTGATTAGATTAGACATGTTTACAAGATAAAAACCTTTAATTTAAAACATCTAGTGGGAGAGAGATACAAAGGTTGGATCTCATGGCCTCCATTGTCGATTCATAGTAGTGTGAAATATATACTTTGTCTTTGCTTCGAGCTTAGCATTCCATACGAAGAGTATTTATTTCATGGTCCTATAAGATTGAATTTACTGGTTTATAGTGGTTTGATCAAACACCTTGTCTTAGCTTCGAGCTTTGCATTCCATGCAGAGGGTGTTTTGTATCATGGTATTACAAAATAAGCCTGTTAAGGGGATGAAATGTGGTTGCACATGATTCTAGACAATGGTATACACTAGACCAAATATTATAGTATCCTTTATGCTAAGTTCTTACTATTATTTTTTAGAGGCCAAATGTATAACAACATACTGTTATTGTTTGATAAGAGTTATCATGATAGCACTAATAATGTGAATAATTCTCAATCAATCATAGTATTTAATGTTCACTCTATGCTGAGGGATATTGAATATGGGATTGGGTTGTCGTTGCATATATTATATTATGGTTTTATTAAGGTTCCATACTATATGTTTATATGCTAAATTGATAATGTCTAGTTTACTTATTATATTCATGTTTATTATTTTCAAATTTGAACATGGCATCATTTAGTCCACTTGTTACTACTCTTAATCAAAACAAACTGAATGGATCCAACTATGTTGACTGGAAAAGAAATATGGACACTGTTTTTACAGCTAAAGAGCACAAATATGTATTTACTCAATCATGTCCTAGCTTTCCTCCATTAGATGCTCCTCTTGAGGAAAAACAGTGATATGATCGTTGGCAGAAATCTAATGAGATGTCCAAGTGCTGCATCCTAGCATCTATCACTAACGTTCTACAACATCAAATGCAAGATGTAGAACTAGCTTCAAACATTATGTTAAGTTTGAAAGAGATGTTTGATGAGCAAGGCTGTTCTGCAAGACAAGAAACCATGAGGCAAATTTATAATACCAAAATGGTTGAAGGCAGTTCAGTGAGGGAGTATTGTCTTACAATGATCTCTAATCTGAATATACTAGAAGTTTTAAGTGCTGATATTGATGGAGAATCCCAAGTGGATATGATACTCCAGTCACTACTAGAATCATTCAAGGAATTCAGACTTAATTATAATATGAAAAAAAGATTTATTCATTGTTTGAATTAATGAATGAGTTGGTAGCGGCGGAAGGCATTCTTGGTACATCTAGTGTTGATGCCAATATGGCTGAAGCTTCTACTTCTCAATCTAAGTCGAAAGGCAAGGGTAAGAAGAAGAAAAAGAAGGACTTCACCAAGCAAGATGGTAAACATATTGCCTTAGGGGTTGCCGACAAAGGAAATAAGATCAAAGGGAAGTGTTTCCATTGTGGTAAGAAAGGACATTGGAAAAGGAATTGTCCAAAATTCAAAGCTGCCAATAATAAGGGTATGAAAAGTTCATTCCTCCTTGAAATATGTTTAGTACAAAATTCCACGGATTCCTAGTGTGTGGATTTAGATTATACTAACTATATCTACAATTCTTTGCAGGGGTTCCAGGGGAGACCAGAAAGCTTAAAGAAGGGGAATTGTTTCTAACCCTGGTTGATGAGAGCAGGATTCCGATTGTAGCTGTTGGAGTATTTAATTTATGTTTTGAGTCTAGGGTTTTAATATTGGAAGACTGTCTATATTGTAAGAAGTTTAGACCCCTTAAACCCAAACAGATTAACCTAGATAATTAGCCAAGTGATTAACTTAGGTAAATTAAACAAAACTAGGTTAACACAAATATATCATATCATGCAAAAGTGCGAAATAATAAAGAACACATGATATGATGACCAAGGAAACCAAACCGGTAAAAACCTGGGGAGGATTTAACCTAGCTATCCTCAAGGTAAAACGAATTCACTATGAAATAATCGAAGTTTACACAACAGAGACTTAGACCACTAACATCCTATTGCTACCTGCTTGTAGGAAACTTACTACCATGACCATGTGACAGCTCCGAAACCACGGACTCCTTCTTTCCTTGAATTCTCAACAAAGCACAAGCACACCTGCTTGTATATCTTGAAGCTCTTTTATTCTGTAACTGTATGATTACCGATCTCTTGACATAAATCTAGAGTTTGGAAACCCTAAGTGTATGTAAAGGTAAACACCTCTAGATCTAACAATTAGATTCACAAACACAGCAATCAGAACTCTAAAAACGTGGCTAGGGTTTTCCCTTATATACTTAGGGCAAAACATAAAACACTACACGTTAAATGGGCTAGGGCTGAGTTGGAAAATTCTATAGAAAAATGATCTGCACGACTTTCGATCGATCGAGTCTAATTCTCGATCGATCAAGCCTGACAGATCTACACAGTGAATTCTGCAGTAACTCGATTCTAACTTTACATAATAAGATATACTTTGAGCAAGTCTAAAAACAAGTCTAAAGATTGTTTTGATCATGGTTTGCCAACATTACAAATTGAAGTTCTAATACAATAGTTCCTAATTCCTTAGACCCTAACAAACTCCTCCTTTGGCAATCCGTGACAAAAAACAGACTTAACAAAAAGCTCAAAGTTCACAAAATAAACAGTCCATTACAAAACAAAAAGCCCTACTAACAAATTCAACCAAATTACTATGTATCAATTGCAAAAGTAGACAGCAACACGACTGAATCAACCTGTATATTCCTATAACACTTAACAAACACATAAACGCATGTGTGGAAAATACAAGTAACAAAAAAAACTTCTTGATTTCACATGACACAAAATAAAGACATATATCATGAATAACATCATAAATATAAATCGATAAGCAATGTAGCATTGTGAAACAAGAAACATATACATAAAAATGTATCTCAAATATATCTCAAATGTATCTCCCCTATCATGAGCCAAAAATGAAAATACACAGTGAAGCACCTAGATACAGTCTTAAAAAAACTCCACAAGCTCCTCAGTATCACAAAAAGATACAAAAACTCCCCCTAAGACAAAAATCTCTCCTACAAAATATTTACTCAACAATAGAATGTACTCCCCCTTTTTGTGACGAATTGCCAAAGGGTACTCACTCATCATCAAAAGGAGGCGGCGGAGGAGAATGACGAAAACTTGCCAAATCCGCTCTCAAAGCTCGAGGCTCATCAATTACATCCACCAAAAGCTGACCACGAGCCACCTGAATGGTCATAACAGTATACAAAGTCTGACGAATATCAGAAACATCCGAAGGAAATGGTGGAGGAACATCAGCAGTAGCAGCAGGATCAGTAGACGTCTCAGCTGCAAGAGCATCTGTAGAAGAAGAAGGAGGTGGAGTAACACTGGAAGGCTTTACCCTAGGACGCTTAGAGCTAGCTCGAAGCTGAGCAGCCCTTTACCTCAGAAAGGTAGCACCAATAGGAGCAATAATGTGAACAGGCTCAGAAGCAGGGAAATCACCTAAACCTAGATGAAGAAGAATCCTATGAATAAAGATAGGAAAGAATAAAGCATGAGCCGTAGAACTACTCCGATGCACTTCGTTCAAAGAACAAAGAAACAGATGAGGAAAACTGATAGGAGCATCAGTGACAAGAGCATACAAAAACACACATCGCTCAATCGGGATAGTGAAGATGAGAAATGGGCCACAAGGAATGACATGCAATCCTAAAGAAAAGATAGTGGATCTCAGAAAGCTCAGCAGACGTGATCCGAAGATCAGAACCTCACTGGATAGAAGACCCAGTGATGTAAGACATCACGTCATCAAGGGGAGGAGACTCATCATAGGGAAAGACAGGATGATCAACCACAGGCACCCCAAGAGCATCAAACACTACCGAAGGGGTAATGCGATACTCCACACCTCGTATCCAACTCTTAACTAGAGTGTTGGAATCATAGACGTGGATAGAGAGGTTCGAGTAGAACTCTCTAATCAGGGTCGCAGGAGGCGGATGATCGATGTCTAACAACGGTAACCAGCCCCTACGCTCAAAATTACGCCTCACCTAATCATCAACCTCGTCTAAAATGACCCTACGCTCACCCCAAATGTGACGCCTAAGGTTAAGGGTCTCATATGTCTCTTGATTCTTCTCACTAAGAAACCTATCACTATCAAAGGAAGGTGAAGGAACAGAAGGCCTATGGGCTCTGGTTTTCCTAGGCATGATGCTAAGGACAGAATAGAGAGACACAGAAAAAAAAAGGACAAAAACAGAAAAACCAAAGGCAGACTGCAAGTTAGCACAACAAAAAAATATAGAAATAAAAATCTATATGATGCATGAGCAAGATATGCAAATGATGTAACACCCCAAACCCTTAAGAAGGATTTAGATGCATAACCTGTCTTATAAAAAAAAAATCAACAATGATATAATGGAACAGAGCGTAAAATTTATCCTCAAATAAACTTCTTTCAAAATATCATCAGATTTCCTTAACAATCCATAAAAACAAAACAACAATAATATTCTTGAATGTAAAATCTCCAAATAACATCTCAAAATAGTTCCAAAATAATAATCTCATTGTCCTGAAACAATTTTGCTAAAACAATTCTGCAACTATCAAGCTCCAAACGAAGTCGTCAATCTAAGGCTCCACTGATCTACCACCAAAAGACACTCCATAACTCTAATCTGAAAGGATGGAAAAAGGGGTGAGCTAAAGGCTCAATAAGAGACTACAAACATGAGGATGTCTTCCAAAAACAAAACGATAATATCATTGACAAAATATAGTCATCACGATACAATTAAAATTAGTTT
Organism: Lithocarpus polystachyus; assembly: GCA_033629205.1. Lineage (NCBI taxonomy): Eukaryota > Viridiplantae > Streptophyta > Magnoliopsida > Fagales > Fagaceae > Lithocarpus > Lithocarpus polystachyus. The sequence goes on along the minus strand of CM066162.1, from coordinate 51,452,413 downwards.
AAACTGTAATATAATATATTCTATAAAGCTGTTAAAATAAAACACTTCACTATAACACTGTAAACATTAATAAAATAATGACCACATTTATATGCCAATATGCACCAAATAGGTAGAAACAATTTTATTTTGAAAATAAGCAATTTTCCACCTAAAAGAACAGTAGTAAATAAACAGTAACTCAATATGAAAAATATTAGTCAAACACAGACAAAAGCTGCTAAACACTCGGTGGGTGATTTCCCATGGGAACAATAACACTAACCTCAAAGAGGCAACACTAGCTCCGAAGAGCAACAATAACACTGCACCACACCACACTAACACTACTTCGGCCGAAGACCAACACTTAACCCTGTGTTGGCAAAGGTTGCAGACTGTCTAGTTGACCATTTGAAACACTCTTGACATATACAGTTTCACAATAATATACAATAAATAATAGAGTTTGAGTATGTATAAAGCACTAACAATGGTATAAGTCTTTGAAACTTCACTTTTGCAATTATGTGTATGTATATATATATAAATATATTTTTACCACAATTATATATATATATATATATATATAAATATATACGTCTTGAGAGACGTCATGTGTTGAAGTCTACTTACCTCTAGTGGCTAAACCAAGCTTCACTTCAATTGCTCGAAACAACATCAACTAGAACCTAAATAATAATTAAACAATTCAATAAGGGCAGGTTCTTTAATAACCACAAAGTCCTCTTGATAAAACAATTCCTCAACCACTATGAAGATTTGGCAAGATAAAATTTAACGTGTCTTTCTAATATAACTCCAAACCTATTCTAGATTAAAATAATAGTATAGAATTCCCTAAACTAACATCTAAAATACTCATATATATATATATATATATATCCAAGTAGTGCAAACCTTATATATTAATCTTGAATTCATGCAGATTGTCAATTCATGCAAATCGATGTCCAAGTGGTGCAACAAAAACCAAGTAGTGCAAAAACTACTTTCATGCATTAGACGGTTACAAACTTATACCGTGCGCATGGCAGTTAACAGAACAATTACTATCAATGATCAATATCCACTCCAAGACAATTGATTCATTCAACCCTTGGCAATATATATAAATACTCTTGTAATGCCGAAATGATATATCCATATAACCGTTTCTTGCATATATATATTCATGAGCCGCAACCCTAATCTATGATATTATAATCCTTTCCTCTCTATATAATTCTACCGCAACCCTAATCTATGATATTATAATCCTTTCCTCTCTATATAATTCTACAATAATATAATATAAACTCTATTAGATTGTTCTCTAGCAACAGATAATTCAAGTTTCAAATTTTTAACTTTATCAAGTAAAAACATGTTCTCAGTTTTCACATTATTCAAAAGCTCATTAGCATCAAACAATTTCACGAGCAAATTCTTCTTATCAAGTTCAAGAGATGCAATTTTCTTTAAGCCTAAATCCACATGCATAGCATCCTTTGCAGCAACTTTGCAAAGTTTATTAAAGGCTTCCTATAAATCTACATCTTCGGAGAGTTCCCCATCAGAAGGGTTCTCTTCAATAGACACACTTTCATTAACTACAGTAGTAGCAGTGAAAGCAATGAAGTTTCCATCCTCATCACTAGCAGATTCATTATCAGAAACTTCATCATCACTAAGGGTCATAGCCATAGCCTTACCCTTAGACTTCAAGTATGTAGGACATTCAGATTTCATATGACCATACCCTTGACATCCATAACATTGTTGTCCCATAGAATTATTAGAGGGTTGACCAACTCTCTCTTTAGGTTTTTCAGTGTTATTAACCTTAGTGGGATCATTCCTCCTAAAATTTCTAAGTTCAATAGTGTTCTTGCCTCTTGCCCTCTTGTTATTGTTCCTAAGAAAGTTTCTAAAGTTCTTGACAAGATAGGCAATCTCTGTCGCAGAGAGTTCATCATCAAATCCACCATCCTCAACATCATCAACAGACTTAAGAGCTATTGATTTGGATTTATTAGTCTTAGGTAGGTCCAACTCATAGGACTGAAGAGATCTTACAAGTTCATCAACAGGGATGGAGTCCACATCCTTGCTTTCAGTGATGGCAGTCACTTTGGGTCTAAAATCCTCAGTCAAAGATCTAAGAATCTTCCAAACAATTTTAGGTTGATCACAGATTTCACCCAAATTATATGCAGAATTAACAATATCATTTAGTTTAGCATAGAATTCATCAAAAGATTCATCATCATTCATTCTAATGCCTTCAAATCTAGTAGTCAATTGCTGCAACTTATTAATCTTAACTGCCTTTGTGCCTTCATGCACAGTCTGGAGGATATTCCAAGTAATATGAGCAATCTCAACATTAGAAATTCTCTTAAATTCCTCTATAGAGACAGCATTGAAAATAGCATTCATAGCTTTGCTATTGAAAGCAGCTGCCTCCTTTTGAGAAGTTTGCCACTCACTCACTAAAGTAGTGGGCTTCTCCCATCCATATTCGACAGAGTTCCAGACTCTCTCATCAATAAATTTCAGAAATGCTTTCATCCTTACTTTCCAATAAGCATAATTGTTCCCATCAAAATGAGGTGGAACAACAAGAGAGTGTCCGTGTTCCATGACAACAGGGGTCAAGTATCAGCTCAAAGATCAAAGGATCAAAAACAAAAAGCTACCCGCTCTGATACCACTTGTAAGAAGTTTAGACCCCTTAAACCCAAACAAATTAACCTAGATAATTAGCCAAGTGATTAACTTAGGTAAATTAAACAAAACTAGGTTAACACAAATATATCATATCATGCAAAAGTACGAAATAATAAAGAACACATGATATGATGACCTAGGAAACCAAACCGGTAAAAACCTGGGGAGGATTTAACCTAGCTATCCTCAAGGTAAAAAGAATTCACTATGAAAGAATCGAAGTTTACATAATAGAGACTTAGACCACTAACATTTTATTGCTACCTACTTGTAGGAAACTTACTACCACGACCACGTGACAACTTCGAAACCACGAACTCCTTCTTTTCTTGAATTCTCAGCAAAGCACAAGCCCACCTACTTGTATATCTTGAAGTTCTTTTATTCTGCAACTGTATGATTACTAATCTCTTGACATGAATCTAGAGTTTGAAAACCCTAAGTGTATGTGATGGTAAACACCTCTAGATCTAACAATTAGATTCACAAACACAGCAATCAGAACTCTAAAAACGTGGCTAGGGTTTTCCCTTATATACTTAGGGCAAAACATAAAACCCTACACGTTAAATGGGCTAGGGCTGAGTTGGAAAATTCTGCAGAAAAACGATCTGCACGACTTTCAATCGATCGAGTCTAATTCTCGATCGATCGAGCCTGACAGATCTGCACAGTGAATTCTGCAGTAACTCGATTCCAACTTTACATAATAAGACATACTTTGAGCAAGTCTAAAAATAAGACTAAAGATTGTTTTGATCATGGTTTGCCAACATTACAAATTGAAGTTCTAATACATTAGTTCCTAATTCCTTAAAACCTAACATATATGTACCTAATGTTCGTAGGAATTTAATTTCTGCAACTTATTTGGGTACACGTGGATATTGTGTTATCCTTAAAGACAATGTTGTAATAAAGAAGGGTAAATTTTCATCTGTTCTAGTAATATTGTGGATGGTCTTTATATTTTAACTCTTGATAAGCATGAATTATATAATTTTGAATTAGATAATGACTCTCATGTGAAATTATTAAAGAGAAAGTTTCATTCTACTAGTGATGCATATCTTTGGCATTTACGTTTAGGTTATATTAATTCAAATAGGATTCAAAGACTGATCAAAGATGGTGTCTTAGAGCCATTGGACTTTGATGAATTTCTAGTTTGTGAATCTTGTTTGGAAGGCAAAATGACCAAACGATCTTTTAACGCAAAAGGTAGAAGAGCACAAGATTTGCTAGAACTAGTACATTTAGATGTGTTAGGTTCTAAAGACTAGGATCTAATGTATTTAGAACTTCATTTTGTATGTTGGCAAACCATGATCAAAACAATGTTGAGTCGTGTGTTAGACTTGCTCAAAGTATGGGGTTTATTGTAAAGTTGGAATCGAGTTTTTATGCAGAATTACTTGTAACTTTCTTTGAGACTCGATCGATCGAAAATTAGACTCGATCGATCGAAAATCGCACAGAACGTTTTTCTGCAGAATTTTCCAACTCAGCCCAAGCCCGTTTTAATGTATAGGGTTTTATGTTTGCCCTAAGTATAAAAGGGAAAACCCTAGCCACGTTTTTAGAGTTCTGTTTTGCTGTGTTTGTGAATCTCATTGTGAGATCTAGAGGTGTTTACCTTCACATACACTTAGGGTTTACAAACTTGAGATTTATGTCAAGAGTTGTGTAGATCGTTACAGTTGCAGAATCAAAGAGCACAAAGATATACAAGCAGGTGCGCTTGTGGATTTGCTGAAGAATTCCGGAAAGAAGGAGTCCGTGGATCTCGGAGCTATCATGGGGTCATGGTAGTAAGTTTCCTACAGGCAGGTAGCAATATGACGTTAGTGGTCTAAGTCTATTGTGTAAACTTCAATTCTTTCATAGTGGATTCAGTTTACCTTGAGGATAGCTAGGTCAAATCCTCCCCAGGTTTTTACTGGTGTGGTTTTCTGGGTCATCATATCTTTGTGTTGTTTATTTTCCGCTGCTTTATTGTTTTTATATTTATTTTTGTTAACCTAGTTTAATTAAATTACCTAAGTTAATAACTTGGCTAATTCTCTAGGTTAATCTGTTGGGTTAAGGGGTCTAAACGAACTGACAAGTGGTATCAGAGCGGGTAGCTTTTGTGTTTGATCCTTTGATCTTTGAGCTGATCCTTGACCCCTGTTGTCATGGAACACGGACACTCTCTAGTTGTTCCTCCTCACTTTGATGGAAACAACTATGCCTATTGGAAAGTAAGGATGAAAGCATTCCTAAAATCCATTGATGAGAGGGTGTGGAATTCCGTTGAATACGGATGGGAGAAGCCCACTACTCCTGTGAGTGAGTGGCAAACTTCTCAGAAGGAGGCAGCCGCTTTTAATAGCAAAGCAATGAATGCTATTTTTAATGCTGTTTCCATGGAGGAATTTAAGAGAATCTCTAATGTTGAGGTTGCTCATACTGCTTGGAATATCCTCCAGACTGTGCATGAAGGCACAAAGGCAGTTAAGATAAATAAACCGCAGCAATTAACTTCTAAATTTGAAAGCATTAGAATGAATGATGATGAATCTTTTGATGAGTTCTATGCTAAGTTGAATGATATTGTTAATTCTGCTTATAATTTGGGTGAAATCTATGATCAACCTAAAATTGTTAGGAAGATTCTTAGATCTTTGACTGAAGATTTTAGACCCAAAGTGACTGCCATTACTGAGAGTAAGGATGTGGACTCCATCCCTGTTGATGAACTTGTAGGATCTCTTCAGTCCTATGAGTTAGACCTCCCTAAAACTAACAAATCCAAATCAATGGCTCTTAAGTCTGTTGATGATGTTGAGGATGGTGGATTTGATGATGATCTCTCTGCTACAGAGATTGCCTATCTTGCCAAGAACTTTAGAAACTTTCTGAGAAATAGTAATAGAAGGGCATGAGGCAAGAACACTGTTGAAACTAGAAATTTTAGGAAGAATGAACCCACTAAGGTTAATAACTTTGAAAAACCTAAGGAAAAAGTAGGTCAATCTTCTAATAATTCTTTGGGACAACAATGTTATGGTTGTCAAGGGTATGGTCATTTAAAGTCTGAATGTCCTACTTATTTGAGGTCTAAGGGTAAAGCTATGGCTGTAACCCTTAGTGATGACGAAGTTTCCGACAATGAATCCGCAAGTGATGAGGATGGAAACTTTATTGCTTTCACTGCTACCACGGTAGTCAATGAAAGCTTGTCTGTTGAAGAGAACCCTTCTGATGGGGAACTCTCTGAGGATGCAGATCTACAGGAAGCCTACAATAAACTTTGCAAAGTTGCTGCAAAGGATGCTATGAATGTTGAGTTAGGCTTGAAGAAAATCGCATCTCTTGATCTTGAAAAGAAAAATTTACTTGTTAAATTATTTGATGCAAATGAGCTTTTGAATAATGTGAAAACTGAGAACATGCTCTTGCTTGAGAAAGTTAAATGTTTGGAACATGATTTGTCTGTTGCTAGAGAACAAACTAATAGGTCTGCAAGCTCCAAACTTGATCACATGCTGAGTATTCAAAAGTCTCCTTCTGATAAATCTGGTTTAGGTTATGAGGAAAGTATTTCTGTACTTGAACCTTCTTCCACTAAATTTGTTCCTTCTTCTGAACCTCCTAAGAGTGAGATTGTCAAACCCGTGGTGAGTGAACCTGTCAAGCCTTTGAATGTTACTCCACCTAGAAAAATTAGGGTTGATCTTCATGCTTCTCATTCTAGAGCTTCTACTTCGACTAAGGGCAAATTGCATGATAAGCCTGCATGGGTTTGTCATTTTTGTGGAAAACCTGGACACATACGTCCAAATTGTTTTAAGTTGCAAGCTGCGAAGCGAGCAAATAAAACTACAGTACCTGTGCCTCAAGCATGTGATCCTATGGTACTGATTGGTGAATTGGTAAAGGCGTTAAACTTTTTTTCCAATCCTGGAGTTGCTCAGAATTCGAATATGAATCATAACTCCAATGTAAGAGTTGCATCTAAGAAGTCTTGGATGCAAAAAGGCTCAACCTAATTGAGTCTGTCTGACATGGTCCTTGTGCTTTATTGCTATATCTTTTGTGACCTCTGTTTCTAGGATTTGCATTGCATTGCATTCATGCATTTCATTCTAGGTTGTTTTTTTTGTTGTATAAAAAAAAAAAAAAAAATATTTGTTGCAAATTGTGTTTTGCTATTTTTCCTTGAATTTGAAGACAAGGTTGGTCTATCAATTATTGCATAACATGTTTATGTACCTTGTTTAGCTTTGATGCACTTATTTATTGCACTTTACTAGCTAAAGTCTTGTTGTGCATGTTGTGTGGGAAGATGCTATATTTGTTGATCACATGATCTTGATTTTGAAGTTGTATGTCTTTGATTGTTGGACTTGAACTTAATGAGAAAGGCATAAATAACTATCTCACCACTGTGTATTAGCCAATCATGAACACCTTAGTGCATATCATAAGATTTTGTGCTCGAGAAAGTGTAGCACATGCACAAAAAGAACATAAGGTGTAGCCTCTATTAAAATTGGTGTGTACATTATTGGGCTATAATAATTTCACAAATTCATAAAATTGGTGTGTACATTATCCCGGCTATTATTAAGTTTCTAATCAATTAATTTGAATAACAAGGCAAATCAAGAAACTTACATGATTGCAAGCTTTTACTCTAGGAGATGTGGGAGTTATATGATGTAACTCTTTAAGGGATAGTCTCTTTCAAATTCATGTGGTGGACTTTGTAGAAATTGTGATTGATCTCTATGTGTATATCACCTCACATGTTTCTCAAGCTTATGCTAGTTGCACACACTACACAAGTTAATCTTTGCTAAAATTGTGTACATGTTATTGTGTGTGTTTTTGGTCTGACCAACCAAGTTTGAGAATTCTTTGAAAATTGATGCCGAACATGTTTGCTTGTTTATTTTTTTGGGTATATTGAGAGAAAATTTTGGTTGAGGAATCTGGGTTGAATACTTGTGTTTTTGAAAATCATATCATCTCATACTCATGCATTTGATTTTAAAAATCTGCTGCTTTGAGGAGTTTTTGGTTTAAAATGTTTGGTTTTTCAAAACACTGATTTTTCCAGAATTTCGATCGATCGAAACTGATTTTCGACCGATCGAAAATGTTTAAATTTGTTCAGAAAACTCTCTGGTTGGTTCGATCGATCCAAGCTGTTTTTGGATCAATCGAATAAGTTTTCGACCGATCGAATGTAATTTTCGATCGATCGAAAATCGTGCCGGCTGTTTTTTAAAAGAAAGTTTCTCAAGTGTCTTTTCACTTTTTCAAAACTTTTCAAATCTCTTTTTGGTTTCCTACCAACCGGTCAGCACTATTCTTGGGATTTTTGTCGTTTTCCTCCACTTTATTTGCATAATCTCTCTCTCCCTCAGCTGGTAAGTCCCTTATACCCTTCCTTTTGCATTTATTTTCTATTTTCATGCATTTTTTCATGCATATTTGGGTAATTTTGGCATTTAGGGATTTTCCATTTTTGGGATTGTTTTGGAGTGATTCTTTCTCAAATTCTTTATGGGTTTTTGTGGGGACACCTTTCCTAAGCACCTCATGTGGTTTAATTTGGTTTATTTGGTGCTTTGAAGAAAATTTGAAATTCTAGGGCTTATATTTGAATAAATTGGGGATTTTGTTCAATTGGGTTGAACTTGATAAAATTGGCTTGTTAGATTAATTAATTTGATCATTATATTGAGTTAATTGACTATTGTGTTGATCAATTTATCAATTTGTTGTGTTTTGAAAACTAGGGTTTTTCAAATTGGGTATTTTTGATACACTTTGCTTGCTCAAGCCAATTTTGTTAATTTGAATCAAAATTGAACATGTCACTGCATTAGTACATGCATCATTTTCTGTTCATGCTCATGCATCATATAGATTTGATATTTTCTATATTTTTTATGCTGTGCTAACTTGCAGTCTGCTCTTGGTTTTGGTTTTTGCTCTTTTCTTTCTGTGTCTGTCTCTTTTCCTTAGCACTATGCCTAGGAAAACTCGAGCCCATAGGACTGTTGATCCTTCTCCATCTTTTGACACCAAGAGATTTCCTAGTGAGTCTAACCAGATTACATATGAGACCCTTAATCTTAGACGTCAGATTTGGGCTGAGCGTAGGGTTATCTTAGATGAGTTAGATCCTGAGGTTCGTAGGAACTTTGAGCGTCGGGGTTGGTTACCTCTTCTAGACTTTGAGCATCCTCCTCCTGCTTCTTTGATTAGAGAGTTCTATTCGAACCTCTCTATTCATGTCTACGATAACGACACCTTAGTCAAGGTGTGGTTACGTGGTGTCGAGTACCGCATTACCCCTTCGGTGGTGTCGGATGCTCTTGGGGTGCCCATTGTGGACCATCCCGTCTTTCCTTACGAGGAGTCTCCTCCCCTTGATGACGTCTTGTCATACATCACTGGTACTTCTATCCAGTGGGGTTCTGATCCTCGGATCTCGTCTGCTGAGCTGTCTGAGTTGCACTATCTTTTCTTTCGGATAGCATGTCATTCTTTGTGGCCGATTACTCATGTTCACACCGTCCCTCTTGAGCGATGTGTGTTTCTGTATGCTTTGGTCACTGATGCTCCTATCAGTTTTCCGCATATGTTCCTTCGTTCTTTGAACGAGGTTCATAGGTCTAGTTCTCAGGCTCATGCTTTGTTTTTTCCTGTTTTTATTCATAGGATTCTTCTCTTTCTTGGTTTTGGTGAGTATCCTGCTTCCGAGCCTGTTCATGTTATTGCTCCTATAGGTGCTACCTTTTTGAGGCAAAGGGCTGCTCAACTTCGAGCTAGCTCTAAGCGTGCTAGGGTAGAGCCTACCGGTGTCACTCCACCCCCTTCTTCTTCTTCTGCAGATCCTTTTGCAGCTGGGACTTCTTCGGATCCTGCTGTTGCTGCTGCTGCTGCTGATGTTCCTCCACCGTTTGATGAGGTTTCTGACCTTCGTCGGACGCTTGACACTGTCGTGACCGTTCAGGCGGCTCATGGTCAGCTTTTGGTGGACATCCTCGATGAGCTTCGTGCATTGCGAGCGGATTTGGCGAGCTCTCGTCGATCTTCTCCACCTCCTTTTGATGATGAGTGAGTGCCCTTTGGCAATTCGTCACAAAAAGGGGGAGTGCATAGTTCATTAGTAGCTTGTTTTTTGTGTTGAGGGGATTTACATTTTAGGGGGAGTGTTTGTTTTCTTAGTAGTGATACTGCGGAGCTTGTGGAGTTATTAGATTGTATCTAGGTGCTTCACTGTGTATTTACATTTTTAGCTCTTGATTAGGAGATATTTTTGTTGAGATACATTGTTATGTATATGTTTTCTTATTTCACTATGTTACTGTGCTTATTGACTTATATTGATGATGTTATTCATGATATATGTTTTTTATTTTGTGTCATGTGAAATTAAGAAATTTTTATTTATGTATTTCCTGTTTTTGTTCCACACATGCGTTTATGTGTTTGTTAAGTATTACAGGAATATACAGGTTGTTTTCAGTCGAGCTGCTGTCTACCTTGCAACTGTTGGATAGTAGTTTAGGTTGAATTGTTAAGTGGCTATTTTTTTGTAATGGGCTTTTTCAATTTGTAACTTTGAGCATTTTGTTTAGTCTGTGTTTTGTCACGGATTGCCAAAGGGGGAGTTTGTTAGGTTCTAAAGACTAGGATCTAATGTATTTAGAACTTCATTTTGTATGTTGGCAAACCATGATCAAAACAATGTTGAGTCGTGTGTTAGACTTGCTCAAAGTATGGGGTTTATTGTAAAGTTGGAATCGAGTTTTTATGCAGAATTACTTGTAACTTTCTGTGAGACTCGATCGATCGAAAATTAGACTCGATCGATCGAAAATCGCACAGAACGTTTTTCTGCAGAATTTTCCAACTCAGCCCAAGCCCGTTTTAATGTATAGGGTTTTATGTTTGCCCTAAGTATAAAAGGGAAAACCCTAGCCACGTTTTTAGAGTTCTGTTTTGCTGTGTTTGTGAATCTCATTGTGAGATCTAGAGGTGTTTACCTTCACATACACTTAGGGTTTACAAACTTGAGATTTATGTCAAGAGTTGTGTAGATCGTTACAGTTGCAGAATCAAAGAGCACAAAGATATACAAGCAGGTGCGCTTGTGGATTTGCTGAAGAATTCCGGAAAGAAGGAGTCTGTGGATCTCGGAGCTATCATGGGGTCATGGTAGTAAGTTTCCTACAGGCAGGTAGCAATATGACGTTAGTGGTCTAAGTCTATTGTGTAAACTTCAATTCTTTCATAGTGGATTCAGTTTACCTTGAGGATAGCTAGGTCAAATCCTCCCCAGGTTTTTACCGGTGTGGTTTCCTGGGTCATCATATCTTTGTGTTGTTTATTTTCCGCTGCTTTATTGTTTTTATATTTATTTGTGTTAACCTAGTTTAATTAAATTACCTAAGTTAATAACTTGGCTAATTCTCTAGGTTAATCTGTTGGGTTAAGGGGTCTAAACGAACTGACAAGATGTATGTGGTCCTATGTCAATCCAAGCAAGAGGTGGCTATGAGTATTTCATTACTTTCACTGATGATTACTCTAGATTTTTTTATATGTACCTAATGAAACGGAAGTCTGAAACCTTTAAAAAGTTCAAAGAGTTTAGGGCTGAAGTTGAAAATCAATTGGGTAAATGCATAAAGGCCATTCGATCTGATCGAGGTGGCGAATACCTTCTTTGGGATTTTAAGGATTACTTAACTGAAAATGGGATTGTATCCCAATTGATTGCACCTGGAACTCCACAAAAAAATGGTGTAGCAGAAAGAAGGAATATGACTATTTTAGATATGGTTAAGTCTATGTTGAGTTATTCGACTCTACGAATTTCCTTTTGGGGATATGCTTTAAACACTACAATGTATCTTTTGAATTTAGTACCTTCAAATATCGTTCCTAAAATACCTGTAGAGTTGTGGAATGGGCGTAAGCCTAGTATGAGACATCTCCATATTTGGGGTTGTCCAGCACATGTGTTAAAAGGAAAGTCTGACAAGTTACAATCTAAAACAGATGTGGTTTTCTTTGTAGGGTATCCAAATGGAACCGTTGGAGGTTTATTCTATAATCATAAGGTTAATAAAGAGTTTGTTAGTAAACCGGGCACTCAAGGATAAAATAGTTGTTTATAAAGTGACAGTTTATTATGACTTTGTTTACTATGGATATTTCATAGAGGGGTCGAATGATATCATTAGAGTCTTAAGATATAGTTTATTAATAAGACCTAGAGTGTAATTATATTTATATAGTGGTATTAAATATGATTAATGGTAACTTTGGACTTGTCAAGAGTTGACAGAAAAGTCCAAGGCCCATTGGAGCTAGAGTCTTATTTATTCCCTTTGGTCGCATCTTAAGCCACAAACTAAAGCCTAATTGGGCAGGCCTAAAAGGCTAGCCTAATTAGATAATCAGTTAAGTATAAGGAGAGAAACATACAAAATATTCATAAGATGGAAAATAGTGAGTATGTGAGTGTAAGCCACTCTCTTATTCTCTCTTGAATACATACATGTAAACTGAGTGAGAGACCACACTTTTTGGGCACTATGTGGAATTGAGATGAAGATTAGAGGTATTCTCAAGTCTTGGTTTTGAATTTCATTGCATCAAGGTATGCTTTCTATTCTTTGTTCTAGAATTCAATGTTACATATTATCTCTCATAAATGAAGCAGATCCGTGTTTGTTGCTTCCGCTGTGTGTTTTGTATGAGATGCAAAACTAGATTTTCCAACATTAAGGTATGCCACAACTTTAGGGTCATCCTTCCATTTTCACATCTGTTATTTGTCCTTTAGAATTTAGGTGATCACAAGATATACGGTTGAACAAACAAGAGATATATAAAGGTTATCCTCTTTTGATAGGATCTAGGATTTCTCTAAGTGTGGATAAGCTCCCCAAGGCTATAGGGATAGATAAGTAGGCGACTCACAGCTAGGTGGGCCATGATTCCGACTAAGGGCCTAAGTGAACCTTTGTGGATTGGTGGCAAACCTTTAATGTACTCAAAGCCCATCATAGGCAATGACACCGATTGTGAGTTGGTGGGATGAACTTCAAAAGACTTGGGCCTGAATGGAGCCTTCCATCTTCCCACTCATCACCAATTGAGGTGAAAGGGATAAATGAACCATGTGATGTGTGTGCAAAGAAGTATTGAATAAATTTTTACTAAGGTTAAGACATAGGACACATAGGAATTAAAGTTATTATCCCAGTAGAGTCGTCATTGTGGACACAACGGACGTGAGTTGCCACCTAGTTTTTGCAATGGTCTAGGAACCATATATATAGTATCCTCTCGAGGAAGGATCATTGATCTTACTACTAGAAATATGTTGGAAACTACATGTTTGTATTAAATACAAAGCATACGCAGCGGAAAATTAACGGATCTACTTCATTCGCAATTGATAACATGCACTATGTAAATTTTAGAATATAGAATCAAGAGAGTGTACCCTGGTGTAGTGAATTTCAAAACTTAGATCAGAAGTTCTTGGGAACACTTTTAATCTTCACTCCAATTCCACTAACGCCCAAGAAATATGGTCTTTCAATCAGTTATATATGTTTGTTCAAGAGAGAATGAAAGATTTTCCAACACTCACACATACACCAACGTTCTTTTAAAATTTTGTATGTTTCTCTCCTTATAACCTGATTATTTAATTGGACTAGCCTTTTGGGCCTTTTCAATTGGGCACTAGTATGTGGCTTGGAGTGAGACCAAAAGGGACCAATAAGACACTAGCTCCAATAGGTCTTGGGCTTTTCTATCAACACTTGACAAGTACAAAGTTACCATTAATTATATTTAATACCACTATATAAATATAATTGCACTCTAGGCCTTATTAATAAATTATATCCCAAGACTTTATTATACATACAACCCCTTCATAAAATATTTGTATTAATACAAAGTCATAAATGTAGACTGCCACTTTGTGAATTACAACATCTTAATCCTTAAGTATTCGGTTTAATCCTTTAAAGTTATTCATCATATATTTATGAAATCCAATTTCATAAATATATTCGTTAGCAATTTCTTGCCAAAGTAGTTAGGCCTAACTCCTTGAATAATTGAACCCATTAAACTTATCTCAAGGGAATATTTTGTATCTCCGTTAAGAGATTATGAATTCCATATTGAGAATATATGTTCTATCAACACTAAATGTGGCTTCCCGACATACTGAGGTTTTGACCGTTACTTTAGATCTCACTCCTGATATATCAAAGCAACCTACACTTCATGATTAGGTCCATTATTCTCTCAGGATTAAGAGTTCATGCAAATAGAAGTCGTGAGATTTATTATTGATTTAACAGTCGTTAGTGTTGGGAAATCATCATGTTTGTATCGCATACAAAACATACGCAGCGGAAAATAAACGGATCTACTTCATTCGCAATCGATAACATGCACTATGTAAGTTTCAGAATATAAGAACAAGAGAGTGTACCTTGATGCGATGAACTTCAAAACCGAATGAAGAAGTACTCGGGAATACTTTCAATCTTCACTCCAATTCCACTCGATGCCCAAGATGTGTGGTCTCTCAATCAGTTCTATGTATCTAGAGAGAATATGAAAGAGTGTCTCTCTTCCTTATTTCATTACCTTACACATACAAACCATTTCATACCATATAAAATTCTGTATGTTTCTCTCCACATAACTGATTATCTAATTAGGCTAGCCTTTTGGGCCTTCCCAATTGGGCTTTAGTGTGTGGCTTGGGGTGGAACCAAAAGGGAACAAATAAGACACTAGCTCCAATGGGCCTTGGGCTTTTCTGTCAACTCTTGACAAGTCCAAAGTTACCATTAATTATATTTAATACCACTATATAAATATAATTGCACTCTAGGCCTCATTAATAAATTATATCCCAAGACTCTATTATACATGCAACCCCTTCATAAAATATTCGTAGTAATACAAAGTCATAAATATAGACTGCCACTTTGTAAATTACTACATCTTAATCCTTGAGTACCCGGTTTAATTCTTTTGAGTTATTCACCATATATTTATGAAATCCAATTTCATAAACATATACTTTAGTCTTACTAAAGTGGTTAGGCCTAACTCTTTGAATAACTGTACCCATTAAACTTATCTCAAGAGAATATTTTATATCTCCGTTAAGAGACTATGAATTCCATCTTGAGAATATATGTTCCATCAACACTAAATGTGGCTGCCCAACATACTGAGGTTTTGACCGTTACTTTAGATCTCACTCCTGATATATCAAAGCAACCTACATTTCATGATCAGGTCCATTATTCTCTCAGGATTAAGAGTTCATGTGAATACAAGTCGAGAGATTTATTATTCAATTGACAGTCGTTAGGAGAATAATAAATCTCACAGCGGTCCAGTTCAATATGTCTTAACTCTTAAAACATATCAACATATTAACTAGAAGTCACCACTTCCATGATCAAGACAAATCATCGTAGTTAATATGTTATAGTCTTCGCAGATGAAATGCCCAATTTCATCACCGACTACGAACCAAAATTCTGAGTTTACAAAGAACTTGTGATCTATATCTTCTGTGACTAAATCACATAAATCACATACTATGCATCTCATGGACTATTTCATAATGTCCGTATATTCATGTTACCATTATTCTAGATAAGAATAAAACAACTTTATTAAACACAATATTAAGTCATACATCATTTCTCACATAATGTCATACATAATATCATACATAGCATCATACAATAGGATTTAAGGGCACATATCCTGACAGTTAGGAGAATAATAAATCTCACAGTGGTCCAGTTCAATATATCTTAACTCTTAAAACATATCAACACATCAACTAGAAGTCTCTACTTCCATCGTCAAGACAAATCATCTTAATTGATATGTTATAGTATTTGCAGAGGAAATGCCCAATTTCATCACCGACTACGAACTAAAATTCTGAGTTTACAAAGAACTTGTGACTTATATCTTCTGTGAGTAAATCACATAAATCACATACTATGCATCTCATGGACTATATGATAATATCCAAATATTCATGTTACTATTATTTTAGATAATAATAAAAACAACTTTATTAATCACAATATTAAGTCATACATAGCATAATATAATAGGATTTAAGGGCACTAATCCTAACAATCTCCTATTTGCCTTAAAAACTATTGTGCGCTAATCTAACTCCCATTTTCTCCAAATGTGACTTGAAAGTCCTTTGAGGCAGGGCTTTGGTAAATGGATTTGCTAGATTACTTGCATTTTCAATATTTCCTACTACTACATCTCCACGAGCAATAATGTCTCGAATGATGTGGTACTTTCTCTCAATGTGCTTTCCTTTCTTATGATTCCTTGAATCTTTGGATTGTGCAACCGCTCCACTATTGTCGCAAAACAATGTGATAGGAACTTGCTCCATTCTTACAACACCAAGATCAAAAAGGAATTTCTTGAGCGAAACAGTTTCTTTTGCCGCTTCACAAGCAGCAACATATTCAGCTTCCATGGTGGAGTCAGCAATACAAGATTGCTTAACACTCCTCCAACTTATGGCTCCTTCCAAGGTGAACACACAACCTGAAGTGGACTTTTCTGGAATCAAGATCTGACTGAAAATCTGAATCTGTATAGCCAATGAGAATCAAATCCTCACTATGGTAAACAAGAATATAATCTCTCGTTCTCCGTAGATACTTGAGAATATGCTTTACAGCTTGCCAATATTTTGGTCTTGGATTTGATTGATATTGGCTGACCATGCCAACTGAATAACAGATATCTGGTCTAGTACAAAGCATGGCATACATGAGACTTCCCACTGCAGAAGCATAAGGAACTTGTCTCATCATATCTTCTTCCTCTTAAGTCTTAGGTCTTTGGTCATCAGACAGAGGAACTCCATGTCTAAAAGAAAGTAGTCCTTTCTTGGAGTTTTGCATGCTAAACCGTTCTAGAACCTTATCTATATATCCGGCTTGTGATAAGCCTAACATCTTATTCTTGCGATCTCGCCAAAGCTTGATCCCTAGAATAAAGTTAGCTTCACCTAAGTCCTTCATATCAAATTGGCTTAACAACCATACCTTTACCGATGACATTACCGCTACATCATTTCCATTGAGTAGAATATCATCAACATAAAGCACAAGGAACATTACCACTTTGTCTTGATGTCTTTTGTACATACATGGTTCATCAAGATTTTGTTCAAAACCAAATGACTTGATTGCTTGATCAAATCTGATGTTCCATGACTTAGATGCTTGCTTAAGTCCATAAATAGACCTTTTCAACTTGCATACCATATGCTCTTGGTTCTTTGCTATGAGACCTTCCGGTTGCAACATATAGATTTCCTCTTTATGATTGCCATTGAGAAATGTAGTCTTGACATCCATTTTCCAAATCTCATAATCATAATGAGCAGCAATGGATAAGAGAATTCTGATAGATTTAAGCATTGCAACTGGCAAAAAGGTTTCTTCATAATCTATACCTTCTTTTTGAGTATATCTTTTTGCCACTAGCCTTGCTTTAAAGGTTTCAACCTTTCCATCTATCCCTCTCATCCTCTTGTAAACCCATTTGCAACTAACAAGTTTAATGCCGTTAGGCGCCTTTACAAGATCCCAAACTTGATTGGAATCATGGAATCTAACTTAGATTTCATAGCTTTGATCCAATGATGTGCATCTATATCATTCATTGCCTCTTCATAAGTGTAGGGATCCGATATAGCCTCTTCTAAGATAGTTTCATAAGTTTCTCCCAAACCTATGAATCTTATAGGAGGCCAAACAATTCTCCCATTACGATGAGGCACCTGTGTACTGGACATCTCATGAGTAATATCTTATGGTGTATCTAATACAGCCACATCATCACTAGTTCCATCCATTGGCTGTTCAATTACAGGTTCACCTAATTCAGCCAATACAACTTTACTTCTAGGATTAAAATTATTCACATAATCATCTTCCAAAAATTTGACATGAGTGCTAACAAACACTTTGTTGTCCTTATGATTATAGAATAAATAACCCTTGGTTTCCTTTGAATACCCCCAAAAACATGCATACTTCCGTTTTAGTTTCCAACTTATCAGACTTTCCTTTCAACATATGTGCTAGACATTCCCAAATGTGGAGATATTTCATACTAGGCTTATGCCCACTCCACTATTCCTTAGGTGTGTTGGAAACAGATTTTGATGGAACTAAATTCAAAATATGCATTGTAGTTTTTAGTGCATATCCCTAAAAGGAAATTGGTAAAGTTGAATAACTCATCATGGACCTAACCATTTCCAAAAGAGTCCTATTCCTTCTTTTTGCTACACCGTTTTGTTAGGGAGTTCCAGGTGCAGTCAATTGGAATACAATCCCATTTTGAGTTAAGTAATCCTTGAAATCCCCAAAAAGGTATTCGCCACCTCGATTAAATCGAATGGCCTTTATGTGTTTACCCAATTGATTCTCAACTTCAGCCCTAAACTATTTGAATTTTTCAAAAGCTTCGGACTTCCGTCTCATTAGGTACACATAACTATATCTTGAGTAATCATCGGTGAAAGTGATGAAATACTCATAACCTCCTTTTGCTTGGGTTGACATAGGACCACATACATTCGTATTAACTAATTCAAACAACTCTTGGGCTCTTCTACTTTTTGCATTAAAAGGTCATTTGGTCATTTTGCCTTCCAAACAAGATTCACAAACTGGAAAGTCATCAAAGTCCAATGGCTCTAGGAGTCCATCTTTGATCAGTCTTTGAATTCTGTTTGGATTAATATGACCTAAACGCAAGTGCCAAAGATATGCATCATTAGTAGAAGGAAACTTTCTCTTTAATGATTTTACATGAGAGTTATTATCTAATTCAGAATTATATAATTCATGCTTATCAAGAGTTAAAATATAAAGACCATCAACAATATTGCCAGAACAGATAAACATTTTACCCTTCTTTATTACAACATTGTCTTTAAGGATAACACAATATCCATGTTTACCAAAATAAGTTGCAGAAATTAAATTCCTATGAACATTAGGTACATATAGAAAGTCATCTAATATTAAAACCCTTGACTCAAAACATAAATTAAAAACACCAACAGCTATAACTGGAATCCTGCTCCCATCAGCCAAAGTAAGAAACAATTCTCCTTCATTAAGCCTTCTGGTCTCTTGGAACCCCTGTAAAGAATTGTAGATATGATTAGTACAACCTGAATCCATACACCAGGAATTCGTGGGATTTTGTACTAAACATATTTCAAAAAGGAATGAACTATTCATACCCTTATTGTTGGCGGCCTTAAATTCCTCTTCCAATGTCCTTTCTCACCACAATGGAAACATTTTCCTTTCAGCTTCTTTCCTTTGTTGGCAACCCCTAAGGTAATTTGTTTACCCTCTTTCTTGTTGAATTCCTTCTTCTTCTTCTTCTTCTTCTTCTTCTTCTTCTTCTTCTTCTTCTTACCCTTGCTTTCGACTTAGGTTGAGAAGTAGAAGTTTCACCCATATTGGCTTCAACACTAGAAGTACCAAGAATGCCTTCCGCCGCTACCAACTCATTCATCAATTCAGACAAAGAATAAATCTTTTTGTTCATATTATAATTGAGTCTGAATTCTTTGAATGATTCCGGTAGTGACTGGAGTATCATATCCACTTTGGATTCTCCATCAATGTCGGCACCTAAAACCTCCAATGTATTCAGATTAGAGATCATTGTAAGACAATGTTTTCTCACTGGGCTACCTTCAGCCATTTTGGTATTATAAATTTTCCTCATGGTTTCTTGCCTTGTAGAATGGCCTTGCTCACTAAACATCTCCTTCAGACTTAGCATAATGTCCGAAGTTAGATCTACATCTTGCATTTGATGCTGTAGAATATTTGAGATGGATGCTAGGATATAGCACTTGGCCATTTCATTAGATTTCTGCCAACGATCATATTGCTGTTTTTCCTCAAGAGGACCATCTAATGAAGGAAAGCTAGGACATGGTTGAGTAAGCACATATTTATGCTCTTCAGCTGTAAGAACTATGTCCAAATTTCCTTTCCAGTCAACATAATTAAATCCAGTCAGCTTGTTTTGATTAAGAATGGTAATAAGTGGGATAAATGATGCCATGTTCAAATTTGAAAATAATAAACATGAATATAATAAGTAAACTAGACATTATTAATTTAGCATATAAGCATATAATATGGAACCTTAATAAAACCATAAAATAATATATGCAACGACAACCCAATCCATGTCTATAATTCATTGGTAGCAAGTTTATTATAAACACATTAATTGATTGAGAACTATTCTCATTATTAGTGCCATCATGATAACTTTTATCAAACACTAATAATATGCCGTATTACCTTTAGCCTCTAAGTAATAATGACATAGCTCCTTTGGGAGGTTAACATTACACTTAGTCTAGTGTACACCATTATCTAGAATCATGTGTAGTCACATTTCATCTCCCTTTCTAGTGTTTAAACTTGTAGTACTGTGGAACAAAACACCCTCCTTTAGGATCTCGAGGCATATACACCAAGACAAGGTTCTTGTCCACACTACTTTATATGGGTAAGTACAATCTTGTAGTACTATGAAGTAAACACCCTTCTTTGGGATTGCGAGGCATATACGCCAAGACGAGGTGCTTACCCCACACTACTATGAACTGATAATGGAGGCCGTGAGATCCAACCCTTGTATCTCTCTCCCACTAGATGCTTTAAATTAAAAGTTTTTATTAAGAAATCATGTGTAAACTAATCACACACAGCCTTGCACTTTATACATTTGAAAACAATTAGAAAAAGTGAAAAATTCCCTTCAGTGGTTTTTTCGCGAGAAGAGCTTAGTCACGAGCTTCTCGCGAAAATTGGTTAAGGCAAAAAAGTGAAAACACAAAAATTAAGACAGAAACTTTCATGACTGTCTCACGACTATTTTGCGAGTAAGGCTTACCTGCAAAAACTACTATGCTTCAGAGGCATTTTTCTCGGGTAACTTCGCGGGAAGTTAACCCGCGAAAAACCCATGTTTTCAGTTTTTAAAGGAAAGATTTGAACAGTTTTCAACCGTTTTTCATGAACAAACAAACACCATATGAACATGATAGATGATATTTGATATCAAAACTAAATTCCATTGATGTTAGAGCCTTAAAGATCAATTTGACATACTAAAATTCAAATTTGAACAACATCATAACATCTGAAAGTTCAAATAGCGTATAAAACACTATAAACGTTTAGACCCCCAAATTACAAGTTACCAATTCTAGCTTTATATCAAACGATGTACGTGCGAAAAATGAACAAAAGCTTGAAACAGAATTGATAAACAATCTAAGCCAAATAAAATCACATCCATAACATAAATTAAATGACAAAGATTAAGGAAAGAAAGATGCAAACACAAGGACAACACAACGATGTGTTATCGAAGAGGAAACCGAAGCCCTCAGCGCAAAACCTCTCCGCTGCCCTCCAAGCGGTCAAATAATCAACTAAAGAATGTAGTTGGGATAAAAGGACAGCAATAGACCCTCCAAGCCTAATCTACCCAGTGTACCTAAGCCCTCCAAGCTTCTTGCTCCAACGAGGTTACGCCGAACCTTTGTCTTCTTTAGCTTACCGGATTCCGCTACTAGTCCATAGCATTTACCAATATGAAACTGGTTCCTTCCTAACTGCTTCCCAAAGCACCAAATAACCTTCTCACAGATATGGGTAAGGTGAGAAAAGATTTTGGATAATGAACCTCTCTAGGATCTAACAATGGAGGGGGTGAAAGTAGAGGAATTTGAAGAGTCACAAGGTAAAGATTGTGGATGAGTCAATCTTATTTTTCTCTAGGGTTTCTCTCTCAAAATTCTCTCTGGAACCTCTCTACATTTCTTGGGTACAAGGGGTATTTATACTGGGGTGAGAAAGGAATACAAAGAGTCAGCTTTTCCAAAACAGAGTTTGGTTGGCGGCTTGACTGAGTTGCGAGTTCAAGCCGTGAACTAACTGAACGGCCAAACTGGAATTTTTGTCCTGTAGTGAGACAGCTAGCTCGACGGTTTAGCTTCTAGCGGCTTGCCAGTTGCGAACTACCTGCGAGATCCAGTCGCGAGTTCTTCTCTGCACGCTTCACTCGTGTGCAACATCTAGCGGCTTGCCAGTCGCAAGACACCAACGAGTTCCAGTCACAAGCCCCTGTTCTTGCTGCACAGACTTGAGCATTTCTTCACATTCTCTCACACACTACCCTTACATGATTCCCACCTAAATATAGGGTTTCTAAGTGCTGAAATACAAGCAAATTGGCACGGAATAAAGCCAACAAAATGGTTGATAAAATTCAACGTTACAATATCAATATTAGTTTTTATCAAACCATAGTTTCAACAACCATGCAAAAAATTAAATACATATATAATCTTCTAACATCATGAAACCATTATCTCTAATTCCAAAACTCACAAAACATATACAAATTCGAAATTGAAGACCGCTCTGATACCAATTGTTGGAAAGTACATGTTTGTATTGCATACAAAATATACGCAGCGAAAAATTAACGAATCTATTTCATTTACAATTGATAACATGCACTATGTAAATTTTAGAATATAGAATCAAGAGAGTGTACCTTGGTGTAGTGAATTTCAAAACTCAGATTAGAAGTTCTTGGGAACACTTTTAATCTTCACTCTAATTCCACTAACGCCCAAGAAGTGTGGTCTCTCAGTTAGTTATATGTGTTTATTCAAGAGAGAATGAGAGAGTGTTCAACACTTACACACACACACCATTTCATGTTTTTTTAAAATTCTGTATGTTTTTCTCCTTATAACTGATTATCTAATTGGATTAGCCTTTTGAGCCTTTCCAATTGGGCTCTAGTATGTGGCTTGGAGTGGGACCAAAAGGGACCAATAAGACACTAGCTCCAGTGGGCTTTGGGCTTTTTTGTCAATTCTTGACAAGTCCAAAGTTACCATTAATTATATTTAATATCACTATATAAATATAGTTGCACTCTAGGCCTTATTAATAAATTATATCCCAAGACTTTATTATACATGCAACCCCTTCATAAAAAATTCGTAGTAATACAAAGTCATAAAATATTCGTAGTAATACAAATTCATAAATGTAGACTGGTACTTTGTAAATTACTATATCTTAATCCTTGAGTACCCGCTTTAATCCTTTAAAGTTATTCATCATATATTTATGAAATCCAATTTCAAAAATATATATTTTAGTAATTTCTTACCAAAGTGGTTAGGCCTAACTCTCTAAATAACTGAACCCATTAAACTTATCTCAAGGGAATATTTTGTATCTCTATTAAGAGACTATGAATTCCATCTTAAGAATATATGTTCCATCAACACTAAATGTGGCGACCCAACATACTGAGGTTTTGACCGTTACTTTAGATCTCACTCCTGATATTTCAAAGCAACCTACACTTCATGATCAAGTCCATTATTCTTTCAGGATTAAGAGTTCATGCAAATAGAAGTCGTGAAATTTATTATTCATTTGACAGTCGTTTAGGAGAATAATAAATCTCATAGCGGTCTAGTTCAATATGTCTTAACTCTTAAAACATATCAACACATTAACTAGAAGTTTCCACTTCCATGATCGAGACAAATCATCTTAGTTGATATGTTATAGTCTTCGCAGATGAAATGCCCAATTTCATCACCGACTACGAACTAAAATTCTAAGTTTACAAAGAACTTGTGACTTATATCTTCTGTAACTAAATCACATAAATCACGTACTATACATCTCATGGACTATATGATAATGTCCAAATATTCATGTTACCATTATTTTAGAAAATAATAAAACAACTTTATTAATCACAATATTAGGTCATACATAATGTCATACATAATATCATACATAGCATAATACAATAGGATTTAAGGGCACTAATCCTAACAAAATATGGGTTCGGAGTTAAGGTACGGTCTTGGGAAGGTGTTAGGCACCCAAAACTGCCCAACCTTAAGGTTGGTTTCCTCTCATTGTGTCTTATATCTTAACCCTATTAAAGGCACATTGAATATTGCATCTATACTCACACACACATTAGCATACATCCAAGCACACAACATGGCAGCAATCATCCCTAACCATACATCTATCATGCTTGTCATCCATCACAAACCCTAGCATACATCTAATCATGCATATCATCACATCATAAACCCTAACATTCATCTGGTATGGCATCTTCTAACATTCATCTAGCATACATGTTAAACCAATCTAGCATCCATCTAGCATGGTATGGCATAAACCTTAGCATGTTACTATCATCATATCTCATCCAAGGCAAAATCATGTATCATTGAATCAAGGCAGGAATATAGGTAGCAAATGAATCATGTCATCATTTAAAGCATTGCATATAGACTTACAAACACATATTCATCAAAGAAGGGTAAAGCTTGTAAAACAAACACATGCATGTACATATGAATGCATGACTTACTTCACTTACCTTGCAGCACCTCAGCACTTATGGCATCAAGTTTGAACATGTGAATGCGTGTTCATGGAATTGAAATAAGATAAACCCTAATTCTAACATGTGAAAAGCAAACAAACAATTAAACATGTGAAATAGATGCTTGAAACCATAAACAGAAAAGGGGTCTAAAATAGAGGCAACTTTAAGCAAGGAAACAAGAAACAGAATCAAATAAACTAGGGTTAGGGTTTTAGGGCAAGATCATGCGCACGCATGAATTAGCCTGCATGCGCATAATCTAGCTTGCGCACGCAGCCAAGATTATATGAACGTGGGTAGCCTAGAAACCCTAGCAACATAGCAAATAGAGTAGAACTTCAAAATACTAAATTAAAAATCCTAACATGCTTTAAAACATACAACTACGTAAACCTAGACTACAAAAACATATTAAAGCATATTACAACAAAGAAACAAAAACAAACAGAAAGATTTAAGTACAAAAAAGAAAAGAAAGGAAAAAGAAAGTTTTGACCAATACCTCAAATTAAAAGCTCTTCAAGCTTGATTTTTTACTGTTCCCCTCAATCAAATCTATTCACAATTAAAAACAATAGTGATTAATAATCTTAAACTCAAAGATTAAGGCCAGAAAATTCCCTAATCAAAATAAAATTGACTTGAGGATATTTTGTGAAAAACTCCCTTTTTGATTCACTATTTCTAGTGAATCTTAGTGTTTTCTATAGGATTTTTGTGTGTTTTGAAAAGGTACCATATATGTCTTTTTATATTAAGAAAATAGGGGTATGGAATGACACCCAAACGATGTGGGATTCGTTCCAAACCTTAACATTAATGCAGAAAACTTGCCTTATTTAGTTTCTGGAATCCGCCATGCGTGTGCAAGATCGTGCCTGTATGCACATGATCATGGCTGCGCGCGCAGGCTAATTCTTGTGTGCGCATACCGAGAGTTTCCTTGGCTTTACTTTTCCAAAAATAGATTTATTTGTACATTAAAAGTTATATTTTTCATTTTAATATCTCTTAAATCAATTTAACATCTGATTGGGCCCTAAACCAACCTTAGGTCTTAGAATTTCAACATCAATGGGGAACAGGGGCTTGAGTTGTAAGGGGTACAAAATGCGGTGTCTACACCTGATCCTTTTGCCAAGGAGGTACATAGGCAACCATATATTGGTCCAGTCACAACTTACCCAAACCTACCATTCACCAATTAAGCATTTGAGAAAATAAAAAAATTTTGCAGAGTTAAACCATTTCATTCCCTCAACACAAACACAAACCCTAAACATAAACATAAACCCTAAACACAAACCCAAACCTTAAACAAAATCATGAAACTGAAAGTCCTAAATAATTCCTAAAGCTAAATGTTTTATACTAACTTCCTAAATAAACATGTTCAAAGTCAAAATGAAAGAATCAGGTCTTTTTGAGCTTCTTTTACTTTGACTTGTCACTTGTTCCATCAGTAGCAACCAACCAGTCATCTCTATCTATTTTCTTAAATTCATAGTCGCCATCCTCTTGCTTGTCTTTGCCGTCCCTAAGAAATTTTTCTCGCATTGAAACCATGTTAGTTTTCCTATCCACAATCCTGTCCACCAGCCAGTTAGAGTACTCCACGGTCATCTTGTGAAAGTGAACCTTAACAAGGGTTTGATCCATTTGGCCAGCCATGTCCAAGCCTAATAGAATGTTCCTTACAAAGGTAGGAGTGGTGTCTACAGGAATAAAAAGGTTTTCTTCCTCTACCACTAGGCATCCCTTGCTCATACTGGAATTGTCTCAAAAGTCTATCAGCCTTGTAGAAAGTAGCTCTTCTCAAGCCAACCAAAAAGATATGATCTTATCTAGAAGATCGCAACAGAGGAGGCAGACACTTCCACCAATAACAGTTCCAACAAATTAAAAGGCTAGATTTCTTTTCTAAAAATTTAATCCAATCTTTTTCAGTCTGACACTTGGTCTTGATGACAGCCCTACTGGGGAAATTAGTAGGCCATAATTGGAAATAGTAGGTGTGGCTATCATGTCCAGTCTTTCCATCAACCATATTTGCAAAGTCAGGGGACTCCTAAGAAATTGATGTGGTTCTCCACCAAGGAATACAAAGTCCAACCCTAAAAGAGTCTTTGCCAAGATCAGAGAAGCAGGATTATCACCATCTCTAATTTGACCTACAATTCCTATAGCTTGGGCATCCATGAAACTAGGTCTTTTAGAGCAAAGCAAGAACTCTCCTATGAAGCAAAGAGCCAAAGCAAAGTTTTTTTGCATGTTGTCAGATATACCATGAGTACGTCGATGAATAAGCCTTGTAACAATTGCGTGAAGATTCACCATGTGGCCTTCAATCATGCTACTGGTAATTGAAACAAAAATACCTAGTGCATCAAATAAAATTTCCTTGTATTTGAGATCACAAGAAACTGCTACAAATTTTTTTCCAAACTCATAACCTAGGATGGTAGAAAATTCTTCAATAGTAGGACAGAGTTCAGTAGTGCCAAACCAAAAGACATGATCTTCGGTGTCCTAGAACTTTACAATGGCACGGAGAAATTCCCAATTGATCTTGATGTTCCTTAAAGATTTGATCCCTTCTAATTTGAAACTAGAGAAATTGGACTTGGTAGCAAAATCAAAGATTTGATCCCTTCAGTAGTGCCAAACCAAAACCCATTTATTGATATCATGTGCAATTGAATGAGAGAGATTTTGATTGTTGGCCATGGATGATTCTTGTGTATGATAGCTTTCACTTAATTGTTTTTGATGCAGTGTTTATTTTTAGATTTGATGCTAGGATAGGTTTTTTTTTTTTTTTTTTTTTTTTTTTAAATCTCCAATCATGTTTAAATAAGTCAAGAGAGTTTGAAATTAACTAGGAAAGTGTTTCACAGTAAAAAATGGATAAAAAAGTTTTTCGTAAAAGCCCAATAATGCGTCAAAAACACGAAAATTAGACTAAAATTGGGTGTGCCAATTAGCACCCTAGAAGTGCCAAATGGCACTTCTAGAGTGCCGATTGGCACTCAATCCAAGCATGCATAGTTTTGATCCATTTTGCGTTGTTGGCACATTTTTGGTCTATTTTGGCTCCATTTCACTCTAATAAAGGCCATCACGCAATAAAACTTCTCAAAAATCACATTGATTGTCAAATTAGGGGCATTCGGCCACGCTTCATTCATTTTTCAAAAAAAAAAAAAAATCCTCACCAACATGCACAGTTTTTACCCATTTTGTGTTGTTGGCATATTTTGGGTCTATTTTGGCTCCATTTTCGCTCTAATAAAGGCCATCGTGCAATGAAACTTCTCAAAAATCACATTGATTGTTAGACTAGGGGCATTCAGCCATGCCTCATTCATTTTTCAAAAAAAAAAAAAAAATTCACCATCATCATTTGTTTTTTTTTTTTTTTTTAATCAATCAAATCAAGACTTTTCAAAATCATGCATCTATTTCCCAAACTAGGGGCATTTAGCCATGCCTCATCCCCTTTTCTTAAAAAATCAATCATCACTCTTCCTAGAAGAACCCCTTTTTTTAGTAAAAAAATCACCATGCATAAATTTCCAAACTAGGGGCATTCAGCTATGCCTCATTTAGGGGAGAATACTCATGTAAAGATTGGTCTAATAAATTCAAATTGTTGCACTGCAAAGCTTCATCAGGTGAAATCTAAACTTGTTTCATCTAAATCCTTGCAAGACCAAAGTCATCAAAGATTAAAGAGCTAATGTTGAGAATTAGTACAAGTTATCTGACTAATGGATATCTTGTTTTTTTTTTTAGGAAAATAAATGTATAGTCATGCATCATCTGGATTTCGAGTCCACCGGTAGGAAGATCTTCTAGGTCACCTCTAGAAGAATCCCCCTCTACATCCCCTTGTTGCTCTTGGTCAATATAAGATTGGGGTTCTTGTCGCCTATCCTGAAATTTGAGATTCCTGATTCTTTCTTCCAAAGCCTGTGTTAGCATCAGCATTTGCCATCCGATTGTTCTGAAAAATTATTGAAGACAAGTGTTAAGTCCATTGCTAAGAATCTCAAGCAAAAGCCCGTAAGGGAGGATCATCTCTTACCCAGTTCACTTCATTGAGCACATATTGAGAGGATTGGGTACGTGCAACTTGCTGTAAGCCTCCAATCATCCTCACGAGACAATTTGTGCATGCAATTTGAGAGTGATAGTTCTTTGCCTCATGAGATACCTAGCATGGCTGACTTGCTTATTGAAGAGTATGTCTTTTGAATCACATACAAGCTTCGAAGGTTCAACAATGGAGGAAAAGAAATCAGAGAGAGAGAGAACAATGTGAAACTTGTAAAATGAATTCATTGAATAAAATTATCAAAGTTCTGTTCTCTTATATAATGAGAACAGAGGCAGGAAGAGCAACAGAAAAATAACCAACTAATGAACTATCCAATACAAACTGGACACGTTGATTAGACCTATAACCAACCTAGCTAACTCATTAATTTGTACAATATAAACGACAATATCACTAATTATACTATGCTACTGTAGTTTACTCCTATATGTACAAAATACAGTAACAGATACAACCACTGATATGTACAACTTATCCATTACTTAACATGTCTAGATGAACACATTCAAATATATATATATATATATATATATATATTTTAAGAACATTGCTTTCAATCCAACATAAAACAATGATAGAATATACATAAATTAACAAATAAAAAGGAAAAATAAACTTACAAGTTTTAACTATTTGCAATAGTAAATTTCAACTCATGAGAAAAAAAAAAGCACTCACAATTCAAACGATGACACTAGTTTACATTTTCTGCAATTATATGGAAGAAAAAAATTTAAAGAAACAAGCTAATATAGACTAAGCCTATGATGTTACCACAAATCAACAAAACTTACAAATAGATATCAAATATGCTGAAGTGCTTTTTCAGTATCCGCGCACTTGTCTAGTCCTGACAGATATTGGTGCCTTCTCCATGTTTAAATTTTGTGCAATGTGTATCCCAGCCCCAGATCGTTCTGCAGCAAGTCCTGTTGGGTGTCTAAGGCCTGAGCCCACCTTCAGGCCAGCTCGAAACCCTGAAGGAATTTGCTTATGAGGTAGGATGATGCTTTCTTCATGCGCAGTCTCAGTGTCACTCTCATCAAAATGCATTTCTTTTTCCAAAGGATCAGCCTGACCTATAACATCTGATGATTTTGTGGTCACCTTTGACATGTCTTCTGCTGAATCTGAACTTGAAGCAGACAATGACCTCTTCAATTCTGATGTATTTTTCTGTTTCAATTTTTCAGCTTGATTTTCATTGTGCGTTTCTTTGTCTACCACTTCAGATTCGTGTGTTATGATTTCATGCTTCTTCAACACTTCGCCTCGTCCATTATTGGGACTATCCTGATCATCAGGATCATGTGGTTCAGATCGAGAGAGCTCCACTGCTGCTCTTGCAGCTGCTGCTGCATAAGCTGCCGACTCAAAAGCTGCTTGAGCTGCATCAGCTACATCCCTGTATTTTTTCTTTCCCTTCATTGAATCGGAGAACCCATAATCTTTTTCCACCTCCTGAGGCAAAATTTTTGAATCATCCCCAAGCTTGGTACTACCTGAATTGGCCTCAAGATGGTTTTGCTTCTTGTTCAAATCCAAACTTTCCTGTACACACCACATAGCAAGCCACACGTCATGAACAGTTGTCAACATTTTGGGTGAATTAGTGTACTATTTTTATTGCAATTCCTATCTCTTTAAAGGCTGGATTCGATCGAGGGAAAGGGAGGGAGAGTAAAGTAAAGTACTATTTTTATTGCAATTCCTATCTCTTTAAAGGCCTGTTTGGATTGAGGGAGGCTGGGGGGGGGAGGGGAAGAAGAGTAGAGTATAGTAGAATTGGCTAAAAAAAGACTAATTTTGGATCAATTCTACTCTACTCTCATTTAATCCAAACGGACCATAAACTTGCATACCTCAGTTGAAATAGAAGCTTCATCAAATTGCAAAACAATGTTGTGCTCGGAAGCAATTTCTTTGACCAATTCCATTCTGTTCTCCAAGCTTGGTTGCCTGGTTGAAAGCTTTTGTATCATCTACAAGAACCCAATACAAATACAAATGTATCATATGTCATAAACAATGATAAACATACCAAATCAGATTATCAAAGTCCGACAACTTTTGGAACTACTCAAATTTTCTCTAACTCTTCTTTGTAATAAAGATGCAACCAAATTATTAAATATTTATTACACATGAATAATCATTCTATTAAGGGATTTATTACCACAAACCAAATATGTCCTTAAGTAATTTCCTCATCTGTCTATGATTCATTCAATATGTACCAAATACTATTCACTTTAATTATTGTTTTTTTTTAACCATAAAAAGATTAGCATTTTGGGTCTCTTTTCAGTCTTTGGCATCTTTATGGGTTTTTTTTTTTTTTTTTTTTTTACAAGATAGAATTTTTACTCTAGCGTAATCTAAGTTTATATGTGTATGTGTATAAAGCTCCCTCCTAGAGACTTGAACTCTGACCCTTACCCCCCATACCTCACAAACATTTATACTTATGGAGTGACCACCGCACTAAGGGTGCACGGCAGTATGGGTACTTTTAAAAGATCCTATTCTAATGGATGTTCTTTTGGACAAATATACAAATTTTCACTATATGATCGAGCCAAGTAGACAGATTTTTACATCTTGAAAATTTTCCAAATCATAATATACCTTACGGTTGACTCCACAATTGTTGCGTAATTCAATAGCAAAAGCAGCAAACTCTTTGCCAAAACGAGTTGCCATAACAGCACGAATCTCTTGAAGCTCTAGAAACTCCCTGCATCTTGAAGCTACATAGAGCAAGCTTGATATTGCCTCCCTCAGTTCATTGGGGCACACTCTATACAAAACATACAAAAGCATGACCATAAAAAACCAGAAGGTAAAAAAATAGCCAAAGAAAGAGAAAAGAAACATAATTTTTTCAACAGTCAAAATGGAAAAGTAACCAACCTTTCTTGTTCAATCAGCTTGACCCTTTCAATCAAAAGATTGCAATAGCACTCTATCATAACAAACACATCCAACATGTTTTGTTCCTTGATCACATGCTCAACCTGTAAGAGCATTCGCATTAGTAAATTCTACTCTATCCTATTTTACCATCTCAAAAAATCATTTTATCAATTATATAATATCATTTTACAATACATCCAGCATCCAAACTTTTACTTTCATATTCTACTCATTAAAATAATATATCTACACAATAAAATATATTTTTTCTTTTTTGTTTTTTCCCAATTTTCTCCCCCACCTTCCTTCAACCTCTATCACCGCGCCTCCACTGCCCAATCACCACCACTGTGCCTTTACCATGCCCACCAAAATCCCACTGGAATAAAAACCCATATTAAAAAAAAGAACCCAGCTTCACAACAGAAAAAAAAAAAAAAAAAAAAAAAAAAAAAAACGCAGAACCGAGAAGAACCAAAGTCCAACCACGAGGAATCCAAAATCCAATGCCGTGACCTCGCCAACACCTCGCCGTGACCCAAAATCCAACGCCGTGACTTCGCCGTGAGCCATGCTGATCTCCACCAAACATATCACTAATCTGAGCAACCCACAACCCACTTTAGCCATATACCCAAAAAAAAAAAAAAAAAAAAAAAAAAAAAAAAAAAAAAAACCAACTACAGAACCCGCCGATCCACCGGCATAGAAGCCTAGCCACCAGCATAAGGAGAGAGAGAGTGAGAGTTGAGAGCAATTCACAGACAGAGAGACGGAGACAAAATCTGAGGAAAAATAGAGAGTTGAGAAGTCTGAGGAGAGCAAAAGAATAAATTTGATTAAGAAACCTATCCAATAGTCTACCGTGCTATTCTACACGTAAAATGGCACTGTAGTAAGATTGTAAAAAAAATTAAAATTATGAGCATTTACAATTCCAGATGAGGGAGGTTTTTGAGAGAAAAATGTTAAATAAACCTTACTTATGGCATTTAGCATTCCAGATGCGAATGCTCTAAGAAAACCATAAAAACTTTATACAGCCAATGAAAAAACCTTAGCTAGCAAAGAAGATATATTAGTCATACCCTCCATTAATTCGTCAATTCCATGGTTCATATCTGTGAACATATATATTATTTTCTGGATCTAACAATAGTACTATGATAGACTGCACACCTTTATAAATTTAAAATGAACCATGAAATGAAATGAAGACGATCGTTTTCGTTTTCATTAGTAAACCAAAAGCAAAGAAATTAAAGCTTACACGAATAAGAGCACGTTCATGGTGACCTAGGTCAAGGAGCTGAACAACATCAGACCGGGCTTGGGTGTAGCGGACTTGGCGCTGGTTCTTCAAGACAACGAGACGAGAGAGAGCAAGATTGACAAGAGGCTTAAATTTGGAGGGCTTAAAGGTTCTACCAAGTAATGCATCAAGCTTCTTTCCCATTTCTAAAGTGTTGTTTGGTCAATGCCCTCTCAAAGAAGCAAAAGAAAGCAGAGTCTTAAGTAATTAGCAGACCAAACAACACAGAATATATGTGGAGTAGTTGAAATGCACAAGGTAACAAACGAGACTTGGCTCGCTTGGACCTTTATGTTATGAGAGAGAGAGAGAGAGAGTCCTTGACCTTGTGACCCTTTATTATGAAGTGGTTGGTATTTTAGTGTGTATGGGACTTTTGCCTTACGAGTTAAGTATTTTCTTTCTAATTAAGAAGAGGCCCTGAGCTTGAGAGCTTAATGGGAACGAACGACGTGTTGTATAAAACGCGGTTGATAATGATATTTTAGTCGATTTCGAGGAAGGAACGATAGATATATACATATTACTATTAGGGACTGGTGGGCTCCACATGGGCCCATTTAATCGACCGCCACACGCGTTTGAGGCTTGAGCACGTGAGGAACGATTCCATTCATATGGGTACTTGTACAGGGCTAAAATAGTAAAATGAAAAAGAATTTCGTCTACAAAATGGACCAAATCTGTCTGAGTTGGCTGGGGGAAAAAACTAACATAAATTATGATAAAAATTGGCGGTGAATCATAGTTACGAAATTGGAAAATCGGCAAATATTAGTATTATATATTTTGAGAAGAAATAGAGAAATCTTAGGTAAATCACGATCAATGCGGTACATTCAACAATGTCTACTACGAAAGGAGGAGAATCCTCCGTCCAAATCATAAATAAATAAAAAATTACATTAATACAATTGAAACAAAAATGGAAGAGAATGAAAAGAAAATAAATATTTTTCTTTCTATTACTTGGATTTTTTTCTCCAAAAAAAAAAACTTGGATTTTTTAAAGGAAAGTAATAGAATGAAAACTAACATTATTGGTGAGTTTTTTTTTTTTTTTTCCTCCTTTTAATGAAAACATCATTTGAGAGTTAAAAAATAAAGAATGAAAATGAATCCTTTTATAATAATTGATGGGTATAAATCATCGAAAATATTAACATACCATGTCCATATAAATCTCGGGGAACATGGGCTTTTGCCCTTATTTTTTAAAATATCCAACAAATTGTTCATGTTTTGAAACTATTAAACACCATGTCCCTGTTTTGAAACTTGATTTTTAGAAAATCAAGTTTCAATGTAACTCGATTTTATGATTATCGAGTTTTAGGTAAGTTTTTGCCACGCTAGACGAGCAATTGTGACTTTTCCCAATTAAAAAAATCTAGTTGGAACTCGATTTTAGTAAAATCGAGTTCCTCAAAATTTTTTTCAAAGTTGAACTCCATATTTGTAAGACCGAGTTTTACGCGAATTTGAAATAATATTCGATATTATGAAATTTTTTTTCGTGTCTGTAATTTGTGTAACACCCCAAACCCTTAAGAAGGATTTAGATGCATAACCTGTCTTAGAAATAATCAACAATGATATAATGGAACAGAGCGTAATATTTATCCTCAAATAAACTTCTTGAATATCATCAGATTTCCTTAACAATCCATAAAAACAAAACAAAATAATAATATTCTTGAATGTAAAATCTCCAAATAACATCTCAAAATAGTTCCAAAATAATAATCTCATTTTCCTGAAACAATTTTACTAAAACAATTCTGCAACTATCAAGCTCCAAACGAAGTCGTCAATCTAAGGCTCCACTGATCTACCACCAAAAGACACTCCATAACTCTAATCTGAAAGGATGGAAAAAGGGGTGAGCTAAAGGCTCAATAAGAGACTACAAACATGAGGATGTCTTCCAAAAACAAAACGATAATATCATTGACAAAATATAGTCACCACGATACAATTAAAATTAGTTTAAACTGTAATATAATATATTCTATAAAGCTGTTAAAATAAAACACTTCATTATAACACTGTAAACATTAATAAAATAATGACCACATTTATATGCCAATATGCACCAAATAGGTAGAAACAATTTTATTTTGAAAATAAACAATTTTCCACCTAAAAGAACAGTAGTAGATAAACAGTAGTTCAATATGAAAAATATTAGTCAAACACAGAAAAAAGCTGCTAAACACTCGGTGGGTGATTTCCCATGGGAACAATAACACTAACCTCAAAGAGGCAACACTAGCTCCGAAGAGCAACAATAACACTGCACCACACCACACTAACACTACTTCGGCCGAAGACCAACACTTAACCCTGTGTTGGCAAAGGTTGCAGACTGTCTAGTTGACCATTTGAAATACTCTTGACATATACAGTTTCACAATAATATACAATAAATAATAGAGTTTGAGTATGTATAAAGCACTAACAATGGTATAAGTCTTTGAAACTTCACTTTTGCAATTATGTGTATGTATATATATATATATAAATATATTTTTACCACAATTATATATATATATATATATATGTAAAAATATATACGTCTTGAGAGACGTCATGTGTTGAAGTCTACTTACCTCTAGCGGCTAAACCAAGCTTCACTTCAATTGCTCGAAACAACGTCAACTAGAACCTAAATAATAATTAAACAATTCAATAAGGGCGGGTTCTTTAATAACCACAAAGTCCTCTTGATAAAACAATTCCTCAACCACTATGAAGATTTGGCAAGATAACATTTAACGTGTATTTCTAACATACCCCCAAACCTATTCCAGTTTAAAATAATTGTAAAGCATTCCCTAAACTAACATCTAAAATACTCATATATTTAATTGTAAAGCTGCCCACAATTGCAAACCTTTTCAATTCGGTCAAACCCTAAACTAACAAAATCAGCCACCCGCAAAAGCTATACACATAACTTATATTTAATTGTAACGCTGCCCAAAATTGCAATTCTATACAATTCGGTCAACCAATATGAATCAAACCATCAAATGCACTAATAATTGTAATATATATATAGGTATAAGCCTTAGCATGAATCCAAAAGGTGCAATCAATATCCAAGCCATGCAATGAGGGATCCAAGTGCCTTTGGTGGATACGGATTGTCAATTCACTCAATCTATATGAACAATTGTCAATTCATGCATGTATGTTTATACAATCCGCATATATGGCCAAGCAATGCAACTATTTGATTCACGCGCATGACAATCTTGGTGGAATGTATAATAGCCAAGCGAATTGTCAATTCACGCAATATATAGATTGTCAATATATAAGCCTTAATGTTCAAATGTCTTGTAATAGCCCAGTAGTGCAATGACTTAAATTCACGCACATGGCAATTTTGAAGGTTATATAACATTCAATAACTATCAATCCTTGGCAACATATATAAATATTCTTGTAATGCCGAAATGATATATCCATATAACCGTTTCTTGCATATATATATTCATGAGCCGCAACCCTAATCTATGATATTATAATCCTTTCCTCTCTATATAATTCTACAATAATATAATATAAACTCTAATAGCACAAATCACTATTTCAGCCAACAACGTGAATGTGAAATTTCCAGCAAAACACAATTTCAGCAATCTCAATACCACAAAATCGAATATCAGTTGCTGAAAATTACCTTGATGTCGTTTTGTCAGTTTGGCAGAATTTCTTTCACAGCCGCTTCTAGTTTCAAGGGTCTCTTTCCCTACCTTTCACATAGGAAACCCTAATTTTATTTCATTATAAAGCTGTTGCACTTGGGCTGAAAGTTTAGAAGCCTATTCCATGATAAGGCTAATTTCAGTTGGGCTGAAAATTTAGAAGCCCACTACACTAAAATAAACTTCCAAGACCCACTTATAATCCCACTAAACACATTAATATTATTTTTATTATTGTTATCATTATAAAAATCACAATATAAAATTAATTATCTCCTCCAAAAATAATTAAGCAATTTATCAAATCTACTCTCTAGAAGTGATTAAATTAAATTTAAATGAGACGGGTGTTACATTCTCCCCCTCTTATAAAATTTTCGTCCTCGAAAATTCAAAACATACCTCACTGCAGAAAAAGCTGGGGATATTTGGATTGCATTTCGTCTTTACGCTCCCATGAAGCTTCTTCCATGGAGTGGTTCCTCCATAATACTTTGACCAAATGTATAGTCTTATTACGTAGCACTTGCTCTTTACGATCTAAAATCTGAATCGGGACTTCCTCGTAGGATAAGTTCTCTTTGACTTGAAGTGGCTCATAACTCAAGATATGAGAAGGATCGGGAACATACCTCCTGAACATGGATACATGAAAAACGTTATGTAACCTTGACAAGGTCGGTGGTAAAGCAAGCCGGTAAGCAACAGAACCAACTCTCTCCAAAATTTCAAAGGGCCCCACGTACCTAGGGCTTAACTTACCCTTCTTGCCAAACCTCATAACTCCTTTCATAGGTGACACTCGAATGAAAACCATGTCTCCAACTTCAAATTCCACTTCTCTTCTCCGTGGATCAGCATAACTTTTCTGTCTACTCTGAGCTGCACGCAACCTTTCCCGAATCACATCAATCTTTTCACTAGTCCTTTGAACAATCTCAGGACCCAAGATTCTCCTCTCTCCAACCTCATCCCAACAAACTGGGGATCTACACTTTCTCCCATACAAAGCCTCATAAGGTGCCATCTTAATACTGGAGTGATAACTATTGTTATAAGCAAACTCCACCAAAGTCAAATAGTCATTCCAACTACCCTTGAAATCCAAGACACAAGCTCTCAACATGTCTTCCAAAGTTTGGATAGTTCTCTCAGACTGTCCATCCGTTTGAGGGTGGCAAGCAGTACTAAAGTTCAACTTAGTACCCAAGGCTTTTTGCAAACTATCCCAAAACCCTGAAGTGAACCTCGAATCTCTATCAGATACAATAGAAGCTGGCACTCCATGCAACCTCACAATCTCATTTATATAAAGTTCAGCCAGTTTGTCAAGAGAGTAGTTCATTCTAATTGGAATGAAGTGGGCAGATTTAGTCAACCTATCCACCACCACCCAAATAGCATCATGATTCTTAGGTGATCTCGGTAATCCACACACAAAGTCCATGGTGATATTCTCCCACTTCCTCTCAGGAATAGGTAAAGGTTGTAACAACCCTGATGGCCTCTGATGCTCCACTTTGACTTGCTGGCAAATCAAGCATTGTTCCACAAATTGAGCAATTTCTCTTTTCATGTTAATCCACCAATAAACTTCTCGAAGGTCATGATACATCTTGGTACTACCCGGATACATTGTATAAGGCGAACGATGTGCTTCCTCCAATATCTCTCTTTTAATCAATGAATCATTAGGCACACAAAGCCTATTACCAAACCTCAAAACACCATCATCAGAGATACTAAAATCAAATCTACTTCCACCACGTACTTGTTCCATGATCTTAAACAATTGAGGGTCACCACTCTGAGCAGCTTTGATCTTATCAATTAGGGTGGGTTGTACACTTAAACTTGCCAGGTAGGATCGGGAGTCTCCAGTCACTATGTCTACTCCAAGTTTCTGAAGATCAACAATAATATGCTTCTGAGTAGTTAATAAAGCAGCTGAAAAGCTATACGACTTTCGACTAAGTGCATCAGCCACAACATTGGCTTTACCAGGATGGTAATTTATAGAACAATCATAGTCTTTAATCAATTCTAGCCATCTCCTTTGTCTCAAATTTAATTCTTTTTGAGTGTATATGTACTTCAAACTTTTATGGTCAGTGTATATTTCACATCTCTCACCATACAAGTAATGCCTCCAAATCTTCAATGCAAAAACCACTGCTGCCAATTCCAAATCATGAGTTGGATAATTCTGTTCATAATTCTTTAGTTGTCGAGAGGCATAAGCAACCACCTTCCCATGTTGCATTAGAACACAACCAAGACCCTTACGAGATGCGTCACTATATATCACAAAACCACCCGAACCAGATGGAATAGTCAATACTGGTGCAGAAACCAACCGTTGCTTCAACTCCTGGAAACTTCTTTCACATTCCTCTGTCCAGTCAAACTTTGCATGTTTTCGAGTTAATCGAGTCAGAGGAGTTGCAATACTGGAAAATCCTTCCACAAATCTTCTATAATAACCTGCAAGGCCCAAAAAACTTCTTACCTCACTTACATTAGTAGGGACAGCCCAATTAACTACAGCTTCGATCTTACTAGGGTCCACTGTAATCCCATCTCTAGAGATCACATGTCCTAAGAACACCACTTGATTCAACCAGAACTCACACTTCTTTAATTTAGCATACAACTTCTTGTCTCTTAAAATCTGCAACACCATTCTCAAGTGTTCCTCATGCTCTTCTTGGCTTTTAGAGTAAACCAAGATGTCATCAATGAAAACAATGACAAACCGATCCAAATACTCATGAAATACCCTATTCGTCAAGTCCATAAAAACAGCAGGAGCATTAGTTAGACCAAAAGGCATCACTAAGAACTCATAATGACCATACCTGGTTCGAAAAGCTGTCTTTGGTATGTCATCCTTCTTAACTCTCAACTGATGATAACCAGATCTCAAGTCAATTTTAGAGAAGACTTGAGCGCCCTGAAGCTGATCAAACAAATCATCAATTCGTGGCAAAGGGTATTTGTTTCTGACGGTTACCTTGTTCAACTCCCTATAGTCAATGCACAACCGCATACTACCATCCTTCTTCTTAACAAACAACACCGGAGCACCCCAAAGAGAAGCACTAGGCCGAATAAAGCCTTTATCAAGCAAGTCTTGCAATTGCTCCTTCAACTCATTGAGCTCTGTAGGGGCCATTCTATACGGTGCTTTGGAAATTAGGCCGGTACCAGGTACTAGGTCAATAGAAAACTCAACCTCTCTGTCAGGGGGTAGTCCAGGTAAGTCCTCAGAGAACACCTCTGGGAACTCTTTCACCACTGGGATGTCTTCAACTTTTAACTCTACTTTATCACCCTTCAAAGCACAAACAAGGAACCCTTCACATCCCTTCCTTAGCAATCGCCTTGCCTGCATCACTGACACCAATACAGGTGGTTTCACCACACGATCTCCCTCGAAGAAGAATTCTGGCTCCCTAGGAATTCTAAATACTACCTTCTTCCCAAAACACTCTATGGAAGCATGAAAAGTAGATAACCAATCCATCCCTAGAATCACATCAAACTCAAACATATCAAGCAACATAAGATCTGCTTTTAATTCCCTCCCAGAGACTAAAACATTACAAGACTTGTACACTTTATGGGTAATCATTTGTTGTCCAGAAGGTGTAGCAACACACAATTCATAATTTAAACTCTCAGGTTCTATGTTTAGCCTTTCTGCAAGTCTACGTGAGATGAAAGAATGGGTTGAACCAGAATCAAATAACACTTGTGCATGCTGACTGGAAACAAGAAGTGTACCTGAAACCACTGATGGGGAGGCCTCGGCGTCCTGTTTAGTCAAAGCAAAAACTCGACCCTGAACCTTAGGTCTCTGTTGGCTCCCATTTGGATTGGTAGTTTGTTCAGCTCGCATATCTGGACAATCCTTGATGAAGTGTCCAGTCTTGCCACATTTAAAACACGCCCTTGACTCCAAATAACATGTTCCACTATGAGCCTTTCCACATCTTGGACAAGTTTTGTATGCCTTCTTATTTGAATTAGGCACCCCTTGCTTCTTGAATGAACTTCCACTAGACTTCCCCTTAAGAAAATGACTCTGGGTTGGCTTCCTCTCTTGATCATTGGCCCTTGAGAGACGATTGCAATTTCTCTCTGCTATGAGAGCTCGATCCACCACTTCTGCGTATGTTTCCAATTTAAACATGGAAACCGGTCCCTGAATTTCCTCCCTTAAACCTCTTTCAAAATGCCTAGCCTTCCTTGCTTCCGTGTCAACCATGTGTGGAGCAAAGCGGGATAATTCAGCAAATTTCTGCTCATACTCATACACTGATTGAGTACCTTGTGCTATGCGAATGAACTCAGCTTCCTTTTGCACCATCAAACTATCAGGAAAATACCTCTTACGGAAGAGCTTAACAAAAAGCTGCCAAGTTATAACTTCTCTTCCATGTGTCCTCTCCGTGGACTCCCACCATTCCAATGCATCACCTTTCAGTACAAAAACAGCAAGGACAACTCGTTGCTCATCACTAACTTCCATTGCTCTAAAGAGCCTTTCTATCTCCTTAAGCCAGTTGTCAGCCTCAATTGGATCCTTTGTACCCTTGAAAGCAGGAGGATCAAGCTTCCTAAACTTCTCCAAGGCACTAGTCGGATTGGTGGCTCCCACTTGATGTTGCACTATATTGGTTAAGCCCCCAATGGCTTCAATAATAGCCTGGAGATTAGTAGGTCCCCCAGCATTCGGTTGACTGTTCCCTGGGTTCCCCCTTGGTGGAGCCATATCTCTAAGCAATACAATAAGATATCATAAGTAAATATTTCAAATATTTCCGAGGGTCAAAACCAAACACATAGATAGTACAACAATCATTCCTACACACTTTAGAATAATAAACAAAACAAAACAAAATATAAAATCACAATGAAAGGTCAACTAATTCTAACACTAAAATTCCTTGTAATCACACTCTTGTTCCAAAATAGTCTTAAGATCAAACCTATAAGTCTACAGAATCATAAACCTATGCTCTGATACCATAACTGTAACACCCCAAACCCTTAAGAAGGATTTAGATGCATAACCTGTCTTAGAAATAATCAACAATGATATAATGGAACAGAGCGTAATATTTATCCTCAAATAAACTTCTTGAATATCATCAGATTTCCTTAACAATCCATAAAAACAAAACAAAATAATAATATTCTTGAATGTAAAATCTCCAAATAACATCTCAAAATAGTTCCAAAATAATAATCTCATTTTCCTGAAACAATTTTACTAAAACAATTCTGCAACTATCAAGCTCCAAACGAAGTCGTCAATCTAAGGCTCCACTGATCTACCACCAAAAGACACTCCATAACTCTAATCTGAAAGGATGGAAAAAGGGGTGAGCTAAAGGCTCAATAAGAGACTACAAACATGAGGATGTCTTCCAAAAACAAAACGATAATATCATTGACAAAATATAGTCACCACGATACAATTAAAATTAGTTTAAACTGTAATATAATATATTCTATAAAGCTGTTAAAATAAAACACTTCACTATAACACTGTAAACATTAATAAAATAATGACCACATTTATATGCCAATATGCACCAAATAGGTAGAAACAATTTTATTTTGAAAATAAACAATTTTCCACCTAAAAGAACAGTAGTAAATAAACAGTAGTTCAATATGAAAAATATTAGTCAAACACAGAAAAAAGCTGCTAAACACTCGGTGGGTGATTTCCCATGGGAACAATAACACTAACCTCAAAGAGGCAACACTAGCTCCGAAGAGCAACAATAACACTGCACCACACCACACTAACACTACTTCGGCCGAAGACCAACACTTAACCCTGTGTTGGCAAAGGTTGCAGACTGTCTAGTTGACCATTTGAAATACTCTTGACATATACAGTTTCACAATAATATACAATAAATAATAGAGTTTGAGTATGTATATGTAACACCCGTCTCACTTAAAATTTAATTTAATTGCTTAATTTATTTTGGAGGAGATAATTATTTTATATTATGATTTCTGCAATGATAATAATAATAATAATAATAATAATAATAATAATAATAATAATAATAATAATAATAATAATAAGGGGTAACGTGAATAATTATTTTGTGGTTTATTCAATTTAATTTCCAACCAATGTAGGGAACAATTTTAATGTGT
The DNA here is from genome assembly GCA_033629205.1 of Lithocarpus polystachyus. Lineage (NCBI taxonomy): Eukaryota > Viridiplantae > Streptophyta > Magnoliopsida > Fagales > Fagaceae > Lithocarpus > Lithocarpus polystachyus. The sequence goes on along the minus strand of CM066162.1, from coordinate 51,409,821 downwards.
AAAGCTGAAAGTTAGGGTTTCCTACGTGAAAAGCAAAGAGTGAAATAAATAAATAAATAAATAAATAAATAAATAAATAAATAAAAAGAAGCAGTGATTAGAGTATATATATTAAGTCTAGGGTTAGGGTTTCTCATTTGAAAAGAATTGGAGGCCGTGCACTACTAGAGGCAGCCAGCAACTCTATTCCGCACTTGATGTAAAACTTTTATCTATGCAAGCCATTGTTTTTCGCTGGACACTTTTGTTGTTTAAGGGAATTTTTGTCTTCTTGCTGGTCCAGATTTTTAGGATTATAATATCAGTGCATAGGCGTGGAGATCATGAATTTATGGGTAGTCATGCCTTGTCATATTCGAAATTTTGCATCAGACTTTCTTTGTACGTGGAGTACATCTAATCCTATATAGAATAACTTTTATAGATGTCCTAGGGAGGGGATCTAATGGTTTACGTGTATTATTATGTAGGTAGCCGATTTCTTTTAGTTTAGGGATTGATCTGACAGTATAGGGTTGCTTTTGTAGGCGGCTATGCATATAAATATATATGTTAGATGTCCTTGATTCTTATTTATATATATAATAGATGTCCATCACCTGACGTCCTTGGTTCTTATATATATTAGATGTCTTTGGGTGGTTTTCATCAGGTGGATTACGTGTTCTTTTATAAATAAATATATATATATATATATATATATAAGTATATTAGAGGTTAGTTTAGGGAATGCTTTGCAATTGTTTAATCTAGAATAGGTTTGGGGGTTTATTAGAAAGACATGTTAAATTTTATTTTGCCAAATCTTCATAGTGGTTGAGGAATTGTTTTATCAAGAGGACTTTGTGGTTATTAAAGAACCTGCCCTTACTGAGTTATCTAATTATTATTTAGGTTCTAGTTGACGTCGTTTCGAGCAATTGAAGTGAAGCTTGGTTTAGCCACTAGAGGTAAGTAGACTTCAGCACATGACGTCTTTCAGGACATATATATTTATATATTTATACACGTGGTAAAAATATATATTTATCTATATATGTATATAATTGCAAGATGAAGTTCCAAAAGCTTATACTATTGTTAGTGCTTTGCACATACTCAAATTTTATTATCTATTGTATGTTATTATGAAATTGTATTTGTCAAGAATTGTTTCAAATGGTCAACTAGACAGTCTGCAACCTTTGCCAATACAGGGTTAAGTGTTGGTCTTCGGCCGAAGTAGTGTTAGTGTGGTGTGGTGCAGTGTTATTGTTGCTCTTCGGAGCTAGTGTTGCCTCTTTGAGGTTAGTGTTATTGTTCCCATGGGAAATCACCCACCGAGTGTTTAGCAGCTTTTGTCTGTGTTTGACTAATATTTTTCATATTGAAATTACTGTTTATTTACTAATGTTCTTTTAGGTGGAAAATTGCTTATTTTCAAAATAAAATTGTTTCTACCTATTTGGTGCATATTGGCATATAAATGTGGTCATTATTTTATTAATGTTTACAGTGTTATAGTGAAGTGTTTTATTTTAACAGCTTTATAGAATATATTATATTACAGTTTAAACTAATTTTAATTGTATCGTGATGACTATATTTTGTCAATGATATTATCGTTTTGTTTTTGGGAGACATCCACATGTTTGTAGTCTCTTATTGAGCCTTTAGCTCACCCTTTTTCCATCCTTTCAGATTAGAGTTATGGAGTGTCTTTTGGTGGTAGATCAGTGGAGCCTTAGATTGACGACTTCGTTTGGAGCTTGATAGTTGCAGAATTGTTTTAGAAAAATTGTTTCAGGACAATGAGATTATTATTTTGGAACTATTTTGAGATGTTATTTGGAGATTTTACATTCAAGAATATATGTTTTGTTTTGTTTTTTTTTATGGATTGTTAAGGAAATCTGATGATATTCAAGAAGTTTATTTGAGGATAAATATTACGCTCTGTTCCATTATATCATTGTTGATTTTTTTTAGACAGGTTATGCATCTAAATCCTTCTTAAGGGTTTGGGGTGTTCCAGTTATGGTATCAGAGCATAGGTTTATGATTCTGTAGACTTATAGGTTTGATCTTAAGACTATTGTGGAACAAGAGTGTGATTACAAGGAATTTTAGTGTTAGAATTAGTTGACCTTTCATAGTGATTTTATATTTTGTTTTGTTTTGTTTATTATTCTGGAGTGTGTAGGAATGATTGTTGTACTATCTACGTGTTTGGTTTTGACCCTCTGAAATATTTGAAATAGTTACATATGATATCTTACTGTATTGCTTAGAGATATGGCTCCACCAAGGAGGAACCCAGGGGACAGTCAACCGAATGCTAGGGGACCTACTAATCTCCAGGCTATTATTGAAGCCATTGGGGGCTTAACCAATATAGTGCAACATCAAGTGGGAGCCACCAATCCGACTAGTGCCTTGGAGAAGTTTAGGAAGCTTGATCCTCCTGCTTTCAAGGGTACAAAGGATCCAATTGAGGCTGACAACTGGCTTAAGGAGATAGAAAGGCTCTTTAGAGCAATGGAAGTTAGTGATGAGCAACGAGTTGTCCTTGCTGTTTTTGTACTGAAAGGTGATGCATTGGAATGGTGGGAGTCCACGGAGAGGACACATGGAAGAGAAGTTATAACTTGGCAGCATTTTGTTGAGCTCTTTCGTAAGAGGTATTTTCCTGATAGTTTGATGGTGCAAAAGGAAGCTGAGTTCATTCGCATAGCACAAGGTACTCAATCAGTGTATGAGTATGAGCGGAAATTTGCTGAATTATCCCGCTTTGCTCCACACATGGTTGACACGGAAGCAAGGAAGGCCAGGCATTTTGAAAGAGGTTTAAGGGAGGAAATTCAGGGACCGGTTTCCATGTTCAAATTGGAAACATACGCAGAAGTGGTGGATCGAGCTCTCATAGCAGAGAGAAATTGCAATCGTCTCTCAAGGGCCAATGATCAAGAGAGGAAGCCAACCCAGAGTCATTTTCTTAAGGGGAAGTCTAGTGGAAGTTCATTCAAGAAGCAAGGGGTGCCTAATTCAAATAAGAAGGCATACAAAACTTGTCCAAGATGTGGAAAGGCTCATAGTGGAACATGTTATTTGGAGTCAAGGGCGTGTTTTAAATGTGGCAAGACTGGACACTTCATCAAGGATTGTCCAGATATGCGAGCTGAACAAACTACCAATCCAAATGGGAGCCAACAGAGACCTAAGGTTCAGGGTCGAGTTTTTGCGTTGACTAAACAGGACGCCGAGGCATCCCCATCAGTGGTTTCAGGTACACTTCTTGTTTCCAGTCAGCATGCACAAGTGTTATTTGATTCTGGTTCAACCCATTCTTTCATCTCACGTAGACTTGCACAAAGGCTAAACATAGAACCTGAGAGTTTAAATTATGAATTGTGTGTTGCTACACCTTCTGGACAACAAATGATTACCCATAAAGTGTACAAGTCTTGTAATGTTTTAGTCTCTGGGAGGGAATTAAGAGCAGATCTTATGTTGCTTGATATGTTTGAGTTTGATGTGATTCTAGGGATGGATTGGTTATCTACTTTTCATGCTTCCATAGAGTGTTTTGGGAAGAAGGTAGTATTTAGAATTCCTGGGGAGCCAGAATTCTTCTTCGAGGGAGATCGTGTGGTGAAACCACCTGTATTGGTGTCAGTGATGCAGGCAAGGCGATTGCTAAGGAAGGGATATGAAGGGTTCCTTGTTTGTGCTTTGAAGGGTGATAAAGTAGAGTTAAAAGTTGAAGACATCCCAGTGGTGAAAGAGTTCCCAGATGTGTTCTCTGAGGACTTACCTGGACTACCCCCTGACAGAGAGGTTGAGTTCTCTATTGACCTAGTACCTGGTACCGGCCCAATTTCCAAAGCACCTTATAGAATGGCCCCTACGGAGCTCAATGAGTTGAAGGAGCAATTGCAAGACTTGCTTGATAAAGGCTTTATTCGGCCTAGTGCTTCTCCTTGGGGTGCTCCGGTGTTGTTTGTTAAGAAGAAGGATGGTAGTATGCGGTTGTGCATTGACTATAGGGAGTTGAACAAGGTAACCGTCAGAAACAAATACCCTTTGCCACGAATTGATGATTTGTTTGATCAGCTTCAGGGCGCTCAAGTCTTCTCTAAAATTGACTTGAGATCTGGTTATCATCAGTTGAGAGTTAAGAAGGATGACATACCAAAGACAGCTTTTCGAACCAGATATGGTCATTATGAGTTCTTAGTGATGCCTTTTGGTCTAACTAATGCTCCTGCTGTTTTTATGGATTTGATGAATAGGGTATTTCATGAGTATTTGGATCGGTTTGTCATTGTTTTCATTGATGACATCTTGGTTTACTCTAAAAGCCAAGAAGAGCATGAGGAACACTTGAGAATGGTGTTGCAGATTTTAAGAGACAAGAAGTTGTATGCTAAATTAAAGAAGTGTGAGTTCTGGTTGAATCAAGTGGTGTTCTTAGGACATGTGATCTCTAGAGATGGAATTACAGTGGACCCTAGTAAGATCGAAGCTGCAGTTAATTGGGCTGCCCCTACTAATGTAAGTGAGGTAAGAAGTTTTTTGGGCCTTGCAGGTTATTATAGAAGATTTGTGGAAGGATTTTCCAGTATTGCAACTCCTCTGACTCGATTAACTCGGAAACATGCAAAGTTTGACTGGACAGAGGAATGTGAAAGAAGTTTCCAGGAGTTGAAGCAATGGTTGGTTTCTGCACCAGTATTGACTATTCCATCTGGTTCGGGTGGTTTTGTGATATATAGTGATGCATCTCGTAAGGGTCTTGGTTGTGTCCTGATGCAACATGGGAAGGTGGTTGCTTATGCCTCTCGACAACTAAAGAATTATGAACAGAATTATCCAACTCATGATTTGGAATTGGCAGCAGTGGTTTTTGCATTGAAGATTTGGAGGCATTACTTGTATGGTGAGAGATGTGAAATATACACTGACCATAAAAGTTTGAAGTACATATACACTCAAAAAGAATTAAATTTGAGACAAAGGAGATGGCTAGAATTGATTAAAGACTATGATTGTTCTATAAATTACCATCCTGGTAAAGCCAATGTTGTGGCTGATGCACTTAGTCGAAAGTCGTATAGCTTTTCAGCTGCTTTATTAACTACTCAGAAGCATATTATTGTTGATCTTCAGAAACTTGGAGTAGACATAGTGACTGGAGACTCCCGATCCTACCTGGCAAGTTTAAGTGTACAACCCACCCTAATTGATAAGATCAAAGCTGCTCAGAGTGGTGACCCTCAATTGTTTAAGATCATGGAACAAGTACGTGGTGGAAGTAGATTTGATTTTAGTATCTCTGATGATGGTGTTTTGAGGTTTGGTAATAGGCTTTGTGTGCCTAATGATTCATTGATTAAAAGAGAGATATTGGAGGAAGCACATCGTTCGCCTTATACAATGCATCCGGGTAGTACCAAGATGTATCATGACCTTCGAGAAGTTTATTGGTGGATTAACATGAAAAGAGAAATTGCTCAATTTGTGGAACAATGCTTGATTTGCCAGCAGGTCAAAGTGGAGCATCAGAGGCCATCAGGGTTGTTACAACCTTTACCTATTCCTGAGAGTAAGTGGGAGAATATCACCATGGACTTTGTGTGTGGATTACCGAGATCACCTAAGAATCATGATGCTATTTGGGTGGTGGTGGATAGGTTGACTAAATCTGCCCACTTCATTCCAATTAGAATGAACTACTCTCTTGACAAACTGGCTGAACTTTATATAAATGAGATTGTGAGGTTGCATGGAGTGCCAGCTTCTATTGTATCTGATAGAGATTCGAGGTTCACTTCAGGGTTTTGGGATAGTTTGCAAAAAGCCTTGGGTACTAAGTTGAACTTTAGTATTGCTTGCCACCCTCAAACGGATGGACAGTCTGAGAGAACCATCCAAACTTTGGAAGACATGTTGAGAGCTTGTGTCTTGGATTTCAAGGGTAGTTGGAATGACTATTTGACTTTGGTGGAGTTTGCTTATAACAATAGTTATCACTCCAGTATTAAGATGGCACCTTATGAGGCTTTGTATGGGAGAAAGTGTAGATCCCCAGTTTGTTGGGATGAGGTTGGAGAGAGGAGAATCTTGGGTCCTGAGATTGTTCAAAGGACCAGTTAAAAGATTGATGTGATTCGGGAAAGGTTGCGTGCAGCTCAGAGTAGACAGAAAAGTTATGCTGATCCACGGAGAAGAGAAGTGGAATTTGAAGTTGGAGACATGGTTTTCATTCGAGTGTCACCTATGAAAGGAGTTATGAGGTTTGGCAAGAAGGGTAAGTTAAGCCCTAGGTACGTGGGGCCCTTTGAAATTTTGGAGAGAGTTGGTTCTGTTGCTTACCGGCTTGCTTTACCACCGACCTTGTCAAGGTTACATAACGTTTTTCATGTATCCATGTTGAGGAGGTATGTTCCCGATCCTTCTCATATCTTGAGTTATGAGCCACTTCAAGTCAAAGAGAACTTATCCTACGAGGAAGTCCCAATTCAGATTTTAGATCATAAAGAGCAAGTGCTACGTAATAAGACTATATATTTGGTCAAAGTATTATGGAGGAATCATTCCATAGAAGAAGCTTCATGGGAGCGTAAAGACGAAATGCAATCCAAATATCCCCAGCTTTTTCTGCAGTGAGGTATGTTTTGAATTTTCGAGGACGAAAATTTTATAAGAGGGGGAGAATGTAACACCCGTCTCACTTAAAATTTAATTTAATTGCTTAATTTATTTTGGAGGAGATAATTATTTTATATTATGATTTCTGCAATGATAATAATAATAATAATAATAATAATAATAATAATAATAATAATAATAATAATAATAATAATAAAGGGTAACGTGAATAATTATTTTGTGGTTTATTCAATTTAATTTCCAACCAATGTAGGGAACAATTTTAATGTGTAAAGCTGAAAGTTAGGGTTTCCTACGTGAAAAGCAAAGAGTGAAATAAATAAATAAATAAATAAATAAAAAGAAGCAGTGATTAGAGTATATATATTAAGTCTAGGGTTAGGGTTTCTCATTTGAAAAGAATTGGAGGCCGTGCACTACTAGAGGCAGCCAGCAACTCTATTCCGCACTTGAGGTAAAACTTTTATCTATGCAAGCCATTGTTTTTCGCTGGACACTTTTGTTGTTTAAGGGAATTTTTGTCTTCTTGCTGGTCCAGATTTTTAGGATTATAATATCAGTGCATAGGCGTGGAGATCATGAATTTATGGGTAGTCATGCCTTGTCATATTCGAAATTTTGCATCAGACTTTCTTTGTACGTGGAGTACATCTAATCCTATATAGAATAACTTTTATAGATGTCCTAGGGAGGGGATCTAATGGTTTACGTGTATTATTATGTAGGTAGCCGATTTCTTTTAGTTTAGGGATTGATCTGACAGTATAGGGTTGCTTTTGTAGGCGGCTATGCATATAAATATATATGTTAGATGTCCTTGATTCTTATTTATATATATAATAGATGTCCATCACCTGACGTCCTTGGTTCTTATATATATTAGATGTCTTTGGGTGGTTTTCATCAGGTGGATTACGTGTTCTTTTATAAATAAATATATATATATATATATATAAGTATATTAGAGGTTAGTTTAGGGAATGCTTTGCAATTGTTTAATCTAGAATAGGTTTGGGGGTTTATTAGAAAGACATGTTAAATTTTATTTTGCCAAATCTTCATAGTGGTTGAGGAATTGTTTTATCAAGAGGACTTTGTGGTTATTAAAGAACCTGCCCTTACTGAGTTATCTAATTATTATTTAGGTTCTAGTTGACGTCGTTTCGAGCAATTGAAGTGAAGCTTGGTTTAGCCACTAGAGGTAAGTAGACTTCAGCACATGACGTCTTTCAGGACATATATATTTATATATTTATACACGTGGTAAAAATATATATTTATCTATATATGTATATAATTGCAAGATGAAGTTCCAAAAGCTTATACTATTGTTAGTGCTTTGCACATACTCGAATTTTATTATCTATTGTATGTTATTATGAAATTGTATTTGTCAAGAATTGTTTCAAATGGTCAACTAGACAGTCTGCAACCTTTGCCAATACAGGGTTAAGTGTTGGTCTTCGGCCGAAGTAGTGTTAGTGTGGTGTGGTGCAGTGTTATTGTTGCTCTTCGGAGCTAGTGTTGCCTCTTTGAGGTTAGTGTTATTGTTCCCATGGGAAATCACCCACCGAGTGTTTAGCAGCTTTTGTCTGTGTTTGACTAATATTTTTCATATTGAAATTACTGTTTATTTACTAATGTTCTTTTAGGTGGAAAATTGCTTATTTTCAAAATAAAATTGTTTCTACCTATTTGGTGCATATTGGCATATAAATGTGGTCATTATTTTATTAATGTTTACAGTGTTATAGTGAAGTGTTTTATTTTAACAGCTTTATAGAATATATTATATTACAGTTTAAACTAATTTTAATTGTATCGTGATGACTATATTTTGTCAATGATATTATCGTTTTGTTTTTGGGAGACATCCGCATGTTTGTAGTCTCTTATTGAGCCTTTAGCTCACCCTTTTTCCATCCTTTCAGATTAGAGTTATGGAGTGTCTTTTGGTGGTAGATCAGTGGAGCCTTAGATTGACGACTTCGTTTGGAGCTTGATAGTTGCAGAATTGTTTTAGAAAAATTGTTTCAGGACAATGAGATTATTATTTTGGAACTATTTTGAGATGTTATTTGGAGATTTTACATTCAAGAATATATGTTTTGTTTTGTTTTTTTTTATGGATTGTTAAGGAAATCTGATGATATTCAAGAAGTTTATTTGAGGATAAATATTACGCTCTGTTCCATTATATCATTGTTGATTTTTTTTAGACAGGTTATGCATCTAAATCCTTCTTAAGGGTTTGGGGTGTTACAGTATAAAGCACTAACAATGGTATAAGTCTTTGAAACTTCACTTTTGCAATTATGTGTATGTATATATATATATATATAAATATATTTTTACCACAATTATATATATATATATATATATGTAAAAATATATACGTCTTGAGAGACGTCATGTGTTGAAGTCTACTTACCTCTAGCGGCTAAACCAAGCTTCACTTCAATTGCTCGAAACAACGTCAACTAGAACCTAAATAATAATTAAACAATTCAATAAGGGCGGGTTCTTTAATAACCACAAAGTCCTCTTGATAAAACAATTCCTCAACCACTATGAAGATTTGGCAAGATAACATTTAACGTGTATTTCTAACATACCCCCAAACCTATTCCAGTTTAAAATAATTGTAAAGCATTCCCTAAACTAACATCTAAAATACTCATATATTTAATTGTAAAGCTGCCCACAATTGCGAACCTTTTCAATTCGGTCAAACCCTAAACTAACAAAATCAGCCACCCGCAAAAGCTATACACATAACTTATATTTAATTGTAACGCTGCCCAAAATTGCAATTCTATACAATTCGGTCAACCAATATGAATCAAACCATCAAATGCACTAATAATTGTAATATATATATAGGTATAAGCCTTAGCATGAATCCAAAAGGTGCAATCAATATCCAAGCCATGCAATGAGGGATCCAAGTGCCTTTGGTGGATACGGATTGTCAATTCACTCAATCTATATGAACAATTGTCAATTCATGCATGTATGTTTATACAATCCGCATATATGGCCAAGCAATGCAACTATTTGATTCACGCGCATGACAATCTTGGTGGAATGTATAATAGCCAAGCGAATTGTCAATTCACGCAATATATAGATTGTCAATATATAAGCCTTAATGTTCAAATGTCTTGTAATAGCCCAGTAGTGCAATGACTTAAATTCACGCACATGGCAATTTTGAAGGTTATATAACATTCAATAACTATCAATCCTTGGCAACATATATAAATATTCTTGTAATGCCGAAATGATATATCCATATAACCGTTTCTTGCATATATATATATTCATGAGCCGCAACCCTAATCTATGATATTATAATCCTTTCCTCTCTATATAATTCTACCGCAACCCTAATCTATGATATTATAATCCTTTCCTCTCTATATAATTCTACAATAATATAATATAAACTCTAATAGCACAAATCACTATTTCAGCCAACAACGTGAATGTGAAATTTCCAGCAAAACACAATTTCAGCAATCTCAATACCACAAAATCGAATATCAGTTGCTGAAAATTACCTTGATGCCGTTTTGTCAGTTTGGCAGAATTTCTTTCACAGCCGCTTCTAGTTTCAAGGGTCTCTTTCCCTACCTTTCACATAGGAAACCCTAATTTTATTTCATTATAAAGCTGTTGCACTTGGGCTGAAAGTTTAGAAGCCTATTCCATGATAAGGCTAATTTCAGTTGGGCTGAAAATTTAGAAGCCCACTACACTAAAATAAACTTCCAAGACCCACTTATAATCCCACTAAACACATTAATATTATTTTTATTATTGTTATCATTATAAAAATCACAATATAAAATTAAATATCTCCTCCAAAAATAATTAAGCAATTTATCAAATCTACTCTCTAGAAGTGATTAAATTAAATTTAAATGAGACGGGTGTTACAATTTGATTTTAAAAGTATCGAGTTATATTGGAATTTTTAAAAAGTGAACTCGATTTTGTCATTATTGAGTTTCACTAATGCTATATCCAAAACAGGTTGTTCAAAATCAACGTTTTTGGCCTCCTTAACTTCAGTGTTCCTCACAGATCCACAGCCATACATCTTTGGATTTGGTGTTATCTCTTAAGCGATCATCTCTCTATCATCTTAGGTACAAAATTGTAAGGTTGAATTTATTCAATCATTTTGTGGCTTTATTCCGTGCCAAATTTGCTTGTAATTCAGCATTTAGAAACCCTGTATTTAGGCGGGAATCATGTAAGGGTATAGTGTGAGAGAGTGTGAAGAAAAGCTCAAGAGTGTGCACTCAAAAGGAGCCTCGCAACTAGATCTTGCACCTGGCGACTCGCCAAAAGGTGGCACACGTGTGAAGCATGCAAGGGAGCTGAAGGGTCACGCCAGCTATTGCACTACAAGACAAAACTTCCAGTCTGGCCAGGCAGTTAGCTCGCGACTCAAACTCGCAACTCGTTCCAGTCACGAGCTTGAGTTGCCAGAATGCCCTATTTGGTTGTAACTGACTTTTTGCATTCCTCATACACCTTATTATAAATACCCCTTATACCCACGAAATGTAGAGAGCCTCTAGAGAGAATTTTGAGAGAAAAACCCTAAAGAAAAACAACATTGACTCATCCACAATATTCATCCATGATTCTCCAAATTTCTCTACTCTCACCCTCTTCATTGACATATCCTTGAGAGGTATATTTAGCCAAATCCTTATCTCACCATACCCATATCCGTGAGAAGGTATTTTGGTGCTTGGGAAGCAGTTCAGAAGGGACCATTTCATTTTGGTTGATGCAATGGGTGATTGCAGGATCCGGTAAGCTAGAGAAGACAAGGTTCAGTGTAACCCTATTGAAGCAAGAATCTTGGAGGGCTTAGGTGCATTGGGTAGATTAGGCTTGGAGGGTCTTCTGCTTTTCATGTATCCCAACTTCATTATCTAGTGGATTATTGACCGCTTGGAGGGCGGCAGAGAGGTTTTTCGCCGAGGACTTCGGTTTCCTCTTTGATAACACATCGTTGTGTTATCTTTGTGTTTGCATCGCACTTCCCTTAATCTTTGCCTTTTAAAAACTGTTGTGGTTGTAATTAATTTCGGTTTAGATTGTTTTACAATTCTGTATTAGCTTATTTTCATATTTCACACATACATTGTTTGATTATAAGCTTGTGTTGGTAATTTGTGAATTGGGGGTCTAAACGTTCATAGATGTTTTACACACTATTTGAACTTTCAAAAACCCATATCATAATTTAATGCACATAGAAAAATTTCTGATGTATGTGAGGAATAGTTTTAGATATTGCAAAGGTTTATCAGCCAAGATGTATTTTCATATTGGGGAAGTATTTTCATTTGTATGTTGTATTGTTTATGCTTTGGTATTTAATTGAATGAGCGTTATGTGAATATATTGGGGTTATATTGGCTGTTTGGTGTTGTAAATTTGAAGTACAGAAAATGAAAATTTTTAGATTTGTAAGAAGCAATGAAGGCTTTTATTTTGGTAGTGACTCTTGTTAATTTTCCCTTTAAGGGACAATGAAAATGTTTCTCCTCTCCAATGAAAACAAAAACTATTTAATTTTGATAATATTATGATGATTTAGTCTAATATTATGATACAATATTATTTAGGTACTGTTGATTTAATTTAGTATTGTTGATAATACTAGAAGGCTTTTATTATGAACTCAATTTCACTAAGAAAAAGTACGTTGTGGGGGTAAAAGAATTGAGTAAGAGTATTGGGTCATGGGCCATTCCTGAGGATGCCAAGGAGCTCGAGGATGGTCAAGTAGTAAGAAGGGCAAGTGGGTTGATGAGCCGAAGATAAGGGCCGATAAAAACGAACAAGTGATGTCTCCCGAGGATCCAAACTTCCTTGAGAAGCGATGTGAGAGTCTAGAGCCCGACTAGCATATATCGTGTAAAAGGTAACCATACTTTGGAAGATATGCTTTAGAGAGAGGAGTTAATAGTGAACTAAGAAATATTTAAGAAGAAGGCTGCTACCACCACATTAAATGCTCTGCACTTAACCAACTGGCCGCATTTATGTGGAAGTGATGCCTGAACAATGATATTCAGCCTTATAGCTACACATAGAGGCTCCAGGAAGGTTTTGATGGGACAAGCATCTAAGAGATCATCTACCTAATCAACAAGTGGAAGGCTAGGATGAAAGGAGAGGGAAAGACTATATATGAGGAGGGCCTCCATGAAGGATGGGGCATCTCACCTACAAAAAAAAAAATGCGTGGAAAGAACTCTTTGTACTTAGAAATAGTTGGAATAAATGTAAGAACTTATCTTCCTCGGATTTGACCAAGATATGTTTTTCTCTTTAAAGTATATTTCTCAATCATTGTAGCATTAAACCAATCTATTGTGGCACATACTTGATTCATTAAGTCTTCACCTAAAAAATCCACTCTCTAACAAATTTATTATTGTGGACTTGTTGGGCCATCACTCATGCTTCTTAGGCTGAGGGTCAGATCTAGCCCTTACAATTGGTGCCATTTGTGGGAAATACTGGGAAGGCATTCATAGTCTCGTGTAGTCATGGTGGGTTCGGGACCAAATCGAGAAGAGTCTGTGGGATCTCAGCACTAGGACCATTTTCTTAACTTCGAATGAAGGAGAGATCATGAAGTAAGTGTGCACATGACTCACACCAATAGGAGTCATTCTAAAACTGGGAGCCACGTATCGCATGGGGAAGAAACTAGAAACCTACAAGTGGAAATTGATCATTTGCGTATAAAACTACGTCGCAAGCAAAGGAGGGAGTCTCTTTCAAGCTTAGGATCCGCGTCAGGGGATGATGACAGCTACAGACCAGAATCAAGAACTCCTCCTAGAGAATCTTTTTCCTATAGGAAGGAACGTTATCATAGGCAAAGGAGTAGAAGTCTGGCCTATATGGGCTTGGGAAATGATGCAATGAGTAGAGCCTTACACTAAATCTCAAAGTCACCATTTACAAAGAGGATTGAAAGGGCAAAACTTCCTTGTCAGTTCACACAACCTACTTTTACCATTTATAATGGGAGGACAGATCCAGTGGAACACGTTAGCCATTTTAATCAGACGATGGTTGTGTATTCGAGGAATGAGGCCCTGATGTGCAAAGTATTCCTGTCGAGCTTGGGACCTGTTGCGATGAGATGGTTTGATGGGTTGGAGGAGGGCTCTGTCGGCTCATTTGAAGAGCTTACCAGGGCCTTTGGGGCTCGATTTGTTACATGTAGTAGAGTTCCTCGTCCCTTACATTCCTTGCTGTCAATGGCAATGAAAGAGGGAGAGACTTTAAAGACTTACTCTGACAGATATTAGGAAATGTTCAATGAGATAGATGGAGATGTCGAGGACGTGGCTATAAGGACATTTAAGGTTGGTCTCTCTACTGAGCATGATTTGAGAAAATCCTTAACAAGGAAGCCTGCACGGAGCATGCGTCAGTTAATGGACCAAATTGACGAGTACAAACGGGTCAAGGAAGATCAACAACAAGGGAAGGGAAAAGCTAAAGTGACCCCTCCCTAACCGAAGGGATTTTAGGTCAGAGAGGTATAATAACAACAGACCCAAGAGAGATTTTCCAGGACATGTGGGGCATTCTACTGCTCAAACAGTTTACACAATTTTTAGGGAACTCGTACACCAAATCCTTGATAAGATAAAGAATGAACCATATTTTAATTGGCCGTATAAGATGGGAGGAGACCCTACTAAGCGTAACCAAGGTCTTTATAGCTAGTAGCATCAAGACTGTGGGCACACTATGGAAGATTGCAGAACTCTACGAGATTATCTCGAGCAATTAGTCAAGGTTGGGAAGTTGAAGCAATTCCTGTACCAACCATCTGTGCAGGGAAGTCAAACTGGATCAGTACATCAATGAGAGAATCCCTTAAGACCATCCCTGGGAACAATCAATGTAATTTTGGTAGCCTCGGGTCGGATTGGCACGTATTCATCTGAGATCATGTCTGTATCAAGTTCACATATCGAGGATCCATTCCTTGAACCTAAATGGGGAAAGATGAAAGCCCGACCCACTTTAAGCTTCTTTAACGAAGATAAAGTTGGAACTTATCAGCCACATGATGATGCTTTAGTGGTTACCCTTCAGATAGAAGGCTATGATGTAAGAAAGGTCCTGGTAGATCAAGGCAGTGGTGTAGAGATCGTGTATCCTGATCTATATAAGAGACTTAAGCTAAAACCCAAGGAACTCGTCAGCTATGATTCCCCTTTGGTGGGGTTTTTATGGGAAGACCGTTGTCCCAAGGGACATGATTAGACTGCTTTTTCAGGTGGGGTCAAGAGTACTAGAGGTAAATTTCATTATGGTGGATGCTTATTCCCCATATACTGCCATCTTGGCAAGACCGTGGCTTCATGCCATGGAAGCCATATCTTTAACTTTACATTTAAAGGTGAAGTATCCCTCTGAGGACCATGTTGAAGAGCTGATTGGAAGTCAAGCCATGGCAAAGCAGTGCTTGGCTGTTGCTATCAGACACCAGTTCGAGGGCGAATCCTTGGGAATCCCTGAGAAGGCCTTGTAGCAATTAATGGAGGTAGAATTGTCCTCGGACGTTGCAAATGAAAGGGTGAAGTGCGAGGAATTAGAGAAGGTTATTATTGATACTGATGCAGAGAGATACTTCCAAATCCTTCAATTACCTCCTCAAAAGAAGGAGGAAATGCTAGCTTTCCTTAGAAGGAATGTAGATGTTTTTGCTTGGAGTGCCCATGAAGCTCCCGGGGTAGATCCAAATTTCATTTGTCATCATTTGAATGTTAACCCAACCATTACCCTGGGGAAACAACCATATCGGTGCTCTTCTAAAGAACACGCCGAGGCTGTAAAAGAAGAAGTGATGAAGCTTAAGCACGTAGGGGCAATTAAGGATGTTTTTTTACCCAGAGTGGTTGGCTAATACAGTTGTGGTGACGAAGAAATAAGGGAAGTGGAGAGTTTGCGTGGATTTTAGTGACTTGAATAAAGCTTGCCCCAAGGATCCCTTCCCAATTCCTAGGATAGCCCAATTGGTGGATGCTACAGTCGGTCATTCTCGGATGAGTTTACTAGATGCCTTCAAGGGGTATCATCAAATACTGTTAGCTTTGGCTGACCAGGAGAAGACAGCTTTTGTGACGCCTATTAAGAATTACCATTATCGAGTAATGCCTTTTAGGCTGAAGAATGCTATGTCTACTTACCAGCGATATTAAACAGAACCTTAGTCATGTTTAGTTCCTCAGACCGTATATTTTGGGATAATTAATACCTCTTAACAATTTTCTAAGTGTCAAACAGAACATTGGTCATGTCTCGCCCCTCGGACCACATATCTTGGGTAAATTGACATCTTTTAATCATTTTTCAAATTGTTAAACAGAAACTTTGTTATGCCTGGTTCCTCCAACCACCAACTTTGGGTAAATTAATACTTCATAACATTTTTCTAAGTATCAAATAGAACCTTGGTCATGTTTGGCTCCTCGGACAACATACCCTAGGTAAGTTGATATCTTTTAATCATTTTTTAAAGTGTTAAACAGAACCTTAGTCACGTCTGGTTCCTCGGACCAACTGCTTTGGGTAAATAAATACTTCATAAAATTATTCTAAGTTTCAAATAGAATAATTATGAAATTAGATTTCATAATTATATAATGAATAACTTAAAAGGATTAAACCGGATACTCAAGGATTAAGATGTAGTAATTTACAAAGTGGCAGTCTATATTTATGACTTTGTATTACTACGAATATTTTATGAAGGGGTTGCATGTATAATAAAGTCTTGGGATATAATTTATTAATAAGGCCTAGAGTGCAATTATATTTATATAGTGGTATTAAATATAATTAATGGTAACTTTGGACTTGTCAAGAGTTGACAGAAAAGCCCAAGGCCCATTGGAGCTAGTGTCTTATTTGTTCCTTTTTGGTCCCACTCCAAGCCACACACTAAAGCCCAATTGGGAAGGCCCAAAAGGCTAACCCAATTAGATAATCAGTTATGTGGAGAGAAACATACAGAATTTTATATTAGAATGAAATGGTTTGTATGTTCATAAAAAATGTAAAAAAAAAAAAAAAAAGTGAAAGAAAGAAAGAAACTTCTTCATATTCTCTCTAGAACAAACACATAGAACTGATTGAGAGACCGCACATCTTGGGCATCAAGTGGAATTGGAGTGAAGATTGATAGTGTTCTCAAGAACTTCTTCTCTTTGGTTTCGAATTTCACCGCACCAAGATACACTCTTTTATTCTTATATTCTGAAATTTACATAGTGCACGTTATCAATTGTGAATGAAGTTGATCCGTTAATTTTCCGTTGCGTATGTTTTGTATGCGATACAAACATGTAATTTTCCTTCAATACCTTGGGTAAATTGATATCTTTTAATCATTTTTCTAAGTGTTAAATAGAAACTTACTTATGTCTGGTCCCCCGAACCACCTACTTTAGGTAAATTAATACTTCATGACGTTATTCTAAGTCTCAAACAGAACCTTGCTTATGTCTGGCACTTCGAACCACATACCTTGGGTAACTTGATAACTTTTAATCATTTTTCTAGGTATTAAACAGAATCTTAGTCATGTTCTGCTTCTCAAACCACCTATTTTGGGATAATTAATACATCTTAACAGTTTTCTAAGTGTGAAACAGAACGTTGGTCATGTCAAGCTCCTCGGGCCACATATCTTGGGTAAATTGATATCTTTTAATCATTTTTCAAATTGTTAAACAAAACCCTAGGTAATTTGATATCTTTTAATAATTTTTCAAAGTGTTAAACAGAACCTTAGTCACTTCTGATTCCTCGGACCACCTACTTCGGGTAAACTAATACTTCAAAACATTTTTCTTAGTATTAAATAGAACCTTTGTCGTGTCAGGCTCCTCGAATCACATAGCTTGGGTATATTGATATCTTTTAATCATTTTTCAAAGTGTTAAACAGAACCATAGTCATGTCTGGTTCCTCGGACCACCTGCTTTGGGTAAATAAATACTTCATAAAATTATTCTAAGTTTCAAACGGAATCTTGGCCATGTCTGGCACCTCGGACCACATAGCTTGGGTAAATTGATATCTTTCAATCATTTTTCTAGGTGTTAAACCGATCCTTAGTTATGTCTGGTTCCCCAGACCACCTACTTCGGGTAAATTAATACTTCTTAACATTATTCTAAGTTTCAAACAGAACCTTGCTCATGTCTGGCTCCTCGGACCACATACCTTAGGTAAATTGATATCTTTTAATCATTTTTCTAGGTATTAAACAGAACTTTAGTCATGTTTAGTTCCTCAGACCACATATTTTGGGATAATTAATACCTCTTAACAATTTTCTAAGTGTCAAACAGAATGTTGGTCATGTCTCGCCCCTCGGACCACATATCTTGTGTAAATTGACATCTTTTAATCATTTTTCAAAATTTTAAACAGAAACTTCGTTATGTCTGGTTCCTCCAACCACCAACTTTGGGTAAATTAATACTTCATAACATTTTTCTAATTATCAAATAGAACCTTGGCTATGTTTGGCTCCTCGAACAACATACCCTAGGTAAGTTGATATCTTTTAATCATTTTTCAAAGTGTTAAACAGAACCTTAGTCACGTCTGGTTCCTCGGACCAACTGCTTTGGGTAAATAAATACTTCATAAAGAGAAATACTTCATAAAGAGAAGTGCTTTGGACCAACTGCTTTGGGTAAATAAATACTTCATAAAGAACCTTAGTCACGCCTTTTTCGAGGGAAGTGCTTAGTCGCGGTATTCTCGCGAAAATGCTTATAAAGAGATTTTTTGAATTTTTTTCAAAATGTTTTCACATGAATAAAGTGCAAGCTGTGTATAATTAGTTTATGCATGCTTAAAATAAAAACCTTTAATTTAAAACATCTAGTGGGAGAAAGATACAAGGGTTGGATCTCACGGCCTCCATTGTTGGTTCATAGTAGTATGAAATATATACTTTGTCTTAGCTTCGAGCTTTGCATTCCATGTGGAGAGTATGTATTTCATGGTCCTACAAGATTGAATTTCTTGGTTTATAGTGGTTTGATCAAACACCTTGTCTTAGCTTCGAGCTTTGCATTCCATGCGGAGGGTGTTTTGTATCATGGTACTACATGATAAACCTGTTAAGGGGATGAAATGTGGCTACACATGATTCTAGACATTGGTATACACTAGACTAAATATTATAGTATCCTCTATGCTGAGTTCTTGCTATAATTATTTAGAGGCCAAATGTATAACGGCATATTATTAAGTGTTTGATAAGAGTTATCATGATAGCACTAATAATGAGAATAGTTCTCAATCAATCATAGTATTTAATGTTCACTCTATGCTGAAGGATATTGAGTATGGGATTGGGTTGTCGTTGCATATATTATATTATGGTTTTATTGAGGTTCCATACTGTCACGCCCCGAACCCAACCATAAAGATAGGCACGTGACAACTGCCGCACGCTTATAAAGTAAGCACTCTACAAGTGTGCAAGGCCTTTTTAGCAACTAAAATTTATCCTTAAAAATTAAATCAAATAAATTCAAAATACCTCAACAATTCCTTTATGAATAGATCTCCAATAATTTAATAGGAACAAAATCCAAATCCCAGGTACATAATGCCAAGTGGCCAATAAATATAAAACTATTAGAAGAGCATCCAATCCCAAAATCACTAAGCCTCCTTTTTTGCTCACAACATAACATCAAAACCCCCAAAACTTGCTATTCTTCACAATCTGAAACTGAAGGGGAAAAAGGGGTGAGCTAACAACTCAATAAGTAACCAAAGTCCTAATAAGTTCTATCAAGCAATAGATCTATAAAGTAATAAGATGTAATAAAAGTCTTCAAAAGTTGTAATATATTATGGGTTTTCAAAAAATAACTAAAGAATTTTCATAATCTTAAAATAATAAGTTGCAAATAGACCACATACTTTAATCTGACAAATATATCATAGATGGATTAGAAAGTACTCAGCTTTTTCATATATCAAAGCTATAACTTACAATATATTCCAAAAATACATAAGCAGTTTTAATGACTCAAAATAGCTTAAATGCTCAAACATTTCCAAAATCACATATGTAGTTTTAAGGACTCAAAATGGTTCAAATATTCAATCGTAATTCATATTCTTAACAATCTTGTGACTATGGTCATGCTATATCCATGTGACTGGGCATCAGAGTACCAATGAATAACCCCCATTGGCTGGGTATCAGAGTACCAATGAATAACCCTCATTGGTTTGGGTATCAGAATCAATTCATAGTCAGATTGTTCATAATCATATATATATATATATATATAATCATAGTTTCTAACAAAAATATATCTTATTCAAATACGTATATATAATCAATTATTCAATATTCAAATCTATTTATGATAATTCTATAATTCTTTACTTTAAATCAATATAGCTATGAAACAATTAAATAAAGTAAACCTTATATTCAATGCTCATGTAAATTTGTGAAAATTCTTTATTCTTTACTTTGAATCAGTACAGCTAAAAACAATTAAATAAACTACATCACATATTTAGTAATCAGATATATTTAGGATGATTCTTTGCTTGAATTCAGTAATACAATAGATATAAAATTGTAACAATTGTAAACAATTTTTAGTAATTAAAATACGTAAAATAAAACCAATTAGGATAAGGTTACTTACCTCTAAAAGCCATACCAAAAGGAACTTCTCCCTGACACTTCTTCTAAAATCCTTAGATATCACCTAATCGAAGTATGGCTATGTGAACTTCCTGGCTCTCTGAATGTAAGGATCTGCCATCTTTTGTACCATTATAACATGTGGTACAACAAAACTCTTAGATGCATGGTAGGCCTCAAACGCTTCAGCAGTAAGTGAATGAATATGTGGTTCAAGAGAGGTTACAAATGTCAACCATTGTTCCATCATACTTGGTGACCATTTAGTCATCATTGTTTCAATTTAAAGCTCAACCCACCTTTCAACTTGACCTTTATTTTTCCTATGCCTTTTGGATCAACAAATCCAAGGCTGGCCTTCCATTATCATTCCAATGAGTCACTATATAGGACTAGAAATAGCATAAATGGACTACAAGCCAACGTGGAACCCACCATCTATGGACCTTCACTAACTCTTCAAATATTGAAGCAGCCTCTAATTTGCCATCAGCATCTCTTCCTCCGTCACTTTCAGAAGATGTTCTGCTTTACGAACCCTAGTCTTCTGTTCATCACCAATTTTTTTTTTTTTTTTTTTGAAGATTTTCTAGTTTTAAATTCAGTTCATGGATCTTTTTCTCAGCTACATTTGCCCTGGCTTCCAACACATCTTTTTATCAAATTTTGTGTTTCAATTTCCTTTTTAAGTCTACCAACTTGCCAAGAACGGTTGAACTTGGAGCATGTGTGCTACCCCCCATGGGCTCCTTAACATTTAGTGATCCTTTTTGCTGGAGCAAAAATGCAATGCTACTTGATTTCTCTTCAATGATTCTCTCCAACTGTCTGATACCCTCATCCTTGCTTCTCAATTCACGGTTTCTCTCTTCAACGCTAGAGTTGAAATCTTGGAGTTGAGGTGGTGAAGCGAAGACGAGTGTGGTGGCTCCGCGTTAATTATGGTGACGTATGAGGGTGAGAATATGGATATGGAAAAGAAGAAGAGGCAGAAGAGGAGCTTCTTTTCCGCCATTACAAGACTGCCCAGGCAGAGTTTGAGTCTCCACTCTCCCCAAATATTCCCCCCCATATATGTTGATTTTATAAGCTTATATAGTTAGGGTTTTAGCCCTATTTTCTAAAAACTCCCTTATAATTATAAATTATAAAATTAACCCCACAAAAGATTTACTTAAATACCCTTTTTTTTCGGGTATTACACATACTATATGTTTATATGCTAAATTGATAATGTCCAGTTTACTTATTATATTCATGTTTATTATTTCAGATTTGAACATGGCATCATTTAGCCCACTTGTTACCATTCTTAATCAAAACAAACTGACTGGATCCAATTATGTTGACTGGAAGAGAAACTTGGACATAGTTCTCACAGCTGAAGAGCACAAATATATGCTCACTCAACCATGTCCTAGCTTTCCTTCATTAGATGCTCCTCCAAAGGAAAAACAACGATATGATCGTTGGTAGAAATCTGATGAAATGGCCAAGTGCTACATCCTAGCGTCCACCTCAAATGTTCTACAGCATCAAATGCAGGATGTAGAACTAGGTTCGGACATTATGCTAAGTCTGAAGGAGATGTTTGGTGAGCAAGGCCGTTTTGCAAGGCAAGAAACCATGAGGCAAATTTATAATATCAAAATGGCTGAAGGTAGTTCAGTGAGAGAGCATTGTCTTACAATGATCTCTAATCTGAATACATTAGAGGTTTTAGGTGCCGATATTGATGGAGAATCCGAAGTGGATATGATACTCCAGTCACTACCGGAATCATTCAAGGAATTCAGACTTAATTATAACATGAACAAAAAGATTTATTCTTTGTCTGAATTAATGAATGATTTGGTAGCGGCGGAAGGAATCCTTGGTACTTCTAGTGTTGAAGCCAATGTGGGTGAAGTTTCTACTTCTCAACCTAAGTCGAAAGGCAAGGGTAAGAAGAAGAAGAAGAAGGACTTCACTAAGCAAGAGGGTAAACAAATTGTCTTAGGGGTTGCCAACAAAGGAAAGAAGCTCAAAGGAAAATGTTTCCATTGTGGTGAGAAAGGACATTGGAAGAGGAATTGTCCAAAGTTCAAGGCTGCCAGTAAGGGTATGAAAATTTCATTCCTTCTTGAAATATGTTTAGTACAAAATCCCAAGGATTCCTGGTGTGTGGATTCAGGTTGTACTAATCATATCTGCAATTCTTTGCGGGGGTTCCAGGAGACCAGATGGTTTAAAGAAGGGGATTTGTTTCTGACCTTCGCTGATGGGAGTAGGATTCCGGTTGTAGCTATTGGAATGTTTAATTTATTTTTTGAATCAAGAGTTTTAATATTAGATGACCGTCTGTATGTACCTAATGCTCGTAGGAATTTAATTTCTGCAACTTATTTAGGTAAAAATGGATATTGTGTTATCCTTAAAGACAATGTTGTAATAAAGAAGGGTAAAGTGTTTATCTGTTCTGGCAATATTGTGAATGGTCTTTATATTTTAACTTCTGATAAGCATGAATTATATAATTCTGAATTAGATAATGGCTCACATGTAAAATCATTAAAGAGAAAGTTTCCTTCTACTAGTGATGCATATCTTTGGCACTTACGTTTGGGTCATATTAATTCAAATAGAATTCAAAGAGTGATCAAAGATGGTCTCCTAGAGCCATTGGATTTTGATGAATTACCAGTTTGTGAATCTTGTTTGGAAGGTAAAATGACCAAACGACCTTTTAATGCAAAAGGTAGAAGAGCCCAAGAGTTGCTAGAACTAGTACATTCAGATGTATGTGGTCCTATGTCAATCCAAGCAAGAGGTGGTTATGAGTATTTCATTACTGTCACTGATGATTACTCTAGATTTGGTTATGTGTACCTAATGAAACGGAAATCCGAAGCCTTTGAAAAGTTCAAAGAGTTTAGGGTTGAAGTTGAGAATCAATTGGGTAAATGCATAAAGGCCATTCGATCTGATCGTGGTGGCAAATACTTTCTTGGGGATTTCAAGGATTACTTAACTGAAAATGAGATTATATCTCAATTGACTACACCTGGAACTCAACAACAAAATGGTGTAGCAGAAAAAAGGAATAGGACTCTTTTGGATATGGTTAGGTCCATAATGAGTTATTCGACTCTACCAACTTCCTTTTGGGGATATGCCTTGAACACTGTAATGTATCTTTTGAATTTAGTACCTTCGAAGTTTGTTCCTAAAACACCTGTAGATTTGCGGAATGGGCGTAAGCCTAGTATGAGACATCTCCATATTTGGGGTTATCCAGCACATGTGTTGAAAGGAAAGACTGACAAGTTACAGTTTAAAACAGAAGTGGTTTTCTTTGTAGAGTATCCAAAAGGAACTGTTGGACGTTTATTCTATAGTCATAGAGATATCAAAGTATTTGTTAGTACAAATGCCAAATTCTTGGAAAATGACTATATGAATAATTTTACTCCTAGAAGTAGAGTTGTATTGGCTGAAATGAATGAACCTGTAATAGAACAACCAATGGTTGAAACTAGGGATGATGTGGCTGTATTGGATACACCACAAGATACTATTCATGAGATGTTTAGTACACAGGTGCCTCATCGTAATGGGAGGAATGTTAGGCCACCTATAAGATTCATAGGTCGTGGAGAGACTTATGAAGCTATCTCAGAGGAGGCCGAAACTGATCCTTACACTTATGAAGAAGCAATGAATGATATAAATGCACATCATTGGGTTCAAGCTATGAAATCTGAATTAGATTCCATGTACTCCAATCAAGTTTGGGATCTTGCAAAGGCGCCTAACGGCATTAAACCTGTTGGTTACAAATGGGTTTACAAGAGGAAGAGAGAGATAGATGGAAAGGTTGAAACCATTGAAGCAAGGCTAGTGGCAAAAGGGTACACTAAAAAAGAAGGTATTGATTATGAAGAAACCTTTTCACCAGTAGCAATACTTAAATCTATCAGAATTCTCTTATCCATTGCTGCTTATTATGATTATGAGATTTGGTAAATGGATGTCAAGACTGCATTTCTCAATGGCAATCTTGAAGAGGAAATCTATATGAAGCAACCAGAAGGTTTCATAACAAAGAACCAAGAGCATATGGTATGCAAGTTGAATAGGTCCATTTATGGACTTAAGCAAGCATGTAGGTCATGGAACATCAGATTTGATCAAGCAATCACATCATTTGGTTTTGAACAAAATCTTGATGAACCATGTGTGTACAAAAGACATCAAGACAAAGTAGTAATGTTCCTAGTGCTTTATGTTGATGATATTCTACTCATTGGAAATGATGTAGGGGTCATGTTATCAGTAAAGGTTTGGTTGTCAAGCCAATTTGATATGAAGGACTTGGGTGAGGCTAACTTTATTCTAGGACTTGTATGAAAATATTTTTTCACTAATAGTCAAGTTTGACTCTATCTAGATTCTCTTATTCATTATATTTTATTTGGATGAAATATGGTAATGGATATCAAGAAAGCTTCTTTTAGTAGCAATCTTGAGGAAGACATCTATATGATGTAACTGTTAGGATCAGTGTCCTTAAATCCTATTATAATAAGCCATGTATGATATTATGTATGACATCATGTATGACTTAATATTGTGATTAATAAAGTTGTTTTATTTTTATCTAAATAATGGTAACATCAATATTCGGACATTAACATATAGTCCATGAGATGCATAGTATGTGATTTATGTGAAAAGTCACGGAAGATAAAAATCACAAGTTCTTTGTAAACTTAGAATTTTAGTTCGTAGTCGGTGATGAAATTGGGCATTTCATCTGCGAAAACTATAACATGTCAACTAAGACAATTTGTCTTGATCATGGAAGTGGTGAATTCTAGTTGACATATTGATATGTTTCAAGAGTTAAGACATATTAAACTGGATCGCTGTGAGATTTATTATTCTCCTAACTGTTAGGATATGTGCCCTTAAATCCTATTGTATGATGCTATGTATGATATTATGTATGACATTATGTGAGAAATGATGTATGACTTAATATTGTGTTTAATAAAGTTGTTTTATTCTTATCTAAAGTAATGGTAACATGACTATTCGGACATTATCAAATAGTCCATGAGATGCATAGTATGTGATTTATGTGAAAAGTCACAGAAGATATAAATCACAAGTTCTTTGTAAACTCAGAATTTTGGTTCGTAGTCGGTGATGAAATTGGGCATTTCATCTACGAAGACTATAACATATCAACTAAGATGATTTGTCTTGATCATGGAAGTGGAGACTTCTAGTTGGTATGTTGATATGTTTTAATAGTTAAGACATATTGAACTGGACCGCTGTGAGATTTATTATTCTTCTAACGACTGTCAATTGAATAATAAATCTCACGACTTGTATTCACATGAACTCTTAATCCTGAGAGAATAATGGACCTGATCATGAAATGTAAGTTGCTTTGATATATCAGGAGTGAGATCTAAAGTAACGGTCAAAACCTCAGAATGTTGGGCAGCCACATTTAGTGTTGATGGAACATCTATTCTCAAGATGGAATTCATAGTCTCTTAACGAAGATATAAAATGTTCCCTTGAGATAAGTTTAATGGGTACAGTTATTCAGAGAGTTAGGCCTAACCACTTTAGTAAGACTAAAGTATATATTTATGAAATTGGATTTCATAAATATATGGTGAATAACTCAAAAGGATTAAACCGGGTACTCAAGGATTAAGATGTAGTAATTTACAAAGTGGCAGTCTATATTCATGACTTTGTATTACTACGAATATTTTATGAAGGGGTTGCATGTATAATAAAGTCTTGGGATATAATTTAATAATAAGACCTAGAGTGCAATTATATTTATATAGTGGTATTAAATATAATTAATGGTAACTTTGGGCTTGTCAAGAGTTGATAGAAAAGCCCAAGGCCCATTGGAGCTAGTGTCTTATTGGTCCCTTTTGGTCTCACTCCAATCCACACACTAAAGCCCAATTGGAAAGGCCCAATAGGCCGGCCCAATTAGATAATCAGTTGGTTATAAAAGGAGAAACATACAGAATTTTTCATAAGAAAAAAAAAGAGACATCATTGCGAAGTGGTGTGTATGTGTGAGTGAAGCCACTCAATATTCTCCTTTAGAAACTGATTGAGAGACCACACTTCTTGGGCATAAAGTGGAATTGGAGTGAAGATTGAAAGTGTTCCCAACCATTTCGAATCTTTTGTTTTTGAATTTCACCGCACCAAGGTACACAATCTCGTTCTTGAATTCTGAAATTTACATAGTGCATTTTATCAATCATGAATGAAATAGATTCATTTGATTGCTTCCGCCATGTGTTTTGTATGAGATACAAAACCAGATTATCCTTCACTAACGACTGTCAATTGAATAATAAATCTCACGACTTCTATTTACATGAACTCTTAATCCTGAGAGAATAATGGACCTGATCATGAAGTGTAGGTTGCTTTGATATATCAGGAGTGAGATCTAAATTAACAGTCAAAATCTCAGTATATTGGGCAGCCACATTTAGTGTTGATGGAACATATATTCTCAAGATGGAATTCATAATCTCTTAATGGAAATATAAAATATTCCCTTGAGATAAGTTTAATAGATTCAGTTATTCAGAAAGTTAGGCCTAACCACTTTAGTAAAGACTTACTAAAGTATATATTTATGGAATTGGATTTCATAAATATATGATGAATAACTTAAAAGGATTAAAATGGATACTCAAGGATTAAGATGTAGTAATTCACAAAGTGGCAGCTACACTCATGACTTTGTATTACTACGAATATTTTATAAAGGGGTTGCATGTACAATAAAGTCTTAGGATATAATTAATTAATAAGGCCTATAATGCAATTATATTTATATAATGGTATTAAATATAATTAATGGTAACTTTGGACTTGTCAAGAGTTGACAGAAAAGTCCAAGGCCCATTGGAGCTATTTGTTCCCTTTTGGTCCCACTCCAAGCCACACACTAAAGCCCAATTGAGAAGGCCCAAAAGGCTAGCCCAATTAGATAATCAGTTATGTGGAGAGAAACATACATTTTTTTATTAATATGAAATGGTTTATATGTTGGTGTAGGAGACTCCTTTATATTCTCTCTAGAACATACATACATAATTGATTAAGAGACCACACATCTATGGCATCAAGTGAAATTGGAGTGAAGATTAAAAGTGTTCCCGAGTACTTATTATCTTCGGTTTTGAAAATCACTGCACCAAGGTACACTCTCTTGTTCTTATATTCTAAAACTTACATAATGCAAGTTATCAATTGCGAATGAAGTAGATCCGTTAATTTTCCGCTGCGTATGTTTTGTATGCGATACAAACATGTTATTCCAACAGTAACTAGACTTGTTCATAGCAAAGAACCAGTAGTGTTTAGTAAACAAGTTGCTTAAAGTCTATTTATGGACTAAAGCAAGCATCTGAATCATAAAATATCATTTTTGATCAAGCAATCAAGTTGTTTGATTTTGATCAAGTATTAAAAGGCCTTATGTGTGTAAAAGCTATATAGAATAATAAATCTCTTAATGTATGTTGATGACATTCTAATCATTTAGAATGATATAGAGTTATTGTCATCAATAGAGTTTTTTGTTGTTTAGTCCAGTTTGATATAAAGTACTTGAGAAGGACTGATCACATCCTAAGAATTAAACTTTGTTAAAATTCATAAATAAGGATGCAAGTTCTATTTTAAATTGCTTAAATAGATTAGATTCTAGCCAAGTATAGCATGTAATACTTCAAGAAATGATTTTTTCCTTTTAAGTTTGAAGTTCATTTATAAAGGACTATAGTCCTAAGACATATAAAAGGAAGAGCATGTTAAGACGGTTCCTTATACCATATCAATAGAAAGTCTTTATGCTATGCTATAT
Source organism: Lithocarpus polystachyus (assembly GCA_033629205.1). Classification (NCBI taxonomy): domain Eukaryota; kingdom Viridiplantae; phylum Streptophyta; class Magnoliopsida; order Fagales; family Fagaceae; genus Lithocarpus; species Lithocarpus polystachyus. The sequence continues at coordinate 51,381,493 of CM066162.1, read as the reverse complement.
ACTAGGTTAAATATCTATTTTGCGGTGGGCATGGTAAGCAAATATCAATTGAATCTAAGATCACTTAATTTAGTGGGAGTAAAGCATATACTCAGATATCTTAAGAGAATGAGGGATTATATGCTTGTCCACCAAAGTGAGGATTTAATGGTTACTAGTTGTACAAATACTGACTTGTAGTTTGATTGTGATTCATGAAGTTGGACTTCAAGAATATGTGTTTATCCTAGGTGGTGAAGATACACATTAAGCATAAATATTATCTCATTAGAGAGATATAAGTACGTGAGACGTAGTAGTAAAAAAGATCATTTATGCAATAAATCTAGCTAAAACTTGTGTCCAAACCTGGCCTTAGAGTGACTATGAATTACTTTAAAGGGAAATAAGTGTCGGATATATGGTAAATTGTCTTTGAGGGCAAGTGGAAGATTGTTGGGGTTTATGTTCTAAAATCCAATTTATTAGCATGTCATAAATAATTAAATTGTTTAATTATATAAGACTATTTATAAATGAACTAATGGGACATTATCACAGTCCTTAAGATGCATTGTGTGTGATTTATGTGATTTAGTCACAAAATATATAAATCACAAGTTCCTTATAAACTCAAAACATAGTTCATAGTCAATGATGAAATTGGGCATTTCATCTACGAAAACTGTAATGCATTAACTAAGATGGTTTGTCTTGATCATGGAAGTGGAGACTTCAAGTTAATGTGTTGATGTTTCTTAAATGTTAAGACATATTAAACTTGACCGCTATGAAATTAATTAATAAATCAACAACTGTCACCTGAATGATTAATCTCACAACTTCTAATTTCATAGACTCTCAATCCTGAGAGGATAGTGAACTCGATCATGAAATGTAGGTTACTTTGATATATCAAGAGTGAGATCTAATATTGAAAATCAAAACCTCAGTATGTTGGATAATCACACGTAGTTTTGTGGGAATACATATTCTCAAGATGGAATCCATAATCACTTTTTGTAGAGACACGAAATATCCCCTTGAGATAAGTTTAATGGGAACTGGTTATTCAAGGCGCCCACTTTAGTAAGGAGTTACTAAAGTTTATATTTATTAAAATCAGATTTCAATAAATATGAACAACTAAAAGATTAAACCGAGTACTCAAGGATAAAATAGTTGTTTACAAAGTGACAGTTCATTATGACTTTATTCACTATGGATATTTCATGAAAGGGTCAAATGAAATCCGATTTCAATAATTAAGGCCTAGAGTGCAATTATATTTATATAATGGTATTAAATATAATTAATGGTAACTTTGGACTTGTCAAGAGTTGACAGATAAGCCCAAGGCCTATTGGAGTTAGAGTCTTATTTCTTCCCTTTAGTCCCATCCCAAGCCACAAACTAAAGCCCAATTGGGTAGGCCCAAAAGGCTAACCCAATTAGATAATCAGTTTTTATTTAATAAGAATTATTAAATAAAATAACTACTAAGGTAGTTAGGATGTATGTATGTTGAAAAGAAAAAAAAAACAGTTTTTCTTTACAATGAGAAGAAGAAGAACTTTCTTTGAGAATCAACGTACATAAAGACTGATTGAGAGACCACTCTTCTCAGGCACCATGTGGAATTGGGATGTTAATTAGAGGTATTCTCAATTCTTGTTTTTGAATTTCACTGTAGCAAGGTACGCTTTCTATTCTTTGTTCTAGAATTCAAGGTTACATGTTATCTCTCATGAATGAAGTAGATCCGTGTTTGTTGCTTCTGCTATGTGTTTTGTATGAGATGCAAAACTAGATTTTCCAACATTTATAATGGGATAGCATTATAAGAAGCCTTCCAAACATCTTAATGTCAAACAGTGGCAAAGGAAGACGTTGAAACCATATATCTCGTCTGATTCAACAAAGAAATCCTTCACATCTTCTAATCTAACTCTCTTTCCCCTTGAAAATAGTTTATTAACATCAAGAACAACATAAACTCTTAAGAATTTTCCTCAACCTGTCCCATCCATAGCTATATTGCAACATTCGTCTCACTTAAATTTAATTTAATTGCTTCTAGAGTGGAGTTTTTTTTTTTTTTTTTTTAGAATGAACCTGTGTGATTTTATTAAGGTAAATCAACTACATCCAATTGTAAAATCGAAACAATATGTGATGGGGCATCTTCTATCCATACTTGAAAATCTGGTATGCGAATAGCATGTCTTGCCAAATTATAAGCTACACTATTGTCGTTTCTCCTAATGTGAGGATACAACAATCTTACAAAATTATTTGCAAACACCTTCACATCCTCTACCAGTAGACCCAATGGGGATAGATTATTCTCCTCTGACTTCAACGCTTTAATTAGACCAAGAGAGTCACCTTCAAGAATAGCACTTCAAAAACCTAGTTCGTTCGTAAATGACAAAGCTTTCAGTGCTTCCAACGCTTCTATCTCGTCTACCTTATAAGCTTGAGTAATTTTTTTCTAAGCAAGATGCCAAAACAGCTCCATTGTTGTCCTTGATTACCACTTCAGTACCTGACATGTTTGTTTCATAATTAATCTTTATAAATCCAGCTATCAGAAACTGCCAACTTGTTCCACCATTGCTGCTGTTCCCCCACACTTCTGTAACCTGCATATTTGCTTAGTATTATGCCAGCATTACTCTACTATTCTGCTACCTGATGAAACAAACTGGCATTAAGATTCATTCAGACCTTGTTTCGCTAATTGCAAACATTCCAGGCCGTATAAGCAAACAGCTTTAGGGACTTTCCTTCCCCAATCATCCATTACAGCAACTCCTTCACACCCGTGAACTCAATCTCATACCTGAAACTCCATGCTTCCTGATCATCCCACACCACATCCAACTCTGGACATGACCATAATGCATGCTTTGTTTTTTCCACAGCATGTTTGCATCTTTCACAAATTGGGACTGCTATAATTTCTCTTCTCATTAGTGCCTGTTTTGTTGGCAATGCATTACGGCAAGCTCGCCAAATAATTTTTTTTTACTTTTGGTGGAGCTTGCATCTGCCATATCTCTTTCCATACTTGCTTGTCATGAATTAGGGGGGCTGATTGTAGGTTTACTTGCATCTCCAACTCCTCTTTAAGGAATCTATAACCAGACCTGCAAAAGTAGTTTCCAGAGGTGGAATAAGGCCAATATAAGGTGTCCTATGCTACATTTCGGCTAAAGGGAATTTTATTTATCAACTCAGCATCCTTTTCCACAAATAGACCATCAACCAGCTCTTCATTCCATCTCCTTATGATTGGATCAAAAAGAGTATCCACGGTATGATTTTCAAAACTCTCTAAGGGACAAGTTGGCTGCTATGGTGGGTGTTTTCTTGGCAGCCAGCATTGCTGCCAAATGTTAATTTTTTTTCTCCACTTCCTATCCTCCATGTTTCCCCCCCTTTGAATGATGTCTTTCCCTCTAAGGATACTCTTCCAAGCATAAAACCCCATCCTTGAATCGGCAGCCTCCATAAGTGATGAATTCAGGAAAAAGTGTGCTTTAAACACTTTATAGAAGAGTGAGGTTTTATTACGCAAGAGTCGCCAGACTTGCTTTGCTAAGAGAGAATCACTGAACATGGAAAGATCTCAAAAACCCTTACCTCCAATAGTCTTTGATTTTGTCATTTCCTCCCATTTAACCTAATGGATTTTCCTGCGGCCACCTCTTTGTTCCCACCAAAACTTCTTGATTAGGGCGTTAATCTCATTGCACAAACCCAACGATAATTTGAAACATCCCATAGTGTAAGTTGGGATGGCTTGAATGACTGCCTTTAAGAGCATTTCACTTCTGGCTTGGGATAAAACTTTATTTTTTTTCCTTTGCCAACTAGAGAGGGCAGCCCAAGGTATTTTTCATATTGCATGATTTTTGGAACACCCAAGGTCACCTTGATCCTTTGCTTCACTTCCTCCGATATAGACTTGCTAAAGAACAAAGAGGTTTTACTGTTGTTTACTTTTTTTCCCAAGGCTTCCTAATACTTATTTAGTATGTCCATCATTTTATCACATTCTTCCATTGTTGCCCTGCAAAAAATAAGACTATCATTTGCAAAAAGCAAATGCGTTAGTTTTGGGCCTCCTACAAATGGAGTAGCCATGGATATCACCTTGTAATTCAACCTTTTTAATTAATCCATTCATCCCTTCAGTACAAAGAAGGAAAAGAAAATGGGAAAGTGGGTCTCCTTGCCTAATCCTTGTAGGAAAAATCATCCCACATGGTTCTCCATTTACCAAAACAGAATATGAGACTGTTTTGACACAACCCATTACAAGATTTATCCACCTCTCCCTAAAACCCATCTTCCTCATAATCCCCTCTAAATAATACCACTCCACCTAGTCATACGCTTTGCTCATATCCAATTTTAGTGCCATAAATCCATCAATACCCCCCTTTTTTACTTTTGTATACTATGCAAGGTTTGAAAAGCCACCAAAAAGCTATCCAAAATTAATCTTTCCTTAGTGAAGGTTGATTGGTGTTCCTGTGATAATGGATGGAAGTAATTTTTTAAGGTGATTTTCAAGGACTTTGGAGTATATTTTGTAAAGCACATTACATAGGCTGATAAGACGAAATTGGTGTGCATATACAGGAGAGTTTGTTTTCGAAATAAATGTTCTAAAAGTATGGTTAAGGGGAGTTGGTATGGTACCCAAGTTCAACCATGACAATATGGATGATGTGACATCATGATTTACCATGCTCCAAGAATGTTGGTAAAAGAGCGGAGACATACCATTCGGTCTAGGTGCTTTGAGGGGTGCCATCTGTTGGAGAGCACTAACTACTTCACATGCCTCAAACTCTTGGCACAAACTTGCATTCATCTCCTTGTCTATCACTGTGGGCACACAATCTAACATGCTTGTGGAGACACTAACCTCTAATGAAGCAAAGAGAGACTTGTAATAGTTTACCATGACCTCACCTACCTCATCTTGTTTAGTTCTCCACACCCCACCCTCATCTCTAATTCCTTCCGTTGAATTTTTCCTGAATCTCTCTGTGGAACAACAATGGAAATATTTAGTATTTTTGTCCCCCTGATTTGCCCATAGTACTCTCGAACATTGAGCCCACATCGTTGCTTCCCTATCCTGCAAAACCTTAATCTCTTTTTTAATTTGTCTAACCCAAAAATTGTTCCCACTAACCATGGCTGCCCTATCTTCTTTAGCTAGGACTTTTTTAAACGATTCAATTCCAACCTTACATTACCAAAAATATTTTTTCCCATCGACCTAGCTCCTTCCCACACGTTTCCTCCTTACACAAAATATCTCCTTCAACCCCAACACCAGTTCTACTACCTCAGGCCAAAAAAACCACTTCCTCACAGCTCGAATTTGAAAACCACATTTGTTCGAAAGGAAATTTTTTTTTCCAAACAGGTGGAATCAAACTCGAGAGTGAGATAAGAATTGGAACATGATCAGATGAAGTACATGTCAAATGCTACACTCTTGAACCCGCAAACTTCATGAAGCAGCTGTTAGTGACCAAGCACCTATCAAGCCTCTCCCAAATTGAAATTCCTTTTTTGAAGTGCTTTCTCCAAGTATACTTTGAGCCCTCAAATCCCAAATCCATGAAACCACATTCATCAATCACCTCCCTAAATTTCTGCATCTGATTATGAGGCCTTCTTGCACCCCTAAGTTTCTCATCTTTTCTGATAATTTCACTAAAATCCCCGTAACAAAGCCATGGCTTCTCTGGCTGCAAGTTTAAAGCGCTTAGCTTATTCCAAGCTCATGTCTTCTTGCTGTATCAGGTTCACCATAAAAACCCGTTAATATCCACTCATTCTTCGTAATTTTGTCAATCATCACATCAATATAGTATCTATCCAAACCTTCCACCGTTAAATTAATCGATGCTTTCCAATAAAGAACTAATCCACCACCCCTTCCCATTCTTGGTCAACCCATCTATAATCAAAACCAACACGTCTTTGAACAAACTCTAGCCTTGCATCATCTATAAGTGTCTCAACTAAAAACACCACAGCGGGACCTTTTGCCCATATGATTTCAACGAGCTCCTTCCCTGTACGCAGGTTCCCAAGCCCACGATAGTTCCATGCTAAATAACTCATTGCTTTTGGCAGGGCTGAACATCAGCTCCCGCCACTACAAAATGTGTGTTTTCTTCACTAAGAGCAGCCTGAAACCTTTTTGCTAACAATTGAGTATGGTTTGCCTCTAATCCTGCTACTCTTTTCTTCCCTTGAGGTTGAGAACTTGCTGCCATGTTGTCCTTGAGTTGTTTTCATTCTCTGTGGGTCCAGAAAGGAGATGCACATGTAGCCTTTAGTTCATGAACCCCAACTTTAGAAGTAGCACGTGACTTATTGAGTTGTGATTTATCACTTAAGTTGTCACGTGCTCTAGGGTTTTTGGTAGTTCTCTTTCCCGATCCCAATAGTTTAGCCGCACCAAACTCCTTTGCTAAACAAGTCTCCTCATTACTTGCTTCCAAAACAGTTTCAATTTCATTAGGAGCCTTGAATTCCTCAATGATTGCCCCATTAAATTGGTTTTTGAAAGCCGTATCCTCCTTAATAACTCCACCCACATCATTACGCGTTGATGAGGAAATATTTTCGACTTCAATGCTATCTTCACTGCTAGCTGTTACTCCTTGTGACTGCTCCAGTGCTTTTCCTCTACCAAAACCTGAATTTCAGCAAGAATCATGGTCTACCGATGTACCTGAACTCATTTTCTTCTTCATGGCATAGAACCCAGGGACCATGATTGCACTTTTCCATGCAGTAACGAAAGGGGGTGCTCTCAAGTGTGGACCAAACTCACATTGTTCTGGTGTGAGTGTGCCCTCACTCTCAATCCACAACTCACAATCTTTGTCGTCGTGAGTAAAGACAAATCGATAGATACCTGAATACGTATGAAATGACCACCGTCATATATTTTTGGATTAGTCGGCACGAAAACCTCTCCCAATACACTACAAATTTTCTTCGCCGCCTCAATTGTCCTATATGTTATCGGAATTCCATGAATTTGAACCTATAGCTTTGTCTTCTCAAATTTTATATCTTGCAGCAGGGACTCATTCTCATACTGACTCATTACAACCAGGTGTTTTTCAAAACTCCATGGTTCGCCTTCTAAAATTCTATCCACATCCTCCCTGTTGTCAAAGGTGAAAAGAATTTTATGGTCTCCAAAATTCTGAATCTTGAAACCATTTCTGGCTCTCCATAGTAGGGTAAAAGTCTTAGTTATAACCTCCGTGTTGATGGCTCACTTAGTTAGAAACTTAGCAGCAATGGAGAAATCCTCAATTCTATCTACATCAAGCAAACAACAACCTGGCCTCTCTCTATCTGAAAGAGTAAGCCGATTCCACAATTGAGCCAAATCATCCATCCTCACACTCGCTTAAAACTGTTTCCCAAACCCCCAAAAAATAACCCAACAAGCCGAGGAATAATAGTGTTACTCCCAGGATACTAAAGCACCTTCATAGAAGGGACACCTAATTCTACTGTGTAAAAGAAATTAGAGAGAAAACCCAACTTCTAAACACAGAGAAACTTAAAGTATTACAAGTAAATATAGAACTTGGCAATCTATCACTATATCTTGGTCCCATTTTGCTGCAATAAAGTGATGGCATGGCTGATGGCACCACCAATTTGAGTACTTTAAATAGGAAATTGAAACTACTAGAGTGGAGTTGATGAATTATTTAGGGTACGTTTAGTATGCTGTAATAACTCTTGTAATGGAATAGTTATTCATGCGTAATAGCAATTTAGTTATCTAATTGCATCTTTTTTACATAGATTAGTTATTACATTGGAATAACTATTCTTTTATATATATATATATATATATATACAAGATAGAATTTCTACTCTATCCTAATTCTAGTGTATATGTGTGTGAAACTCCCTTCTGGAGACTTGAACCCCGGCCCTTACCCCCTACACCCCACAAGCACTTATAATTGTGGAGTGACCACCGCACCAAGAGTGCGCAATGGTTAACTATTCTTTAAATTGAAGAATAACTATTCCTTTTTAAAATATATGTAATAGCTATTCCTTAGTGTATATAATAAATTTTAAAATTAATATATTTCTAAAAATATAAAATTTCCTTATACATCATCTTTTACAAGTTTTCCATATGTAACAACCAAACTTATGAATAGTAATAGTTATTCCATTACAATCTCTTCTATTCCCAATAATAAAGATTACTATTTCTAATGCAATCTACATTCAATGTACCAAACATACCATTAATTTATTTTGAAGGTAATATTATTTTATATTATGATATCTACAAAGAAAATAAATAAAAGAAGATGTAACGTGAAGAGTTATTTTTGTAAATTATTCATATTAAACTTTTAGTCTCCTTATCATTTAAGGAAAATGATAAGAGATTAAAACCTATTTGGATTAGGAATTTTAGTGTTAATGGAATTCTTTAGAGTTCTAGCCTATCTAAACAACCTTAATTTGAGTTTAAGTGGGAATTAAAGTATTAGAAGCTTAGTTAAGTTTTATGAGCTTCTTGAAGGCTAAAGAGATAAGTTTTAGTAGGTTTTAAATTCCAATCCATATAGGAAACAGTTTTAACATGTAAAGCTAAAAAGTAAATTAGTGTTTCTTACGTGAAACGTACGGAGAGAGACTGCAGAATTTCAAGAAACAAAGTTTTGCATCCGTGTGATCGTGAGGTCAGGTATATCTCTCTCTCAAAGATACATGGAAATAACCTACGATGCTAGTGTAGTTTAACAGATTTGCTTTAATATCCCATATGAACTCATGAGTAGGTGTTAATCCTTTAAATGGATAGTCCCTGGAGATTCACGCAAGTTTTGGATAGTCCCTGGAGATTCACGCAACTTTGAAGTAGTGCTGAATTCTTAACTTTGTAATCTATATCATGGTTTCAAGTTTCTAAACTTTTGTCAATATATGCTTCACGTTACTAGGTCCTAGGGGTGGAAATTACTTTGTAAACCTATAGTATTCTTTCTATGTCTAACGGGTAGGAAACTCCTTGGATGCTATAGCTATGTGTGTGTGTGTGTATATATATATATATATAATTTGGGTTAATATGATCTACAAGCATAAGCTTAATTGGAAGTCAATCTGGTACTAGTACAATTTCTAAATGACATAGATATCTACATATTCGGCTCATTAGAATTGTTTTCTAGGTATTTTTTTTTTTTTTTTTTTTGGAGTATTTGATAAAGCAATTGGGTACTAAATTAGTTGTAGTTCTAGAATTAGTTGTGAGATACAAATTTTATGAGTAAAATTTATATTTTCATCGCTGCCTTAGTGTATCCATTTTTATTGAGTCATTTTGTCCTTTGTTAGGTTCTAGTTGACATTGATTTAGACGGTTGAAGTGAAACTTGGTTTAGTAACTAGAGATAAGTAGACTTCAGAACATGAAGTCTCTCAATTGGTCTCTCAAGTTTACCTTATGTGCGCAATTGATCCCTCAAGTTTGAAACGGACATAATGACCAATTATTTGTCATTTTTTTTAATAATGTGGCATTTTTTTAATTTTTATTAAAAAATTACAGGACAGCTCACCTCCTGTCCAATATTCTGTTTTCTCCATTTTTAAATTGATAAAGGACACGTGTAAGTGAAGCAATCTAATGGCCAAAAAAATCCCACAAAGCAACTTTCCTTTCATTCTCTCTCCGTCTCTCTCTATCTCAACTATCTGTAGAATTCCAGAACTGAGCATCAAAGGTGTTTCTCTTTGTTATTAAATTGTGTATTGCTCCTTCCTTCATCTTCTACACAAAGACAAATTCACTTTTTTTTTTAATCTTTTATTCAAGGCGTAAATTCACTTTTAGTCCCTACATTTTGACTTTTTTTTATTTTAGTCCCTACATTTTAATTTTACCACTTTTAGTCCCTAAACCAATTAACGCGTGTTATTTTCGTCCTTTCCGTCAGTCAACCGATGGAAATAGTTGAGGTGGCAGTCGGAAGAATTAAAATATTATAAAAAATGTCACATCACCCATGACACATCAACATATAAATTTAAAAAATTAATTTATTAACTTTAACTAAATAATATAAATAAAAACTAAATTAAAAACTAAATCTCACATGAATTAAGATTGTTCTTCATGTTCTTCAGATTGCACTTCATGTTCTTCAGATTGTTTTTCATTTTACAACTTTTTCTTCATATTCTTTCCAAATCAAACCCAGCAACCAAGAAGTCAAACCCATCACAAGAACACAAACCCAGAAACCCAAGAACTCAAACCCAGATCACTAGGACATAAATGAAAACAAGAAGAAAAAACTCAAATTCAACACCTCAAAGATCATCAAACCCAGCACCATCAGATCTACCACAAATCAAGATCCTCGAATTCTTCATGTTCTTCCCCAAATTCTAACACAATCGACACCGAATTCTCAGCAAATCAAATCCAGATTTAATCTAGATCAAGAAACCAATCACAACAAACCCTAATCAACACAATCAAACCCAAACCAACACAATCAAACCCAGATCCCACCACCAATGACCAACACAATCAAGCCGCCACCACCCTGCCGATCAAAAACATTTCTTCATAACATGAACTTCAACTCAAAAACCCACAAAAATTCCAGAACATGACCACTACTGCCACCGAAAAAGTCACCAAACCCACCGATCAGTCAACAAACCCAGCCAAGACGGTGGCCTAGATCGGCGAGCTCCATTGTGGCCAAGACCGGGACGAAGGCCGAGACCGGTGAGCTCCATTATGGCCAAGACCGGGACAAAGGCCGAGATCGGCGAGCTCCATTGTGGCCGAGACGAAGACCGAGATCAAGTTCCATTCTCTCTAAACCACCGTCGGCCCCCTTCCTCTAGATCTGCTCCAAGCTGCCAGCCTCATCTCATTCTCTCCCTCTCTTTCTCTCTAAATCTAAGACTTACAAAGGCCAAATCCAAAAAGAGACACACGAGAAAAGCTGGGGGAGTCTAGACGTCGCCATCGAGGCCACCTGAAGCCATCGCCGTGGCTGCCAAGGCTGCCTGGAGCCATCGTCGTTACCTGAGTTCACAAGAGCTGATGAGTTCATGGGGATTGGGTTTGGTCTATCTGGGTTCACAGGAGCAATAGGTGGAAGTTTTGGTCTGGGTTCACAGATGCAATTGATAAGCTTCTAGGTTCATGTGAAGTTTAGTTTTTAATTTAGTTTTTATTTTTATTTTTAGTATTTAGTTAAAATTAATAAATTAATTTTTTAAATTTATGTGCTGATGTGTATGGGTGACATGGCATTTTTATAATATTTTAATTCCTCCAGCTGCCACCTCAGCTATTTCCGTCGGTTGACTGTCGGAAAGGACGAAAATAACACGCGTTAATTGGTTTAAGGACGAAAAGTGAGAAAATTAAAATGTAGGGACTAAAATGGAAAAAGGTCAAAATGTAGGGACTAAAACTGCATTTACGCCTTTATTCAATTTTTTGGGCTTCTGGGCATTATTACTTACAATGGAACCTCTTCATCTGTAAGAATATATTTTTTTCTTTTTTAGGTGAGTTTAAGCCAAGCTTTTGTATTTTCTTGAAACCCAAAACAATTATAGACTAGGATTTACCAGCTTTGGTATTCTTGTGGAACCATTTATGATTGAGTGGAGGAGGGTTTGGGTTCAATTTCCTTTCCCTGATCCAATGTCCCAATTTCACACTTTCTTCTCTGTCAAGCACCGATCTTCTTAGCTAAGGTTTGATCTTGGAGCATCTAATGCTTAGCTCTAAAGAGAACTAGACGGAGAGAGTAATGGAGATAGTGGACTTTTTCAGTAATTGCTATAGTACTAGAGATTTGTGCACTGCTTTGTGGATTTTACTGTCTTTGTGTATGAGATGAAGGAAGGAACAAGACAATTTACTGAGAAAGACTCAATTCTGGAGTTTTAGAGAGAGGAAGACGGAGAGAGAGTAAGTTGCTTTTTGGGTTCTTCTTCTAGAAACAATGTTGTCATTTGGGTCCACTTCTTCTTCACCTTCGCTTGCAAATTTGCAGTCGATTTGGTTTCATGTAGAGGATAGTGGCAGTGGCAGTAAAGTTAGAGTGGCGGATCAAAATTTTTTTTTTTTTTTTTTTTTTTGATAAACGTGGATCAAAAACTTGGTATTGAGGAAATAGGAACACCCTTTCCATTTAGCATTAAATATCTAACGTTTTAGTTAGTTGGCCGGTTTAAAATTTTTTTTTAAACTAGCATCTCGAGTTTTAAAACTCAATTTGTGGTGTTTGTCAATACCCTTACGTGGACAATTTTTTCCACGTGGAGCAAATTTAGCCACGTAGAAATCAAGTTTATAAGACTCGAAATCAGTTGACTATACAATCTCTGCCACTTTCAAACCCCTCGCTCAAACACTCAGTCTCTCACTCTCAAACACTCTCAGTCTCTCAGTCTCTCAAACACTCTCATTCTCCTCTCAGTCTCTCAAACACTCTCAGTCTCTCACTCTCTCAAACACTCTTAGTCTCTCAAACACCCAAATCAACACTCTCACTCAAACACCCAAATCAATCACCCTCAACCCCTGGACATGCAACAAAACTCACCCTCACCCTCAAACGCTCTCCTCTTTCCACATAATTAGCTTCAGACAATCCCCTCACCCATACCTTCAAAATCCCTTTTGTCCCTTCCAACAGAAGTTCAAATTTTTTTCAAGTTTGAAGGTATGTTTTTCTTATAAAAATTTGAGCTTTTTCAATAATTATTCCATCTGGGTTTAGCCCAAGCGTTTGTGTTTGATAATTTCCCTTGTTAGTGCTTTAGTTTTTCTTGTTAGTGTAAGATTTAAGTTAGAAGGATTTGTTTTGTTACTTGTTTTATGATTTGGGTTGCTGGCCTGTTCTATTTTTGTCTCTATTTTTTGTTGGTTTCTAGGTAATAATGCTTGATATGTATTTATTTGCTGGGATTTATGCTAGTAAAATCTTTGTTATGGGGTGGTTGCAAATGTTGCAGAACTGTTTGGAGCAGTGTAATATGTCTCTACTTATAGTTTGCGTAGAAATGGTGCAAATTTCTTCATTGGGCTCAAAATTAGAGAAATTTGTGCTTTTGTTTGTGCTCTTATTATTTTTTTTTTCTTGGGTTATAATTACAGAAAATTTTTAAAAAAAATTGAGATTTTTGAGTTTTGAAACCTTATTTTGTTCTATGGAAATTTTAAAGAAAAAAAATTGTGATTTTTTTACAGTTGAAGTTGTTTGCAACAATTTCTTAGGTTCAAAGTGACATTATTTTCATGGGTTTCCTTGTTCTGTACTCAGCTTTAGCATATAGATTTGCTTAATTTAAAAGTATAGTAGTTCTTGCCATTGATGTCACACGTTTTTTATAATACTGCATTTTATACTTTAAGGAGACATTTCTTAATTTTTATGCAAATATCAAATCATTTCATTTAGAGCATCAGAGGTGGTTCAGCTGTAATATTTGAAATCTTTTATACAGTGAACTATTTTTTATTATATCTTCATGTGAAATCATTGTGTGTTGTGGTAATGCCTGATTTGTGATGACTCTCACACCAAATAATGTATGTCTGCCACTATGTATGATCTCACAGTTGCAGTCTTTGCAGTATGGAGCCTTGGATCGATGAGGAGCCAGAGATCGTGAGCCCTGGTCCAGAAGATCCTTCATTGTTGACGTGACAACCAAATCATCGATCAGAGGACATTTGGAATGGCGAGGTGAAATATCTAGTTCTAACAACTGCTTTAATTTTTTCGTTGTCTTTGACTTCTAGCAAGTTCTTTCAAAGTTGTATATCTAGTTCTAACAACTGCTATAATTTTTATCGATTTTGAAGGACCCGGGCCCACTTAAGTGCCGTGGTCGAGCTAAGGAGATGGAAAATATAACGATGCAAGATAACCGGGTGATTGACATTATCAAGTTGGTGGCGCTAGAAGGATTGTTTAAGGCCCCTTCTAGAGAGATAGATCATTGCCTAATATCGGCCCTAGTTAAGCGATGGCGGCAGGAGACTCATACGTTCCATCTTCCACATGGTGAGATGTCAATCACCCTAGAAGATGTGAAGGTCATTTTGGGACTTCCTATAGATGGTGAGGTCTTGGTTGGGCCGACTGCTGTGGTGGATAGGGATTGGAGGCAACTGTACGTGGAGTTGCTTGGTTTTGAAGTTCCGGTGAATGACAACAAAATTTTGGTGGGGCAAAGAATTCTCATTAGCCGCCTTGTTGAGTGCATTGCAGAGCCACTGCCTCATGACGCAACGGAGATTAGATACATCAGTATGCCTGGTGCAATATTTCAATTCTACTAGAGGATAAGATTTTCATGGACAAGTCGGGAGATAGGGTTCATCTGATTTTCTTGGAGTTCCTGCGGAACCTTCGTGATCCGCTACAGTATAGTTGGGGTAATGGTTGCCTGGCTTGGTTGTATAGAAAGTTGTGCTGAGCAAGCAAGAAAGAGGCATCGCAAATTGGTGGGGCATTGCAATTGGTCCAGTATTAGGCATAGGCAAGATTGCCATTCTTGTGCCCGAGGATAGAGGCCCCACCTGGATGTGATTATGGCCCATGGCCAAAAGCTCCACTTGCATTTAAGTAAGTATTTTCCTGATATTTAGTGTATTATGCAATGTACTCTGCTTAGTAATTAAGTGGTATTATCTTATCTTATGTTATTCACTCGTAACTATAGGTGGGTGCGGGTGAGGGTGCCAAGCCCGAAAAGTAGGCCATCCATCACGGCGTTGATTCACTATCGCGAGAAATTAGTTAGAATGTAACCAGGCCAGGTAATAATATACAAAAATTCTGTTTTGTTATGTTAATTTTCCTTAAGCATATGTTAAAATCATTGCTCTAACATATCTTCTGTTTGAATTTTTGTTTTTCCCTTTATCTATGTATTCTCCATTGTTCCACATTTTATGTTATGATAACTATTTTTTGTTTCTATTATAGATTATGTGGCAGCCATATGAGGCAGACTTCTGCCACCTTCCTGACTTCTGCGTTGCAGGGAGGAATACGTGGACGGTAAGGGTGCCACTTGTGTGTTTTTGCATAGTAAAGACACACCACCCAGACCGTGTCGTTCAACAGTTTAGGTTGGCGCAAGAGCGGCCCGACCATGTTGTGTACGATGATAGACTGCATAGAATAGACTTGTGTGGGAAGGTGGAAAAGAATTGGAGGGAGGAGCATGGACCGTATATCCTTACATGGGGTATGAGACAACAACGACTTTGCCATGCACCTCCTCAGACTGGTGAGATGCCCCACGATCTGTTGGGAAATCATCATGTTTGTATCGAATACAAAACGTACGCAGCGGAAAATAAACGGATCTACTTCATTCGCAATTGATAACATTCACTATGTAAGTTTCAGAATATAAGAACAAGAGAGTGTACCTTGATGCGGTGAATTTCAAAACCGAATGAAGAAGTACTCGGGAATACTTTCAATCTTCACTCCAATTCCACTCGATGCCCAAGATGTGTGGTCTCTCAATCAGTTCTATGTTTCTAGAGAGAATATCTTCTTATTCTTTTTTTTTTTTTTTATTAAACATACAAACCATTTTATTCTATATAAAATTCTGTATGTTTCTCTCCACATAACTGATTATCTAATTGGGCCGGCCTATTGGGCCTTTCCAATTGGGCTTTAGTGTGTGGCTTGGAGTGGGACCAAAAGGGAACAAATAAGACACTAGCTCCAATGGGCCTTGGGCTTTTCTGTCAACTCTTGACAAGTCCAAAGTTACCATTAATTATATTTAATACCACTATATAAATATAATTGCACTCTAGGCCTTATTAATAAATTATATCCCAAGACTTTGTTATACATGCAACCCCTACATAAAATATTCGTAGTAATACAAAGTCATGAATATAGACTGCCACTTTGTAAATTACTACATCTTAATCCTTGAGTACCCGGTTTAATCCTTTTAAGTTATTCACCATATATTTATGAAATCCAATTTCATAAATATATACTTTAGTCTTACTAAAGTGGTTAGGCCTAACTCTCTAAATAACTGTACCCATTAAACTTATCTCAAGGGAATATTTTATATCTCCGTTAAGAGACTATGAATTCCATCTTGAGAATATATGTTCCATCAACACTAAATGTGGCTGCCCAACATACTGAGGTTTTGACCGTTACTTTAGATCTCACTCCTGATATATCAAAGCAACCTACATTTCATGATCAGGTCCATTATTCTCTCAGGATTAAGAGTTCATGTGAATACAAGTCGTGAGATTTATTATTCAATTGACAGTCGTTAGGAGAATAATAAATCTCACAGCGGTCCAGTTCAATATGTCTTAACTCTTAAAACATATCAACATATTAACTAGAAGTCACCACTTCCATGATCAAGACAAATCATCGTAGTTAATATGTTATAGTCTTCGCAGATGAAATGCCCAATTTCATCACCTACTACGAACCAAAATTCTGAGTTTACAAAGAACTTGTGATCTATATCTTCTGTGACTAAATCACATAAATCACATACTATGCATCTCATGGACTATTTGATAATGTCCGAATATTCATGTTACCATTATTTTAGATAAGAAGAAAACAACTTTATTAAACACAATATTAAGTCATACATCATTACTCACATAATGTCATACATAATATCATACATGGCAACATACAATAGGATTTAAGGGTACATATTCTAACAATCTCCCACTTGCCCTAAAGACTATTGTGCACTAATCTAACTCCCATTCCCTCCAAATGTGACTCGAACGTCCTTTGAGGCAAGGCTTTGGTAAAGGGATCTGCTAGATTATTTGCACTTTCAATCTTTGCAACCACCACATCTCCACGAGCAACAATGTCTCGAATGATGTGATACTTTCTCTCAATGTGCTTTTCTTTCTTGTGATTCCTTGGATCTTTGGATTGTGCAACCGCTCCACTATTGTCACAAAACAATGTGATAGGAACTTGCTCCATTCTCACTACACCAAGATCAGAAAGGAATTTCTTGAGCCAAACAGCTTCCTTTGCCGCCTCACAAGCAGCAACATATTCAGCTTCCATGGTGGAGTCCGCAATACAAGATTGCTTAACACTCCTCCAACTTATGGCTCCACCTCCCAAGGTGAATACACATCCTGACGTGGACTTTCTGAAATCTAGATCCGATTGAAAGTCTGAATCTGTATAGCCAATGGGAATCAAATCCTCACAACGGTAAACAAGCATATAATCTCTCGTTCTCCGTAGATACTTGAGAATATGCTTTACAGCTTGCCAATGTTGTGGTCCTGGATTTGACTGATATCGGCTGACCATGCCAACTGAAAAACAGATATCCGGTCTAGTACAAAGCATGGCATACATGAGACTTCCTACTGCAGAAGCATAAGGAACTTGTCTCATCATATCTACTTCCTCTTGAGTCTTAGGCCTTTGGTCATCAGACAGAGGAACTCCATGTCTGAAAGGAAGTAATCCTTTCTTGGAGTTTTGCATGCTAAACCGTTCTAGAGCCTTATCTATATATCCAGCTTGTGATAAGCCTAACATCTTATTCTTACGATCTCGCCAAAGCTTGATCCCTAGAATAAAGTTAGCCTCACCCAAGTCCTTCATATCAAATTGACTTGACAACTAAACCTTTACTGATGACATGACCCCTACATCATTTCCAATGAGTAGAATATCATCAACATAAAGCACTAGGAACATTACTACTTTGTCTTGATGTCTTTTGTACACACATGGTTCATCAAGATTTTGTTCAAAACCAAATGATTTGATTGCTTGATCAAATCTGATGTTCCATGACCTAGATGCTTGCTTAAGTCCATAAATGGACCTATTCAACTTGCATACCTTATGCTCTTGGTTCTTTGCTATGAAACCTTCTGGTTGCTTCATATAGATTTCCTCTTCAAGATTGCCATTGAGAAATGCAGTCTTGACATCCATTTTCCAAATCTCATAATCATAATGAGCAGCAATGGATAAGAGAATTCTGATAGATTTAAGCATTGCTACTGGTGAAAAGGTTTCCTCATAATCAATACCTTCTTTTTGAGTATACCCTTTTGCCACTAGTCTTGCTTTAAAGGTTTCAACCTTTCCATCTATCCCTCTCTTCCTCTTGTAAACCCATTTGCAACCAACAGGTTTAATGCCGTTAGGCGCCTTTACAAGATCCCAAACTTTATTGGAATACATGGAATCTAATTCTGATTTCATAGCTTGGACCCAATGATGTGCATCTATATCATTCATTGCTTCTTCATAGGTGTAAGGATCAGTTTCGGCCTCCTCTAAGATAGCCTCATAAGTCTCTCCAAGACCTATGAATCTTATAGGTGGCCTAACATTCCTCCCACTACGACGAGGCAACTGTGTACTAGACATCTCATGAGTAGTATCTTGTGGTGTATCCAATACAGCCACATCATCCCTAGTTTCAACCATTGGTTGTTCAATTACAGGTTCATTCATTTCAACCAAGACAACTCTACTTCTAGGGTTAAAATTATTCACATAATCATCTTCCAAAAATTTGGCATGAGTGCTGACAAACACTTTGTTATCCTTATGATTATAGAATAAATAACCCTTGGTTTCCTTTGAATATCCTAAAAACATGCATACTTCCATTTTAGCTTCCAACTTATCAGACTTCCCTTTCAACACATGTGCTGGACATCCCCAAATGTGGAGATATTTCATACTAGGCTTACGCCCACTCCACAATTCCATAGGTGTGTTGGGAACAGATTTTGATGGAACTAAATTCAAAATATGCATTGCAGTTTTTAGTGCATATCCCCAAAAGGAAACTGATAAAGTTGAGTAACTCATCATGGACCTAACCATTTTTAAAAGAGTCCTATTCCTTCTTTCTGCTACACCATTTTGTTGGGGAGTTCCAGGTGCAGTCAATTGGGATACAATCCCATTTTGAGTTAAGTAATCCTTGAAATCCCCAAGAAGGTATTCGCCACCACGATCAGATCGAATGGCCTTTATGTGTTTACCCAATTGATTCTCAACTTCAGCCCTAAACTCTTTGAATTTTTCAAAAGCTTCGGACTTCCTTCTCATTAGGTACACATAACCAAATCTAGAGCAATCATCGGTGAAAGTGATGAAGTACTCATAACCTCCTTTTGCTTGGGTTGACATAGGACCACAAACATCCGTATGAACTAATTCTAGCAACTCTCGGGCTCTTCTACCTTTTGCATTAAAAGGTCATTTGGTCATTTTGCCTTCACAAACTGGAAATTCATCAAAGTCCAATGGCTCTAAAAGACCATCTTTGATCAGTCTTTGAATTTTGTTTGGATTAATATGACCCAAACGCAAGTGCCAAAGATATGCATCATTAGTAGAAGGAAACTTTCTCTTTAATGATTTTACATGAGAGTTATTATCTAATTCAAAATTATATAATTCATGCTTATCAGGAGTTAAAATATAAAGACCATCCACAATATTGCCAGAACAGATAAATGATTTACCCTTCTTTATTACAACATTGTCTTTAAGGATAACACAATATCCACTCTTACCTAAATAAGTTGCAGAAATTAAATTCCTACGAACATTAGGTACATACAGACAGTCTTGCAATATTAAAACTCTAGTTTCAAAGCATAAATTAAACACTCCAATAGCTACAACTGGAATCCTACTCCCATCAGCCAAGGTCAGAAACAACTCTCCTTCTTTAAGTCTTTTGGTCTCCTGGAACCCCTGCATTAGTACAACCTGAATCCACACACCAGGAATCCGTGGGATTTTGTACCAAACATATTTCAAGAAGGAATGAAATTTTCATACCCTTATTGGCAGCCTTGAACTTTGGACAATTTCTCTTCCAATGTCCTTTCTCACCACAATGGAAACATTTTCTTTTCAGCTTCTTTCCTTTGTCGGCAACCCCTAAGACAATTTGTTTACCCTCTTGCTTAGTGAAGTCCTTCTTCTTCTTCTTCTTACCCTTGCCTTTCGACTTAGGTTGAGAAGTAGAAGCTTCACCCACATTGGCTTCAACATTAGAAGTACCAAGGATGCCTTCCGCCGCTACCAACTCATTCGTTAATTCAGACAAAGAATAAATCTTTTTGTTCATGTTGTAATTAAGTCTGAATTCCTTGAATGATTCCGGTAGTGACTGGAGTATCATATCCACTTGGGATTCTCCATCAATGTCGGCACCCAAAACTTCTAAAGTATTCAAATTAGAGATCATTGTAAGACAATGCTCTCTCACAAAACTACCTTCAGCCATTTTGGTATTATAAATTTGCCTCATGGTTTCTTGCCTTGCAGAACGGCCTTGCTCACCAAACATCTCCTTCAGACTTTGCATAATGTCCGAAACTAGTTCTACATCCTGCATTTGATGCTGTAGAACATTTGAGATGGATGCTAGGATGTAGCACTTGGCCATTTCATTAGATTTCTGCCAACGATCATATCGTTGTTTTTCCTCAAGAGGAGCATCTAATGAAGGAAAGCTAGGACATGGTTGAGTAAGCACATATTTGTGCTCTTCAGCTGTGAGAACTATGTCCAAGTTTCTTTTCCAGTAAACATAATTGGTTCCAGTCAGTTTGTTTTGATTAAGAATGCTAACAAGTGGGCTAAATGATGCCATGTTCAAATCTGAAATAATAAACATGAATATAATAAGTAAACTGGACATTATCAATTTAGCATATAAGCATATAATATGGAACCTTAATAAAACCATAAAATAATATATGCAACGACAACCCAATCTATGTCTATAATTCCTTGGTAGCAAGTTTATTATAAACACATCAATCAGTTGAGAACTATTCTCATTATTAGTGCCATCATGATAACTCTTATCAAACACTAATAATATGCCGTATTATCTTTAGCCTCTAAGTAATAATGACATAGCTCCTTTGGGAGGTTAACATTAAACTTAGTCTAGTGTACACCATTATCTAGAATCATGTGTAGCCATATTTCATCTTCCTTTATGGTGTTTAAACTTGTAGTACCATAGAACAAAACACCCTCCTTTGGGATCGCGAGGCATATACGCCAAGACGAGGTGCTTGTCTACACTACTTTAAACAGGTAAGTTCAATCTTGTAGTCCTATGAAGTAAACACCCTCCTTTGGGATCGCGAGGCATATACGCCAAGACGAGGTGCTTAGCCCACACTACTATGAACCGATAATGGAGGCCGTGAGATGCAACCCTTGTATCTCTCTCCCACTAGATATTTTACAATAAAGGTTTTTATCTTTTAAACATGCATAAACTAATTATACACAACCTTGCACTTTTTCTTACGAAAAAGGCGTAAGGAAAAATTTCAAATTTCAACCTTGCACTTAGAAAAATTTCAAATTTTCTTTCTTTCGATCGATCGAATGTGCCCCTTGATCGATCGAAAAAATTAAATAATTCGAACTTAACCTTCTGTCCTTTTCGATTGATACTCGATCGCCTCTCGATCGATCGAAAATAAAATTCGATCGATCGACTAGCAATCGAATATTAATCGATTTACAAGGATAAGTCTCTGTTTCACTCGATCGATCGAAAGTAAATTTCGATCGATCGAAAATCGTAAAACTCGAATATCCAGAAATTCTTCTAAGGCAGTTTTCAACCGTTTTGCATGAACAAACAACCATCATACGAAAATGATTGACAGAAATTGATATCAAAACTGAAATCTATTGATGCTATAGCCTTAAAGATCAATTTAACATTCTTAAATTCATATTTAAACAACATCATAACATCAAAATCAGTTTTTATCAAATTATAGTTTCAACAACCATGCAAAAATCTATCAACTTGAAACTATAATCTCTAATACCAAAACGAACAAAACATGTTATACAAATTCGAAATGAAGACCGGTCTGATACCAATGTTGGGAAATCATCATGTTTGTATCGAATACAAAACATACGCAGCGGAAAATAAACAGATCTACTTCATTCGCAATTGATAACATTCACTATGTAAGTTTCAGAATATAAGAACAAGAGAGTGTACCTTGATGCGGTGAATTTCAAAACCGAATGAAGAAGTACTCGGGAATACTTTCAATCTTCACTCCAATTCCACTCGATGCCCAAAATGTGTGGTCTCTCAATCAGTTCTATGTTTCTAGAGAGAATATCTTCTTATTCTTTTTTTTTTTTTTTTGATTAAACATACAAACCATTTTATTCTATATAAAATTCTGTATGTTTCTCTCCACATAACTGATTATCTAATTGGGCCGGCCTATTGGGCCTTTCCAATTGGGCTTTAGTGTGTGGCTTGGAGTGGGACCAAAAGGGAACAAATAAGACACTAGCTCCAATGGGTCTTGGGCTTTTCTGTCAACTCTTGACAAGTCCAAAGTTACCATTAATTATATTTAATACCACTATATAAATATAATTGCACTCTAGGCCTTATTAATAAATTATATCCCAAGACTTTGTTATACATGCAATCCCTTCATAAAATATTCGTAGTAATACAAAGTCATGAATATAGACTGCCACTTTGTAAATTACTACATCTTAATCCTTGAGTACCCGGTTTAATCCTTTTAAGTTATTCACCATATATTTATGAAATCCAATTTCATAAATATATACTTTAGTCTTACTAAAGTGGTTAGGCCTAACTCTCTAAATAACTGTACCCATTAAACTTATCTCAAGGGAATATTTTATATCTCCGTTAAGAGACTATGAATTCCATCTTGAGAATATATGTTCCATCAACACTAAATGTGGCTGCCCACCATACTGAGGTTTTGACCGTTACTTTAGATCTCACTCCTGATATATCAAAGCAACCTACATTTCATGATCAGGTCCATTATTCTCTCAGGATTAAGAGTTCATGTGAATACAAGTCGTGAGATTTATTATTCAATTGACAATCGTTAAGAGAATAATAAATCTCACAGCGGTCCAGTTCAATATGTCTTAACTCTTAAAACATATCAACATATTAACTAGAAGTCACCACTTCCATGATCAAGACAAATCATCATAGTTAATATGTTATAGTCTTCGCAGATGAAATGCTCAATTTCATCACCGACTACGAACCAAAATTCTGAGTTTGCAAAGAACTTGTGATCTATATCTTCTGTGACTAAATCACATAAATCACATACTATGTATCTCATGGACTATTTGATAATGTCCGAATATTCATGTTACCATTATTTTAGATAAGAAGAAAACAACTTTATTAAACACAATATTAAGTCATACATCATTACTCACATAATGTCATACATAATATCATACATGGCAACATACAATAGGATTTAAGGGCACATATCCTAACACGATCATGCCTATTATTGCTGGTACCGTTCGGACACTTGAAAGTATGTCGACTGCAACAGCACTAAATTAGATATAATGGTAATGTGTTCTAATTAGATTTTATTACCTGCTTTGTTTTTTCTTCAGTACATGTACGAACGTAGAATCAATTAATTTCTTTTTTCAGCAAATCTGGTTTGATTTGACTGACATCCAATTAAAAAGACTTTATGTTACATATAGTACTCTAATAAAACTTTTAGTTCTTAGTTGAGTATTTAAGTAGATTAATAAGTACTATATTTTCCATTCTATAATTGATACATAAATGTCTCAAATTTGATTGTACTGGTTCTTTCTCCGTTTCAGATTGAAAGTCATTTAGCGCAGTTGGAGATGCTTCCTATAGGCAACCGAGAACACAACCATGTCCAGCGCATCCTAAATAATGTGGTTGGGCTTGGTAGTGGTCCTGCAGCAAATGGGGAGGCAAACAATGGGCAGGAGACTAAATTAGCAGCTACTGCAACCCCAAGCACAAGCGTAGCACCCTTAAGTACATCGACCCGTGGTCGGCGTGCTACTGCAAGCCCAAGCACAAGCGTAGCTAAGAGCTATGGTTGGCCTGCTACAGCAAGCCCAAGCACAAGTGTAGCTACGGGCCATGGTCGGCGTGCAACAACCCCTCGGGTTGTAACTAGTCCTGAGATACCTATACCTATCTTGCACGCATCTCCTCAGCCCGAGGTCCATCCACCCATCCCAGATGCATCTCCTCAGTTCGAGGTCCCTCCACCCATGGTACATGCATCTCCTCAGCCCGAGGTCCCTTCACCCACCCCACCTTCGCAACCCAGTTTTGATCTCGATATTCCTTTTCATTTAACCCCTCCTATACATCCCAAGACACCCTCATACCCACCCACCAGCTCCAGTGCACCCATTTTGCTCTTAGACCCACCCCGTACTGAACCCATGACAATGATCCCCACTCCTAGCCTTTACACAGAGTATCATTACCCACCTACCTCATCCTCATCCGACCCTCTAGGACCTCCGATTAGGATTGACACTGTACATGCAGATACTAACGTACCGGATGAGCATCCCCCTCATCAGCCCTCACCCCCACGAGGTAGACCGCAACGTGCTAGAAGAGCACCCACTTATGGGACTGGTGGACACAAAATAGGACACAAAGGCAGCTCTATGGTATGATAACATTAATTACAATGTAATGATATATTTTGCAGTTCACTTTATTCTTATCATTACACCGAATATTGATTGTACGCATCTAATGTCTTTGCAGCACGATGATGAGCCTAAGGATGATGCCCCACAACCTCTTCCCCCACCCAAATAGTACACGACGGTTAAAAAACGCAAAATTGGTTAGTCTACCATTTATCATCATTTTACGCCAAATACATGATAACGATGTATGTTGTGAAATAAAAAGTTTGTACACATTCTTTAGCAATAAGTTCATTCTATTCATATTTCATTGTTGTTGAAGAGCTGCATTCTATTTGCAGATAATTGACATGGTATTTCTAATGTGCTACTTGGTGCAAATAATAGATAAGCTTGCACATGCTGTGGTTAGTTGGACACTTGCGCCACATTGCTTTGTACTTGATGAGTTGGACACATGCTTTGCACCTTTTACCAAGGTGCTCTCTTAGTTTCATCACTATTACTGTTTATTGAGATGTTACTTGTATAATGTTGTATAATTGGGTGGTTTGTGGGGACTTCTAAAATTTTTGTTTTGAACTAGGCTTGCTTTTTTATTTTCGTCACATTGATTGGCAATGAGACCCCAAAATGTTTCCTCATTGAACTAGGCTGCAAAATCAGTAACTAAAAAAAATTGGCATGATATAATGCTTTTATACAATCTCAATTATGTGTCTCAATGTTTAGCAAATAGTTCCTAATCACTTGCATAGAAGGTAATGGGCATATCTCTATAAACTAGAACCAATTAGTTAGTATTTGATAATGTTGTTGAGGTACAAACTTTCGGGCCCTATTTTCTTTAGCCCACTCACAAAAATCCCCACACAAACCCATGAATTATTTCAAGCCCACATAAATATTTCTCACATATTAGTCAAATACTCTATGCTATTGGGCTCTCTCATACATATTATCCACAAAAATACCCATCATATTACTACCAATATTGGGCCACAAAATTATACTATCTCCACAACAGAAAAACCCAAAATCGTCTACCTTGTGGGAAAACCCAAAAATCCTTAAAAGCCCGTTGCTACACGGCACTTATCTAAAGCCCGTTGCTACATGGCACCTATCTAAAGCCCGTTGCTACACGGCACTTATCTAAAGCCCGTTGCTACACGGCACCTTCTAAAGCCCGTTGCTACACGGCACCTATCTAAAGCCCGTTGCTACGCGGTACTTATCTAAAGCCCGTTGCTACACGGCACCCTAAAAGCCCGTTGCTACACGGCACTTATCTAAAGCCCGGCACCCTAAAAGCCCGTTGCTACACGGCACCTATCTAAAGCCCGTTGCTACACGGCACCTACCTAAAGCCCGTTGCTACACGGCACCTATCTAAAGCCCGTTGCTACACGGCACCTTCTAAAGTCCGTTGCTACACAGCAATATTTTTACAAAATCTCAAACTATTTACTTAAAGCCCAAATAATAATTTGGCACTATTTACTAAAGCCCAAATACTAATTTGGCATTATTTTCTAAAGCCCAAATAATAGTTTGGCAACTATTTTCTAAAGCCCAAATAATAATTTGGAAACTAATTACTTAAGTCCAAATAATAATTTGGCATTATTTTCTAAAGCCCAAATAATAGTTTGGCAACTATTTTCTAAAGCCCAAATAATAATTTGGCAACTAATTACTTAAGTCCAAATAATAATTTGGAACTATTTTCTAAAGCCCAAATAATAATTTGGCAACTATTTACTTAAGCCCAAATAATAATTTGGCACTATTTACCAAAGCCCAAAATAATAATTTAGCACTAAGCCCAAAGACTAATTTGGCATTTATTTTACTAAGCCCAAAAACTATTTTGGAATTAGCTTTACAAAGCCCAAGTATTAATTTGGCATTATTTTACTAAGCCCAAAAGTTATTTTGGCAAAACCCAAATGCTATTTTTGCACATGCTTACAAAATCAAATACTATCACTCATAAAGAAACATAATCACTCATCTCTCAAAGAAATACTTCTCTTACAAAATTTATGAAAGCCCATGTATATCACCCATGGCAAAAGTCTTCATTTTGTAGGATTAACTAAGCCCAAAGGAGCTTAAAAACATGCACCAGCCAAGCAAGCCCATCATGTGTGCACAGCCCAGCAGCTGGTGCTGACGTGAGCAACTCAGCCAAGACACAGCCCAACTTTGACAGCTGGAACCCACCATCACCAGCTCCTGACCTGTCCAATCTGACTAAAAGAAAGAGAGACACGTGTCTGTCTAGGGAAGAAACTTCCTCTATGAGCTGAAATTACATCACCCAAAACATGACAAAAAGCTGGCCTTGATGTAACTGACAGCTGGAGCTCTGCAGCCAGCTTTCCTGGCTATCTATTCTTTCTTCTTCAACGCAACTAAGCAAGGGTCATTAGGCAGCCATGAACCAGAACCTTGGAGCTCACAAAGCAAGCTGAAACCGGTCCCTTTTCATACCAAAAATGCATATTTTCTGGTTCATGGACCAAGCACATGAACCCCAAATGGGGAAACTTAGGGAAATGTGGTTTGGAGGGCATCAAGGGGATTCAAGTAGAAATTTCCAACAAGGGCTCCACAGTTGACACCTGGCTTGGAGTGATACAACTTGCCCTATGGAACTCTGAGTCTAGCAGCAGCATAACCAACGGTCATTAGCCTAATTTATATGCTAAATCCCATCAGCCAATTCTAATCAACATTCAATGCTGAAGTAGAAACCCAGCTGATCTTACCTAAACAACAACAACCTTCTTACCACCATCAGCAAGAATCCTGGAAATGATCCACCAACTAGATTTTATGAAAAGTTAGAAAGATTTGGCAAGGATTGTTTGCTAATTACCCCCTGAGAATCCAGCTATAAAAGAGACTCTCCATTAAAGCTTCAAGGGGGGAACAAAAGGAAAAAGACACTAAGATACTTACCAAGAAAGCTCCGTCTCTACCCTTCTGTCTAAGCCTTTCTTACGTGCTAAAAAAATCACTGAGAACTAAGTTTCAAGCCTAGAAACTAAGTTCCCCCAGCTCTTAGCCTAAAAACACTCCATATATCTCTGTTCTTAAACATTTCTCTGCCCCAGCAGAAGATCACAACAACCCCAGTGAACACTATTCCACACTATACATGTCTCCCACTACTCACCACTTATACTATATCCATGGGAATGCATTGGCACCATAATGACCTTGCTGCGCTAGCTGGAATCTCTCTCTCTCACTTCATCCCACACTAAGTTTTCCTCATTCTTTGTTATAATGGATCCTATCATACTTACTTATTCCTTTACCATTGATGGCTATGATGTAACTATCACTATAGCATTTTTCCCTCACATTAATGTTGTTATATTGGAGGACTCATCACCCGAGTCAACGGATGATGAACTTGAAACATAGAGACTTTCTTTGATATTTGTATCTTATTCTGTATTGTTTTGCTGCTGAGTTGATTTCTGCAGGAACACTCCGCTACTGGGCTATTTTCTGTAGAAGTGCTCTATTGCTGGGTTGCTTTTCTGCAGAAATATTCTACTGCTGGGCTACTCTTTCTGCAGAAACATTTTCACTGCTGGGTTATTTGCTGCAGAAACACTCTGTTGCTAGGCTATTTTCTGCAGAAGTGCTCTATTGCTGGGTTGCTTTTCTGCAGAAATATTCTACTGCTGGGCTGCTTTTATTTGCTGCAGAAACACCCCGTTGCTGGGCTGTTTTCTGCAGAAGTGCTCTATTGCTGGGTTGCTTTTCTGCAGAAATATTCTACTGCTGGGCTGCTTTTATTTGCTGCAGAAACACCCCGTTGCTGGGCTGTTTTCTGCAGAAGTGCTCCATTGCTAGGTTGCTTTTCTGTAGAAATATTCTACTGCTGGGCTGCTGTTATTTGTTGCAGAAACACCCCGTTGTTGGGCTGTTTTCTGCAGAAGTGCTCTATTGCTGGGTTGCTTTTCTGCAGAAATATTCTACTGTTGGGCTACTCTTTCTGCAGAAACATTTTCACTGCTGGGTTATTTGCTGCAGAAACACTCTGTTGCTGGGCTATTTTCTGCAGAAGTGCTCTATGGCTGGGTTGCTTTTCTGCAGAAATATTCTACTGCTGGGCTGCTTTTATTTGCTGCAGAAACACCCCGTTGCTGGGCTGTTTTCTGCAGAAGTGCTCTATTGCTCGGTTGCTTTTCTGCAAAAATACTCCACTGCTGGGCTGCTTTTATTTGCTGCAGAAACACCCTGTTGCTGGGCTGTTTTCTGCAGAAGTGCTCCATTGCTGGGTTGCTTTTCTGCAGAAATATTCTACTGCTGGGCTGCTGTTATTTGTTGCAGAAACACCCCGTTGCTGGGCTGTTTTTTGCAGAAGTGCTCTATTGCTGGGTTGCTTTTTTGCAAAAATACTCCACTGCTGGGCTGCTTTTATTTGCTGCAGAAACACCCTGTTGCTGGGCTGTTTTCTGCAGAAGTGCTCCATTGCTGGGTTGCTTTTCTGCAGAAATATTCTACTGCTGGGCTGCTGTTATTTGTTGCAGAAACACCCCGTTGTTGGGCTGTTTTCTGCAGAATTGCTCTATTGCTAGGTTGCTTTTCTGCAGAAACATTCTACCGCTGAGCCTTTTTCAGCAGACACATTTTACTGCCGAGTTATGATTTGCAGCATGTTTTTTAATCATCTTAACGTGTTCGCTGTGGGGATCGTTTACAGGCCATTGTTGTCAATTCCAAACTAGGTCCAAGGCATAAAAGCACGTTGAATTCTTTGGATCTTCACCGATAGCCTTTGGGCCGTGTATTAAGCCCATCGTCGAGTTTCGATTAGGCCCCGACCCATCTCAAATCTCATTTGTCGGGGGGGGAACTTTTTTGCCCTCGACATTTTGGCGACTCCACTGGGGAACCTACTGAAGCCAAGAGTTCATCATGCCTCCTAGGTTGTGGAATAGCCGGCAAGAGGGGACTAGAAACACCAGTCTCCCAGCAGCACAAAGCCATCACAGCCCAGCTGCACAAAGAGAACATGTTGACCAACATGAGGTTAACCAAGAGAGTTCTGACCACCGATTTTCTTTCCTCCTAGAGACGTTACAAGGAATGCAACAAGCCCAGTTTGAACTTGCTGAATCTTTAAGGGTCTTGAGAGAGACTCAAGGGCCAACGCCCCAACCATTACATGCAGACCCAGATCCTAGAACCCAGCAGGAGAGGGGATCGGCCGCCGGGAATCCTCAGTCTGGTGAGCAAAATGCCTCTCTTCCTCAGTTTGTTACATTATCTGATCTTACTGCCTTACTGGAAAGGGAAAGGATTAGCCAACCAAGCCAACCAAGGCACTTTGTTCGGAGGCCACCTTACCCAGCTGAGTTACTTAGCAAGCCATACCCGGAGAGATATGAGACTCCCACATTCTCTTTTTATGATGGGAGGAAAGGGAATGCAATCGAGCATGTCAACAAATTTCTTGATTCTATGGGTCCTTTTGCTGGAGATGGTGATCTTTGCTTGAAGGAGTTCTCAAAATCCCTTACCGATCGTGCCTACACATGGTATTCCACTCTTCAGCCAGGTTCTATTGCCACATGGGATGACATGGTTGAAAGCTTCTGCTCAAAGTACTTTCATGGGGAGGAAAAGGTTACCATCCTCACTCTTCACAACACCAAGCAAAAGTCCTCCGAAGGGCTCCTCGACTTCATCCGCCGATTTAGAGATGCTGCCCTTGACTGTTATGGGCAGTACAAAGAACAAGAGCTCGCTGAAATTTGCGTTGACAACATGTCTCATGAGTACCGAGCCCATTTAGAAAATCTTGATATCACTCAGTTTGCCCAGTTGCTCCAGAAAGCTCGTAAGACAGCTGTATCTGTCAAGCCTTCCGTCAATGAAAAGTCCAAACCAAAACAGAAAAGCGTTCCCCAAGCTCTTACGGTCTCCACCAATGAACCGGTAGTGGGAGAGAAGCGAAAGAGGGAGGAGGAAGAGTATCCCCCCATTCTATGCACCGATGAAGAAATGAATGCCGTTATTGACAAATGGATGGTTGACGGAATACTCAGGCCCTTTAAGCCTATCCGAGAGCCTACTCCAGAAGATATGCGAAAGCCTTTCTATTGTCGCTATCATAGGTATGTAAGTCATGGAACTAGAGATTGTAGAGCGGTCCGGAGAACATTTCATAAAAAAATTTCAAATGGCACTCTAACCCTCACTCGTGAGCAAGAGGTCCAATGAAACCCACTACCTCAGCACCACAAAGGAAAAGCCACAGCAGCAGTGCTTTTCCATGACATGGCTAGTGAAGATGGCACTACCAGCAGTACAAGCATGCCCCTAGTAGCTATCTCTGCTCTTCAAAGAAGCCCTACTTTTCGAACTTTGTTCAACCAACTGGGACTCAAGGAAGAGTCAAGAAGGGCAGCAACCGAAGCCCTTGTATCCATCGCTGCCAGTTCTGGAACACAATGCCTTACAGCTGACGCTCATGCCAGCCGTGCCTTCCTAGAAACTACTAATGCCATCACCTTCACCGATGAGGATATGGAGGTACAACACCCTGATCATAGTAAACCCTTGTATATTGCTGCTCAAGTTAATGATGTTCATATAAGAAGGGCACTAGTCGACACCGGTGCATCACTTAATCTTATTCCAACTAGCACACTCAAGGTAGCTGGGATACCACTCAGCAGAATCACTGGGGCTCCTATTGAGGTTTATGGTTTTGCTGGAATTCATGAGTGCACTATTGGGAGTATACAGCTAGTTCTTAAAGCAGGACCCATCGTCGCTCTCACCAGATTTCATGTTATTGACTCACTTGTTTCTTACCATGCTCTACTTGGAAGGCCATGGCTTCACAAACATAAGCTTGTGCCTTCTACTTACCACCAATGTGTCAAGGGAAGATTTAATGGTAAGCCCATACGCATCCCTGCTAATCCTACACCATTCGATCTATCCGAGGCACATCACTTTGACGCTACTTTCTATGATGAGCTCGTTCCAAGTGGAGAGGATTCCATATCAAAGCCTGTTAGGATTCCATTACCCAGCTGGCAAGACATCAAGAATAATCCAGACATAGACATGAGATTTTTCCTTGATCAAAGGAAAAGGAAAAGAGAACGTGATGAAACCCCCAGCGGGACCTCACAGCCACGATGCGTGCAAGTCCAACTGCCGGATGGCCATTTGGGGTATCGTTTATGATGGTACGTGGGGCCTAGCTGTCTCAAACAAAAGGGTCCCGGACTGAATGAAGCAAGCACCACACCAACGTACTGTTATATGCAAGAGGCAGAGCCCCCAGCAAAAGAAGAAAATCTGCCCAGCAGTCTGGCAGAACTGTCTGAAGAACCCCTAGCGGTGACTAATTTTTCACCAGATGTGGAGCTGGAGACTGTTAACCTCAGTAATGATCCTACCATCCAGCGACCAACCTCAGTTAATGCCAATTTGCCACTGTTGGAAAAAGCTCAACTCATTTCACTATTAAAGGAGTACATTGATGTCTTTGCTTGGGAGTACCATGAGATGCCCGGTTTGGATCCTAACCTAGTAGCACATGCTCTTAACGTGGAACCAGGGGCAAAGCCAGTAGTACAGCCCATGCGGACTTTCCATCCTGATGTCGAAGCTCAAATTATTCAAGAAGTACAGAAACTCCTCACGGCTGGGTTCATCAAGCCTATCATGCACCCAAAGTGGCTTTCAAACATTGTACCAGTCAAGAAAAAGAACGGGCAAATACGGTGCTGCGTTGACTTCCGAAATCTTAATAAAGCATGCCTCAAAGACGAATTTCCACTTCCGAACATGGATATGCTCATTGATTCAGCTGCTGGGCATGCTATGTTCTCCTTTATGGATGGCTTCAGCGGTTATAATCAGATCAGAATGTCACCTAAAGATGCAGGCAAAACAGCCTTCCGAACTCCTATTGGCAACTTTTACTACACCGTCATGCCCTTCGGTCTTAAAAATGCCGGAGCCACATATCAAAGGGCTATGACCGCAATCTTTCATGACATGATGCATAAAGAGATTGAGGACTACATGGACGACATCGTTGTAAAGTCAAAGACAAGGGGGCATCATCTTGCTACCCTACGAAAAGTTTTTGAAAGGTGTTGGCTCTACAAGCTTCGTATGAATCCACTCAAGTGTGCTTTTGGAGTTACAGCTGGCAAGTTTCTAGGATTTCTTGTTCATCAAAGAGGAATAGATGTCGATCCTAACAAAGTGCAAGCCATTACTACTATGAAGCCACCAATGACGCTCACACAACTTAAAAGTTTCCTTGGTAAGCTCTCATACATCCGGCGTTTCAGTCCGAGTCTCGCTGCCCTCACAGCTGTCTTTGCACCATTGCTAAAAAAAAAAAAAGGGAAACCCTTCTGCTGGGATTTCAAGTGCCAGCAGGCATTCCTTCAGCTGCAACAACTCATGACTAGATTGCCAACCGTATGTGCACCCATACCAGGGAAACCACTGAAGCTGTACTTGGCTACCAATAGTGAAGTAATAAAGGCACTCATAGCCCAAGATGATCAAGAAGGGGTTGAGCGACCGGTCTATTATGTTAGCAGAAAATTAAAGGATGCTGAAACTCGCTATCCAAGGGCTGAAAGGGCTTGTCTTACTCTGATATACGCTGCCCAGTGACTACGTCATTATCTACTAGCTCACACGGTACAACTCTTATCAAAATCTCATCCAATCCACTCACTTTTGAGGCGACCGGTT
Source organism: Lithocarpus polystachyus (assembly GCA_033629205.1). Classification (NCBI taxonomy): domain Eukaryota; kingdom Viridiplantae; phylum Streptophyta; class Magnoliopsida; order Fagales; family Fagaceae; genus Lithocarpus; species Lithocarpus polystachyus. The sequence continues at coordinate 51,348,086 of CM066162.1, read as the reverse complement.
CTTTCCGGAAGGCTAGCACAATGGCTCTTACAATTATCTGAGTATGAGATCATAGCAATTACCCCCACGGCTGTAAGGGGTCAGGCCATCGCTGATTTATTGTCAAATTTCCCTTGTGAGGATGGCTGGGACATTACTGATGATGTACTTGGAGAGCTGCCAGCTGTTGCACTAATGGAAACGGCTGGGGCTGTCTGGACTTTACATTTTGATGGATCTTCTACCACTTCTGAAAGAGGGACTGGGATAGTCCTAACCAAAAATACCAGAGAAACAGTGGGCATGTCATTCAAGCTTGATTTTCCATGCACTAACAATATGACTGAATATGAAGCATATCTTACGGGCCTAGCGGTGGCTCGTGAAATGGGTATCAAACATCTTCAGGTAATTGGAGATTCAAACCTGGTTGTTGGTCAAGCTAAAGGGGATTTTGCCCTCAAGGAACCATCGTTAGCTCCATATAAAGCTATGGCTCAAAGGTTGGAGGGCTCTTTTGAGGAATTCAATATTGAACACTCCCTAAGGTCCGACAATCGCTTTGCCGATGCTCTAGCTACATTGGGATCAAAAATCAGATTTGAAGGTGCAACTACAGACGTCTCTATCATAAAAAGGCCTACTCTAGTTGTGCAGACCTTGAAAGAAGAATTTTGCGATCAACCGCTGGGTCAGACAGATTGGCGGTCTCTTATCAAAGAAGCACTATTATCACCGGATGAGAAGGATCACTTGAAGGCACTTAAAGATTATACCTTAATGGCAGGGGATCTATACAGAAAACTTCCTGGAGGAGTTCTAGCTAGATGCTTGAGCCCTGGTGAGTCCACTAAGCGATTAAAAGAAGTTCATGAAAAATCTTGTGGCCCCAGCGGTTCTGTCAGTCTCTACAGACGCCTCCAGCAGCTGGGCTATTACTGGCCAGAAATGGGCAAGCAGGCTGCTACTGTCCAAGAACAATGCATCAATTGCCAAAATGCCTTTGATCAGGTGGAATCATATGCAGTCCTTACTGCCAGCGACTGGCGTATACCCTTCCTTGAGTACCTCATAGAAGGTATCTTACCTGACAATCGCAAGGAAGTCTACCGTTTGAAGAAATTGGCTGCCCATTATTTTGTGGAAGGAGGCATTCTTTTCAAGAAGGGATTCAATGGGGAACCTTTGAGATGCCTAGGGGCCCCTGAAGCGCAATCGGTTATGCAAGAGGTACATACGGGGGAGTATGGTGACCACCAAGGCAAAAGGCGACTTCTCCAACAGCTGCTCAATCTGGGGTATTTCTGGCCCACCATGAGGCAAGATGCAGCTAAATGTGTGAAGACATGCCATACTTGCCAAGTCCATGGGAATCTCATACACACTCACCCCACCAACCTCCAAAATATGATGACTCCTTGGCCATTTCACACTTGGGGGCTTGACCTAATAGGTCCAATCAATCCACCGTCCAAGGGGCACATTTGGATACTAGTGGCCACCGAGTACTTCACGAAGTGGGTTGAAGCCATCTCCCTAAAGAAAGCTACAGGCCCAGCCGTTGCAAATTTCATCCGAGAGCATATAATCTGCAGGTTTGGCATTCCTCACAAGATTGTTACTGATAATAGCACTCCTTTTGTCAACAAAGATGTCTGAAAATTGCTTGACCATCATCGCATCAAACACCGCAAATCTACTCCTTATTACCCACAAGGCAATGGCCAAGCGGAAGCTACCAATCGGGTACTATTAAGAATTCTCAGCAAGATGGTACACGAATATGAGGGTGGCTGGACAGAACACCTACCAGAAACTCTATGGGCATACCGTAGTTCAGGCAAAACAGCCACCAGACTATCACCTTTCTCTCTTGTGTATGGTACCGAGGCCATATCTCCAGTTGAGCTATTGGTTCCCACTCCAAGAGTTGTTCATGGGCAAGAAACAGACATAGATGCTATCACTTGTGTAGAGCTCAAAACTACAGACCTTGAAACCTTGGAAGAGACGCGAAATCTTGCTTATAACCGCACCCAGCGGTATCAGCAGCAGATGGCCAACGCATACAACAAGGCCATGAAATTCAGGGTTTTTGTCAAGGGACAAATGGTTTTGAAGCAGCAGATCATATCAAGAGGAATCTCTCAGCACCCTCTAAATTTGCTCCAAGTTGGGAGGGGCCCTATCTCATAAGGGAAGCCAATGACAGCAGTTATTATCGTCTAGCTACAGCAGAGGGTGAAAGCCTCACGGAACCTATCAATGGCAAATGGCTTAAGTTGCACTACGCTTAACTCAACTTTCAAGTATGTACCAAACAACTCTCTTTTGCATGATCTTAAACTACTACTATGTAAATAAGAATTAAGCATTGCCTTTTGCATCAAATATGATCTTCTTATATTTACAAGTACTCAAATATTACTTTCCATACATGAACATACATATTCTGAATTGTGAATAAAGTTACAGCCCTAACAGTTGGGTATCTTGAACCAAAATAGTCATGAACACAATAAGTATTTTCAAAATTATGTATATGATTCCCATGACTATATTTTAGCCTGAATATACTATTCTTTGATAAATGAAGTACTTTTCATAAATTAAATTCATATACTTGTGCATAAACAAAACACAGCTTGCATAGCTGGGGAAATATCAAACTACCACATAAAGTTCATATGGCTGGTGCACCTCTGCACAAAACACAGCCTACATACTTAAACAAATCCAAATCACACAATATGTTTCATTACATCATAATTCAAAAACAAACTGTCTGGAACACCAAACTACTAGTAATAATAAAGAAGCTAGTCAAATAAGCCATCGCCAAAGGTTCCCGCCGAGGAAGAAGCACCTTCAGCTGACAAGGACCACATCATCTCATTTTTCCGACTCAACAAAAGTGAAAGCTCAGCTCTCTTGGCTGTGATTTCTTTCTCCAGATCAGCCATCTTTATTGTGAACTCATTATCTCTAACAATACAAGCTTTAGCTGCAGCCCGAATCTTGTCAAGGATGAATTGAACTCCAAACTTCATGAACAACAAGTCTTTAAGAGCATTTTTCCACTCAAGTGCTTTCTTCAAGTTTGAACTCTCAAGCTTTGTACGCTGCATACCTAGCAGCACTGCAACAAGCAATTGAAGTCCGAATCTCTTCAATGAAGTACTTAGCTTGCATCCATCCATGAAGTATGGGTGCTTCCTTACAATTTGCTGCCAGCAGTGGCTGACCTTCTGCAGGAATTTCAGACCGCTGGAACATGACAGTGTTATTTGAAAGGAATAGAAGTCAGCTGCCACTTTCTCATTCTCTTCATCTTCTGAAAATTTCTCCAAGAACTCTTCAATGCTCATTCCTTTGATAGCAACACCAGAAGACTCAGTCTGTGGCTCTGCAAAAAGAGGCATGATTATGTCCCCAGCAGTAACAGAAAAGTATTCATACAACCAAGTATTATTGAATAAGAGACTTGCTTTACTAAGTATAAACGACTCGAAGTTATCATACATGGAGGTTCTTTGCTATGATGTCCGTCATGAACAGTTGAAGAAACAACGTGTCCTTGGCTGGGCATGCTAGCAATAGCTTCTCCAGCAATAATAGCAACATCAAGGTCCTTGCTAGTATGTTCTTTGCTGGACTCTCCAGCAACAGCTTCTCCAGCAGTAACAGCAACATCAGGGTCCTTGCTAGCATGTTCATTGCTGGACTCTCCAACAACAGTCTCTCCAGCAGTGACAGCAATAGCAACAGCAAGACTCTCACCAGCCATCTCTATACATGTCCCACCCACGGGATACAACCACAGCTTTGAAAATCTTGGCATCCCTTAGAATTTGACAGAATTCTTCATCAGCAACCTCTCGCTCCACCCAATCGGACTAACCAACAGTTGTGCCACAAGGACACAAAAACTGAATAAGGGCTGGCAGAAACTCTTTCCGCTGGAACCATAGGTCTATTATACCAGAAGCGGCTGGGACCCACGCTGTCTCATGACTGGGGGCTTCACCTTTCAAAGTCCACTTCTTTGGCACCCTAGGTGGGTTGACCTCAAGAGCCCTAACCACTGGGAATAGAAAAGTTGAACAATACCATGAGTCTTATAGCGGTAACAAGGGCTCTCTTGGCCTAAGCTCCGCATCAGCACCTCCAGCAACTGCCTCAGCCACGCCCCCAGCCGTAACCTCATTTCCTGGCACAGTTGCCCCAGCAGTATTGACATCACCAGAACCCAGCGATTCTTCTCCTTCAGCCATAACCCACAGAACCAGAAATATTATTTTCTCAGAAGTAAAATTGAAGTTGCAGAAGCCCACTATTCACAACTGCCACCAAAATTTCAAACTCGCACGTGTGACCAAATAGCAACTGCTCACACGTGACTCGGGGGGCTAAATGTTGAGGTACAAATTTTCGGGCCCTATTTTCTTTAGCCCACCCACAAAAATCCCCACACAAATCCATGAATTATTTCAAGCCCACATAAATATTTCTCACATATTACTCAAATACTCTATGCTATTGGGCTCTCTCATACATATTATCCACAAAAATACCCATCATATTACTACCAATATTGGGCCACAAAATTATACTATCTCCACAACAGAAAAACCCAAAATCGTCTACCTTGTGGGAAAACCCAAAAATCCTTAAAAGCCCGTTGCTACACGGCACTTATCTAAAGCCCGTTGCTACACGGCACCTATCTAAAGCCCGTTGCTACACGGCTCTTATCTAAAGCCCGTTGCTACACGGCACCTTCTAAAGCCCGTTGCTACACGGCACCTATCTAAAACCCGTTGCTACACGGCACTTATCTAAAGTCCGTTGCTACACGGCACCCTAAAAGCCCGTTGCTACACGGCACTTATCTAAAGCCGGCACTTATCTAAAGCCCGGCACCCTAAAAGCCCGTTGCTACACGGCACCTATCTAAAGCCCATTGCTACACGGCACCTACCTAAAGCCCGTTGCTACACGGCACCTATCTAAAGCCCGTTGCTACACGGCACCTTCTAAAGTCCGTTGCTACACGGCAATATTTTTACAAAATCTCAAACTATTTACTTAAAGCCCAAATAATAATTTGGCACTATTTACTAAAGCCCAAATACTAATTTGGCATTATTTTCTAAAGCCCAAATAATAGTTTGGCAACTATTTTCTAAAGCCCAAATAATAATTTGGAAACTAATTACTTAAGTCCAAATAATAATTTGGCATTATTTTCTAAAGCCCAAATAATAGTTTGGCAACTATTTTCTAAAGCCCAAATAATAATTTGGCAACTAATTACTTAAGTCCAAATAATAATTTGGAACTATTTTCTAAAGCCCAAATAATAATTTGGTAACAATTTACTTAAGCCCAAATAATAATTTGGCACTATTTACCAAAGCCCAAAATAATAATTTAGCACTAAGCCCAAAGACTAATTTGGCATCTATTTTACTAAGCCCAAAAACTATTTTGGCATTAGCTTTACAAAGCCCAAGTATTAATTTGGCATTATTTTACCAAGCCCAAAAGTTATTTTGGCAAAACCCAAATGCTATTTTTGCACATGCTTACAAAATCAAATAATATCACTCATAAAGAAACATAATCACTCATCTCTCAAAGAAATACTTCTCTTACAAAATTTATGAAAGCCCATGTATATCACCCATGGCAAAAGTCTTCATTTTGTAGGATTAACTAAGCCCAAAGGAGCTTAAAAACATGCACCAGCCAAGCAAGCCCATCATGTGTGCACAGCCCAGCAGCTGGTGCTGACGTGAGCAACTCAGCCAAGACACAGCCCAACTTTGACAGCTGGAACCCACCATCACCAGCTCCTGACCTGTCCAATCTGACTAAAAGAAAGAGAGACACGTGTCTGTCTAGGGAAGAAACTTCCTCTATGAGCTGAAATTACATCACCCAAAACATGACAAAAAGCTGGCCTTGATGTAACTGACAGCTGGAGCTCTGCAGCCAGCTTTCCTGGCTATCTATTCTTTCTTCTTCAACGCAACTAAGCAAGGGTCATTAGGCAGCCATGAACCAGAACCTTGGAGCTCACAAAGCAAGCTGAAACCGGTCCCTTTTCATACCAAAAATGCATATTTTCTGGTTCATGGACCAAGCACATGAACCCCAAATGGGGAAACTTAGGGAAATGTGGTTTGGAGGGCATCAAGGGGATTCAAGTAGAAATTTCCAACAAGGGCTCCACAGTTGACACCTGGCTTGGAGTGATACAACTTGCCCTATGGAACTCTGAGTCTAGCAGCAGCATAACCAACGGTCATTAGCCTAATTTATATGCTAAATCCCATCAGCCAATTCTAATCAACATTCAATGCTGAAGTAGAAACCCAGCTGATCTTACCTAAACAACAACAACCTTCTTACCACCATCAGCAAGAATCCTGGAAATGATCCACCAACTAGATTTTATGAAAAGTTAGAAAGATTTGGCAAGGATTGTTTGCTAATTACCCCCTGAGAATCCAGCTATAAAAGAGACTCTCCATTAAAGCTTCAAGGGGGGAACAAAAGGAAAAAGACACTAAGATACTTACCAAGAAAGCTCCGTCTCTACCCTTCTGTCTAAGCCTTTCTTACGTGCTAAAAAAATCACTGAGAACTAAGTTTCAAGCCTAGAAACTAAGTTCCCCCAGCTCTTAGCCTAAAAACACTCCATATATCTCTGTTCTTAAACATTTCTCTGCCCCAGCAGAAGATCACAACAACCCCAGTGAACACTATTCCACACTATACATGTCTCCCACTACTCACCACTTATACTATATCCATGGGAATGCATTGGCACCATAATGACCTTGCTGCGCTAGCTGGAATCTCTCTCTCTCCCTTCATCCCACACTAAGTTTTCCTCATTCTTTGTTATAATGGATCCTATCATACTTACTTATTCCTTTACCATTGATGGCTATGATGTAACTATCACTATAGCATTTTTCCCTCACATTAATGTTGTTATATTGGAGGACTCATCACCCGAGTCAACGGATGATGAACTTGAAACATAGAGACTTTCTTTGATATTTGTATCTTATTCTGTATTGTTTTGCTGCTGAGTTGATTTCTGCAGGAACACTCCGCTGCTGGGCTATTTTCTGTAGAAGTGCTCTATTGCTGGGTTGCTTTTCTGCAGAAATATTCTACTGCTGGGCTACTCTTTCTGTAGAAACATTTTCACTGCTAGGTTATTTGCTGCAGAAACACTCTATTGCTGGGCTATTTTCTGCAGAAGTGCTCTATTGCTGGGTTGCTTTTCTGCAGAAATATTCTACTGCTGGGCTGCTTTTATTTGCTGCAGAAACACCCCGTTGCTGGGCTGTTTTCTGCAGAAGTGCTCTATTGCTGGGTTGCTTTTCTACAGAAATATTCTACTGCTGGGCTGCTTTTATTTGCTGCAGAAACACCCCGTTGCTAGGCTGTTTTCTGCAGAAGTGCTCCATTGCTGGGTTGCTTTTCTGCAGAAATATTCTACTGCTGGGCTGCTGTTATTTGTTGCAGAAACACCCCGTTGTTGGGCTGTTTTCTGCAGAAGTGCTCTATTGCTAGGTTGCTTTTCTGCAGAAATATTCTACCGCTGAGCCTTTTTCAGCAGACACATTTTACTGCCGGGTTATGATTTGCAGCATGTTTTTTAATCATCTTAACGTGTTCGCTGTGGGGATCGTTTACAGGCCATTGTTGTCAATTCCAAACTAGGTCCAAGGCATAAAAGCACGTTGAATTCTTTGGATCTTCACCGATAGCCTTTGGGCCGTGTATTAAGCCCATCGTCGAGTTTCGGTTAGGCCCCGACCCATCTCAAATCTCATTTTTCGGGGGGGAAACTTTTTGCCCTCGACAAATGTAAGTATAATTTGCTTTAGAATTTGGTTTAAATAAGATTTTGATGACTGCTTCCACGATTAAAAAGAAAAGGAAATTATTTTATGTGTCAATATTTCAATGGCATATGCAGAAGCGTATCCTTCTCTGGAACTCTTTTCAGAATGAACAAAGGTGCTGTTATGACATCTAAAGACTAATTGACAATGGCTTATGTGGTGTAGGAGAATCATCAATACTATGGATATAAGTTTTCCCTTGGAGATGTTAGGATATGTGCCCTTACATCCTATTGTATGATGCTATGTATAATATTATGTATGACATTATTTGAGAAATGATGTATGACTTAATATTATGTTTAATAAAGTTGTTTTATTCTTATCTAAAATAATGGTAACATGAATATTCGGACATTATCAAATAGTCCATGAGATGCATAGTATGTGATTTATGTGAAAAGTCACAGAAGATGTAAATCACAAGTTCTTTGTAAACTCAGAATTTTGGTTCGTAGTCGATGATGAAATTGGGCATTTCATCTGCGAAGACTATAACATATTAACTACGATGATTTGTCTTGATCATGGAAATGGTGATTTCTAGTTAATATGTTGATATGTTTTAAGAGTTAAGACATATTGAACTGGACCGCTGTGAGATTTATTATTCTCCTAACGACTGTCAATTGAATAATAAATCTCACGACTTGTATTCACATGAACTCTTAATCCTGAGAGAATAATGGACCTGATCATGAAATGTAGGTTGCTTTGATATATCAGGAGTGAGATCTAAAGTAACGGTCAAAACCTCAGTATGTTAGTGTTGATGGAACATATATTCTCAAGATGGAATTCATAGTCTCTTAACGGAGATATAAAATATTCCCTTGAGATAAGTTTAATGGGTACAGTTATTCAGAGAGTTAGGCCTAACCACTTTAGTAAGACTAAAGTATATATTTATGAAATTGGATTTCATAAATATATGGTGAATAACTCATAAGGATTAAACCGGGTACTCAAGGATTAAGATGTAGTAATTTACAAAGTGGCAGTCTATATTCATGACTTTGTATTACTACGAATATTTTATGAAGGGGTTGCATGTATAATAGAGTCTTGGGATATAATTTATTAATGAGGCCTAGAGTGCAATTATATTTATATAGTGGTATTAAATATAATTAATGGTAACTTTGAACTTGTCAAGAGTTGACAGAAAAGCCCAAGGCCCATTGGAGCTAGTGTCTTATTTGTTCCCTTTTGGTCCCACTCCAAGCCACACACTAAAGCCCAATTGGGAAGGCCCAAAAGGCTAGCCCAATTAGATAATCAGTTATGTGGAGAGAAACATACAGAATTTTATATTGAATGAAATGGTTTGTATGTGTAAGGTAATGAAAATAAGAAAGAGAGACACTCTTTCATATTCTCTCTAGAAACATAGAACTGATTGAGAGACCACACATCTTAGGCATCGAGTGGAATTGGAGTGAAGATTGAAAGTATTCCCGAGTACTTCTTCATTCGGTTTTGAAACTCACCGCATCAAGGTACACTCTCTTGTTCTTATATTCTGAAACTTACATAGTGAATGTTATCAATTGCGAATGAAGTAGATCCGTTTATTTTCCGCTGTGTATGTTTTGTATTAGTTACAAACATGATGATTTCCCAACAGGAGAATCATCAATACTATGGCTTATGCGTCAAACTTTGAAGATGGACTCACATTGACCTTTGGAGTTGGTGGCATTCAATTAAATCTCCAATGACCTTTTCTTTTTCTCTTTTTAACTTGATACATGTTTTTTTGTTCGCACCAGTTCATACTGCTTTTCTTATGGAAAAGAAATCCTCTTCATACTACATGACCTGCATTTTCTTACTAATTCTTAGCTGAAGTTGTACTTCAAAAAATAAAAATAAAAAAATTATTGGCTTAAGTTGTCTATTGGTTTCAAAAGCAATGCTTGAGATTGTTGTTCGATACAAAAATAATGTAAATATATTTTGTTATAAGTTGATTTGTATTTATCGTAAGTCTTATGATACTGACAAGCCCTCGCTCTCTCTCTCTCTAGTTGAGGTGAAGAAACAAAGTTCGTGCTTGGTTCGACTAGGTAATAACTCTGGTTAGTATTGGAAGTTCAAATAGCGTAGAAAACACTATGAATGTTTTGACCCCTAAAGTACAAGTTACCAATTATAGCTTTATATCAAACGATGTACGTGCGAAAAATGAACAAAAGCTTAAAACAGAATTGATAAACAATCTAAGCCAAATAAAATCACATCCATAGCAGAAATTAAATGACAAGATTAAGGGAAAAGAGATGCAAACACAAGGACAACACAACGATGTGTTATCGAAGAGGAAACCGAAGCTCTCGGCGTAAAACCTCTCCGCCGTCCTCCAAGCGATCAAATAATCCACTAAAGAATGTAGTTGGGATACAAGGATAGCAATAGACCCTCCAAGCCTAATCTACCCAGTGTACCTAAGCCCTCCAAGCTTCTTACTCCAATGAGGTTACGTCGAACCTTTGTCTTCTTTAGCTTACTGGATTCCGCTACTAGACCACAGCATCTACCAATATGAAATTGGTTCCTTCCTAACTGCTACCCAAAGCACCAAACAACCTTCTCACAGAAATGGGTGAGGTGAGAAAAGGATTTTGGTAATGAACCTTTCAAGGATCTAACAATGGAGAGGGTGAGAGTAGAGGAATTTGAAGAGTTACAAGGTAAAGATTGTGGATGAGTCAATCTTATTTTTCTCTAGGGTTTCTCTCTCAAAATTCTCTCTGGAAGCTCTCTACATTTCATGGGTATAAGGGATATATATACTGGGGTGAGAAAGGAATGCGAAGAGTCAGTTTTTCCAAAACAGAGCTGGCTGGCGGCTTCACCGAGTTGCAAGTTCAAGCCGCAAACTAACTGAACTGCCAGACTGGAATTTTTTTCCTGTAGCGCAACAGCTGGCACGATAGTTCAACTTATGGCTGCTTGCCAGTCGCGAGACACTAGCGAGATCCAGTCGCGATTCCCTGTTCTGCTGCACAGACTTGAGCATTTCTTCACATTCTCTCACACACTACCCTTACATGATTCCCACCTAAATACAGGGTTTTTAAGTGCTGAAATACAAGCAAATTGGCACAGAATAAAGCCAACAAAATGGTTGATAAATTTCAACCTTACAATCTCCCCCTTTGGCTATTCCATGACAAAACCCTACAACAAACTCTAGCCTTAATGCGTGGGTTGGGAATAGTTGAACAAAACTCACTCACACCTAACTCTAGAATCTGTGAAGCTCTTGAATTATAAGTACAAGTATCTCCTGAAAAGAAATCACACAATAAGATCATTGTATGCAAAAAAACTTATATTGCATATGAAGCAAGCACAATGCGATCAAGCAAAAAAAAAAATATTAAAGCAATAAAGCATGGCTTGACCAAAAAATAAACAATCACTATAAATAGTGATCACAATGTTCATTCACACGTGGAATGAACATCCGGACATGCAAGCTAATAAGCCCAATGCAATGGATCAATTGCATGTCCAACACTCAACCAATGCAACAACACAAAGTAATTGCATTAAGGATAAAAATCCAAAAAATGGCACAAGAGTGATGTACTTAAGGAAATGCAAAACATTAACTAAAAGTACTAGCTACAAAGCAAAGGTACAAAATACGCTTACAAAAGCAGGGTACAAAATAAACCAAACGCCACATAAGCAAAGGTACAAAGTAAACTGAATAAACATCTAGATATATACCAAAGAACCCAACAGTTTAAAAACAAAACACTGATTAAACCAAATGTATTTAGCAAAAACCATAATAATATAAAGACATATGAATATAAACATATAAAGTAAACTGCTGAGTCAAAGTTTTTATGCATGCTCCCCCTCAACATGTGCTCCCCCTCAAGAGCTATCCTTCATAAAAATAATAATCTCCATGATACCAATCTCCCCCTTTTTGAGCGGAATGGCCAAAGGGTCACTACTGTGTGGTGAAGCTGTCAAGCTTTGCTGAAAGAATGTTCATTTGATCTTGGAGTGCAGCCAGCCTATCAAATTGTTCATTCTGTACTTCCCTGAGCCCATCAATCCTTTCAAGAATGATCTGGAATGCATCTGGAGGTACATCTAATGAGGATGATGCTCTGCTTCTCTTTCCACGTCCTCTTGAGCTTGAGGGTTGACCTACAGCCTCTGTCTCAGTATCCATGGCTTCACCTTCTTCCTAATCACCTTCTTCTTCATCACCCGGAACACGAACTCTTATCCTTGTGATCATTAGCTTGTTAATAGCTGAGGGAGTAGTCAAGAGGCTGATATCTTGAGGGATTTCTATACCTTTCTGTCTAAAAATCCTCATAAGAAGACTGGGAAAAATCAGCTTAGCCCTGGATGTTGTTCTTGTCTCATCAACAATGGTATAGAATATGTGAGCACTGATGTCTATGTAGGTCTTCTGCTTGAGCTCCATGAGGAAGATGGCTCTAGCATTGTTGATTGTGGTTAGCTTCTTCACTGGATATAGGTTGAACTTCATTATCATAGTGAGGCATCTCATGTCTGCTGGAAAAGCATTGGTGTTGAGACATCTTCCCTCTCGAACTCCACCAATATGAGACTGAATGGTTTCTAAGGACAACATCCTATCCTTATAGTGCGTGAAATCATGGTTATCTAAGCCGTCAAAGCCCAAAACTTCATCGATGTCATCTACATCTATGGTGAATTCCTTTCCCCTTATCCAGCAGTTGATCTCATGCTCTCTCAATACGGAATTAGCATAAAATTCCCTAATTAGAGGTTCACATACCCCAGGCAGGTCACTCAATAGTTTCTCCCAATTTCTTCCCTCAAAACAACTTGGAATGAAAGTGTCCTTCAAATCCACCAAGTCTACAAACCTCTCTTGAATGATGGGTGCTTTCATGTAATACTGGGTGTATCTATCAAAGTGTTAAGGAGATCTAAACTTTGTATTGTCCATCTTCATTCTTCTGTCACTTCTTTTGGCAGTAGATTTCTTCTTTGTTGGAGTCATCTACAAGACCATGACAGCAACATTCACAAAAACAAAGCACAATAGATGGAACAATAAAACATCAGTAACAAATTAGTAGTACTATAAGAGACAGAAAGTTATACCAGAGATTCTGACCACACATTGTTTAGGAAGTATCATATCAAGATATAACATACTATTGTAGAACACAGTATGGATATATCACCAGTAATAAATTCAAGCTTCAAAGTGACATTGTACATAATCATGACAGAAACAATCCTAGGTCACAAGGCTAGACACAAATGTAGATGTGCAATAGGCAATTTTGTTTAGCCAGACACAACACATAGCCATACCAACTCACCAAAACCTATAAAAAAAATAACTCAAGCACATGTCAACAAGACATTTCACAATGGGTATGATATGCACAACTAAGGTCAAATCCGCACAAGTACTCAATAAAGAGAAACAAGCATGAGAGAAAGCATATCAAGTATTAGGTTTGAGAAACCAACAAAATCCATTCAAACAAATTCAACACAATGACCCAAACTGTGGCCAAATCATATAGAACACAAACACCAAACACTAACTCACAAATCCAAGAAATAAGGGCTGTACCCATTAGTAATGTGAAGAAAATAAGAAAACTCATACCTTTTTCTTGAAGATTGAAGATGGAATGAAGAAGAATGGTGATGATTTTGTGAAGAACAAGGTGAGTTTGAGAGAGAAGAACACGGGCAAGGCAATGAACAATCACAAATATTCGAGGGAAAAACTGAAAAGTTTTAAAAACTGACCTTAAAAGCGCAAAACACGCGATTTTCGCGACTAAGTCAAGTCGCGTACAAGTCGCCAGGTCCAGCCGCCAGAACACTTCAAAGAAAAATTTGAAAAATTTTCTTAGTGTTTTTCGCGACCGAAAGTTCAAGTCGCGAGATAAACGCGAGCTGAGCCACGAAACTTTCTGTGTAATTCTCGCGACTGAGCCTCCACTCGCGGCAAAGTCGCCACATCAAGTCGCGAGAAACATTAAAACCCAGACTTTGAAAAATTTTTCTAAGTATTTTTCGCGACTGGGGCATTGACTCGCCAGTGAGACGCGAAAACTTTCTGTATAAAGATTGCGACTGGGGCATGCGACTGGACTGACTCGCGACTGAGTCGCCAAAACAGGACACATCAGTTTTTGAAAATTTTTGACATTTTTTCTAAAACAAAAGACTTTCCAAAAACAACTAAAAATACTCAAAAATCTTTTTGAAGTTGATTAACAAAAATTGGGCATGTGAAACACATTTTATCAAGTACAATCACACGAATGAATAAGGCATACAATGAACATAGACAAGTGTGATGTGTGTGGATATCATCAATGAGATAGTCCTTAGTCTAATTTGAAGTTTCAATGATCAATTCAACCAAGGCATACACAATTAGCACTAGATAATGTGACTCATCTCAATTATAGAAATATGCATATATGACCTCCCACAAAAACTTAATAACATAACATTGAAGCTTTTCATTTGGCTCCATTTTCAACATTTCATATGATTTTTTTTTTTTTTTTTGAATCATAACATCTCATTTTGGAGATTGATTCCTGAAAATTTTGATACTTTAAATTGATGAGTTAGCCTTTGGCTTTTTTGGGCATCATACATTATATTTTGAGTCGCTTTCCCTTTTTCCTAGTCAAATACTAGTATGTGCGACAGGATTTTGCAGCTCATTATCTCTTTTCATTTGGAGATTTACATTTGTTGAGCTCATTAAGCAAAAATAGAGAAAATAAAAAGTGGGAAGATATATAGACACAAGTCTATGCATGTCTCAAGATCAACAAAACCATTGGCTAATCATTCATGACAAGTTTGAAGATCAATTTACAACAATCACATAGATTTCAAGACTTCTCCCACAATGATATGAGTGCATATGAAACAAGCTATGCTCTTAGATGCATAAAGCCATTTGCATAAAGGTACAGGCCAAAACAAGTTTAAGAAAAAACTCATCAAAGTTGATCAAACATTTTGGATTTTCTACTTTTATGTGTTTTTGGATTTTTGACACAAAAGTAAGAAAAGATTGATCAAAAACAACAATGTAAAAAGTATGTAAAGTAGAACAATCAAACAAACAATTTTTAACTCAAAACAAGCACAAAACACATAACCAAGTATAGTCACAAAACATCGGAAGTATTAATGCATGGACATGTTGTAATGCTTTTGCATGAGTACCCTTTTTCACCCACACGTCACATGCGTTTAGGGTGATATTCGTATAGGATTGGGTACGAGAGTTAGGACTTTCAAACTTTCTTGTGAAGCTTTCCAAGCAAGTGGTGAAAGCACCAATCATCTTCATCACATCCATCATTCTAAAATCACCATCTCGACCTCTTGATTGCTCAACACCCCATGTCCTCTTGTCATTCCTTGGTCCTCTTGACCTTGGATCACTTGCATTATTCAATGCTCTCAACTTATAACAGTTTGGTCTGGTGTGGCCTTGAAGTCCACAATGATGGCAAAAATGGTTTGTTCTTGGACCTCTTTGTGATCTTGGGAGTGATTTCCTTCTAGCTTCTGGTCTGACCTCTGAGTGGTTACGGGGCTTATTCAACACCCTTTGATCACCCACATTCTTCTTCTTTTCTGGCTTCACTTTTTCAAAAACTGGAGTTTCCATCACCAGTTCCTTCGCTTTTACAAACTTCATGTCCTTGGAGATTTTGACAGCAAAACTACTTTCTCCAGTTTATTCCAAGCTTGATTTGTCTGAGAAGTGTTTTTGTGAGGAGATTACATCATCTAGCTTCTTTGTAGAGACTCTTTCTATTTTGGCATTTGCTTGAATCACCTCAAGCTCAAGGAATCTCACCTTTGCATAAGCTTCTGACAGTTCTCCATTCAACTTCTCTATCTCACACTTGGCCTCCTTGTGTCGCACTAGAAGACTTCTATAGTCCTCCTCAGCTTTCTTCATCTTTTACACGACTGCCTTGGCTACATGTGTATATTCTCCAGATTTCTCAAGAAGTGAGTTGTAGTTCTCTTAAAGACCTTCAATACACTCTTCTTCTTCACCATCTGATTCTTCAACAATTCCCATTGATTTCTCATCACTATACTCTCCAAGTTCTTGCACAAGCAAATTCAAGTCCTCCGAAGATTTAACATAAGCAATAGTCATAAAAGCGGAGTAATTCCCTTCTCCATCATAACTTTCTTCAGAATCGGAGTTGGATGAATCCGAATCACTAAGAGTTGTGGCATAAGCCTTACCCTTTATTTTCAAATAATTGGGACATTCTTTCTTGATATGTCCATGTCCATTGCACTCAAAACATGTGATTCCTTGAGAGGATTGAGACTCCTTCTCATCTTTCTTCTTAAAGTCCTTTTTCTCCTTTTTGAGACTTGGGATTTTTTTTTTCTCAGCAAATTTTCCATTCTTCTTGAACTTCAAGAACTTTCGGAAATTCTTCATAAGATATGCTACATCTTTATCGGCCTCATCTTCATCTGATGAAACGTGATCTTCCGCCTTCTCATTAATTGTCTTAAGAGCAAGAGATTTGCTCTTCCTTTGTGATGGCAAAGACAGCTCATAAGTTTGAAGTAAGCCAATTAGTTTTTGAACTTTGATATCATCCAAGTCCTTGCTCTCTTCAATTGCAGTAACTTTTGCACGGAAGCTCTCCGGCAATAATCGAAGGATTTTCCTTACAATCTTTGAGTCCTCCGTTTTCTCACCCAAGTTGAACTTGCCAATGACAACTTCATTCAACTCGCTATAGAAAGAGTCAAAGGACTCGTCCTCACTCATTTTGAGCTCCTCAAAGCGAGTGGTCAGCATCTGCAACTTAGTGTCTTTCACTTTCTTGGTTCCTTCATACGTGATCTCCAATATTTGTCATGCCTCCTTAGTAACTGAGACATGAGATATCATGTGCAACTCATCTGGAGACACACCACAAAAAATAACATTCAAAGCTTTACTGTTAGCATTAGATGCAGCAAGAGCTGCTTTTTCCCAAGTGAATTTTTCGACCTCCGGCCTAACCCATCCAATATCGACAACATCTCACACACTTTCATCAATAGAACATAAAAATGCCCTTATCCGGACTTTCCAAAAAGCATAGTTGCTACCATTAAAATATGGTGGTGCATTTAAAGATTGAGACTGGTCCATCTCAATAAGGGGTCAAGGATCGCACTAAGGTAATTAAACCATAACAAGTGCACCCGCTCTGATACCAATTGAAAGTTCAAATAGTGTATAAAATACTATGAACGTTTTGACCCCCAAAATACAAGTTACCAATTATAGCTTTATATCAAACGATGTACATGCGGAAAATGAACAAAAGCTTAAAGCAGAATTGATAAACAATCTAAGCCAAATAAAATCACATCCATAGCAGAAATTAAATGACAAAGATTAAGGAAAGAGAGATGCAAACACAAGGACAACACAACGATGTGTTATCGAAGAGGAAACCGAAGCCCTCGGCATAAAACCTCTCCGCCGTCCTCCAAGCGGTCAAATAATCCATTAAAGAATGTAGTTGGAATACAAGGACAGCAATAGACCCTCCAAGCCTAATCTACCCAGTGTACCTAAGCCCTCCAAGCTTCTTGCTCCAACAAGGTTACGCCGAATCTTTGTCTTCTTTAGCTTACCGGATTCCGCTACTAAGACCATAGCATCTACCAATATGAAATTGGTTCCTTCCTAACTGCTACCCAAAGCACCAAATAACCTTCTCACAGAAATGGATAAGGTGAGAAAAGGATTTTGGTAATGAACCTCTCAAGGATCTAACAATGGAGAGGGTGAGAGTAGAGGAATTTGAAGAGTCACAAGGTAAAGATTGTGGTTGAGTCAATCTTGTTTTTCTCTAGGGTTTCTCTCTCAAAATTCTCTCTGGAAACTCTTTACATTTCGTGGGTATAAGGGGTATTTATACTGGGGTGAGAAAGGAATGCGAAGAGTCAATTTTTCCAAAACAGAGCTGGCTGGCGGCTTGACTGAGTCACTAGTTCAAGCCGCGAACTAACTGAAATGCCAGACTGGAATTTTTGTCCTGTAATGCAACAACTGGCACGACAGTTCAACTTCTGGCGGCTTGCCAGTCGTGAGACACCAGCGAGATCCAGTCACAAGTCCCTGTTTTGCTGCACAGACTTGAGCATTTCTTCACATTCTCTCACATACTGCCCTTACATGATTCCCACCTAAATATAGGGTTTCTAAGTCCTGAAATACAAGAAAATTGGCACGGAATAAAGCCAACAAAATGGTTGATAAATTTCAACCTTACAAGTATGTTGCTTTCAAGGTACTAAAATTAGTCATGGGGATCATGCAGTATTTTTGTGTTTTCAAAACTTCCTAGCCTAAAAAAAAAAAAACTCTTTTTAGTAAAAAATTATGATCAATAAACTTCCCTAGTGTTTAGTTTGATATGATTTATACTCCAATTATTGTGAAAAGAATATTTAATTGAGGAAACTTTAGTTTGATGGAGTAGATAGGTTGATAACTATAAGACTTACAAAATTATGTTGGCAGGTCAAAACGACATCTCCGAAAAAGTATTGTGTGCTGCCAAATGCAGGCATTATTAAGCCAAAAATGACGTGATTTTACAGGTATATGCCCAATATTGCCTTGCCCTGACTTATTTTCACCTTTACTTTTCTATTACTGATTCAGTATGTGCTTTGACATATTGCCTTCTGCAAAGTTTTTGTTGTTTATGTCGTTGGCTCATTTTCTCTATATATACTGTTTGCATCATATGTGCCATTACTTTAAGCAACACAATTTTTTGAGCAACATTTTGTACAACAGAAATTAAACAGCTTTGGTTTATTAAAAAGTGATACCTAGAAACGTCATGTTAAACATGTTGAGAGAGAGCTAATTTGAACAAAGAAGTAGAATTCCAACAAAACATCTACTGAACAGAACTAGAAAATAAAATCAGAAATTAATTCGTGTCATCCCCAAATATCTGCTACCAACTATAGTAGATCTTTTACTCTTCAGTTTTTTGGTATATACAGTTACCATGCAAGCTCAGCGTGCAGCTCCGCCTGATATGCAATGCAAAGACAAGTTCCTGATTCAGAGCACTGTTATTCCCTTTGGGTCAACTGAGGAGGATATTACTTCTGACATGGTAAGATTTATTGTTACCTTTCTAATTAGGTTACTCTTGATTTAGTAAACTAATTTCTTCTTTTGGCAGTTTGCAAAAGATAGTGGCATATACATTGTAGAGAAGAAGCTTAGGGTGATCCTAACTGCTCCACCTCCTTCACCAATACTGCTACCAATTAATGGAGTATTGAAGCAAGATCCATCTTGTGAAGCTTCAATGCAAAAAGACATAGTAAGGAGTGGAGTTGAAAACATACCTCCACCCCAGAGGGTAATTACATATATGCTATTGGTTTGAGCTATAGTCTTTTAGCATTGTTTACGGTTGTGTTATTGTGTACTATGCCCTATGGCTCATGTCTATATTGGCATTTTGCTATGGTTAATCTATATATTTGTAGAAAAATGTGATCTTGGAAGCATAGAGTATTTGGTTTGCCCCTGCTTATAACGGAAATAATTAAAGAAGCATGCCTGATGACTCTCAAAAAACAATGTCTTCTTTTTGTTGTGCCAGGTCGATGAGGATGTCAAGGGGATTGAAACTGCGGAGGAAATGGATGAGTTAAGAGCAGTTGATTTTGTGGACTCAAGACCTGCTGACAATGTGGAGGTATTGAAAGTGGTGAAGAAAGATGAGCTGAATTTAGCCAAGGATTTTGAGGATTTGAAATTGAAGCTAAATGTGACGGATTCAACGCTAAGAGCGGTCAGTTTCTTTCATTTTGGATTTAACATATTGCAGGGAACCTCGAACTGTGGTCTTACATGTTTTCTAGTACATGTTTGGAGGTAGAAATTATAGTGTGATAAGTCTCTTTATAAGGACTGGTTGAGAAATTATCTGGGTTCATTGAGTTATTATATGCTTTTTCGAGAGCGGACTTATCTGGAGATGGCTATATCCTTTTGGCTGTCAACTTTGATAGCCAAGTCCATGAAGGGTGGGAAAGGCCAATCATGTGTCGATATGCACCTAATTTGGGCTAGAAACATGTACTAGAAACTTGTTGAATAAATCTATCCCTTTGTAGCAGCCATTTCTTTTATCTATTCACTTGAAACTTGTTGAGATGTTTTCTGTTATCATAGGTTCTGAATCATGCAGAAGAGTTATTTGCCCATGTGCCTGTATTTTACAAACTGACCAGACTCAGCTTGGAAAGTGTGGAATCCTTGTTGACTTGTGGAGCAGTACAAATCATACTCCAAAACTCTCCTTGTCTTGACTTTCTTGATTTTCAAATGGTAACTTTGTTTGAACTGCAACTTTTGTTACAGTGTCCTGACCCCTTATAAATAGCCACTGTAGCTAATTTTGTGTTTGGTAACCATGTAGGTGTTCTGCATAGCCAGATATAATAAAAACTATGATTGGGTATTGGATAAAGTGCCTACATGTTTTGTGACACACCTCAAGACTATTGAAATTTCTGAATTTCGTGGAGATGAAGAAGAGAAGCATGCAGTAAAGATTTTTCTTGAAAGTGCATCAGTTTTGGAGAGGATTGTCATTGTTTGCGATGATTATCATTTCAAATCCAGGGGGGGCTTAAAGAAGCAGAAGGAAATTTATAAACAGATACTGTTGTTTGTTAATGTAATACGTATATGACAGTGAATATGACAGTGAATACGGCATTGGAGTCTTTGAAGGGCTGGATCCCATGAATGTCCTTGCTTTAGTAAAAACAAAAAACAAATAAATAAAAACCCACTTTCAGGAGCTCTTTGACAGTTTCTCTAACCAATTGATCACAAAATCTAAACTGACGCATATGCTCAAGGGCCCCATCCATGCGTGTAACCTGCAAAAGAGAACCTGTATATTTCATAAAAAAAAAAAAAAATAAAGCCCATTTCCTTGTTACTTTGGTTCTCTTTTGCAGGCTACACACATAAATGGGGCCCTTGAGCATATGCGTCAGTTAGGGTTTTGTGATCAATTGGTTAGAGAAACTGTCAAAGAGCTCCTGAAAGTGGGTTTTCATTTATTTGTTTTTTTTTTTTTTGCTAAAGCAAGGACATTCATGGGATTTAGTTGTATTTGCCATAAATAAGGTGTATTTTACTTTAGGTTTATGAAAATGATGGGTGGTTCTTATTTGAAAGTGATTTGCTGAAGGTTCTACTTGACGCCCTTCTTGAAAAACAAAAAAACGGTAAGCAAGGGGAGGTAAAATATTTACTGTGATCTTCTAACTCTTTACAAGGTTGGCAGTTTGTTTGTTTTTGGTCTTTTTCGCTTTTTTTTAAACTTTAATTTGCCAATACTACGTTTGTAGAATCAGGAATGATATGGTTGTTTTGAAACTTTAGTGTGCACAGGGTCATCCAAATGTGAAGGCCATCCATTCATCAAAAGGTGTTGGAGAGCCTCCATTTTTTCTGGCTTCAGCTGTCTTTTTTGCCATCAAAGAAGTCATTCACTGCACCATTTAGTAGCTCTGATTTCCACCCTAAGCTCAGTGTTTGATGTAATAGCCTTATTTCAATTTAGCATATCTCTCAGTGCTCACTTTGTACAGTGTACTTGTCTTTAACAGAGCTTCATCAAAATAAAATGAAATAAACTAACTCTGCTAGTCAGGGAAGAGCAAGGGGAACACCCTTTTTGTAAGTTCAATAATGGTATTCTCATTGTTTACTATGGTACAAGATGTACTTACTGTTGGATAAAAATACATGTTCGTATCACATACAAAACATACGCAGCGGAAAATTAACGGATCTACTTCATTCGCAATTGATAACATGCACTATGAAAGTTTCAGAATTTAAGAACAAAAAAGCGTACCTTGGTGCGGTGAAATTCAAAACCAAAGATCAGAAGTTCTTGGGAAGACTTTTAATTTTCACTCCAATTCCACTTAATGCCCAAGATGTGTGGTCTCTCAATCAGTTTTCAATGAGAGAACAAGGGAGTGTCCAACACTAACATACAAACCATTTTATTCTTTGTGTAATCTTGATGAAAAACACTCATGAAAGGACTTATGAAAAGACACATGAAATTCTGTGTGTTTCTCTCCTTATATACAACTGATTATCTAATTGGGTTAGCCTTTTGAGCCATTCCAATTGGGCTCTAGTTGTGTGGCTTGAAGTGGGACCAAAAGGGAACAAATAAGACTCTAGCTCCAATGGGCCTTGGGCTTTTCTGTCAACTCTTGACAAGTCCAAAGTTACCATTAATTATATTCAATATCACTATATGAATATAATTGCATTCTAGGCCTTATTAATAAATTATATCCTAAGACTTTATTATACATGCAACTCCTTCATTAAAATATTCGTAGTAATACAAAGTCATGAATATAGACTGCCACTTTGAAGATTACTACATCTTAATCCTTGAGTACCCGGTTTAATCCTTAATGTTATTCATAATATATTTATGAAATCCAATTCCATAAATATATACTTTAGTAACTCCTTATTAAAGTGGTTGGGCCCAACTCTCTGAATAACCAAACCCATTAAATTTATTTCAAGGGAATATTTTATATCTCCATTAAGAGATTATGAATTCCATCTTGAAAATATATGTTCCATCAATACTAAATGCGGCTTTCCAACATACTGAGGTTTTGACCGTGTCTTATAGATCTCACTCCTGATATATCAAAGCAACCTACATCTCATGATCAGGTCCATTATTCTCTCAGGATTTAGAGTTGATGTAAATAGAAGTCGTGAGATTTATTATTTAATTGACAGTCGTTAGGAGAATAATAAATCTCACAGCGATCCAGTTCAATATGTCTTAACTCTTAAAACATATCAACATACCAACTAGAAATCTCCATTTCCATGATCAAGACAAATCATCTTAGTTGATATGTTATAGTCTTTGCAGATGAAACGCCCAATTTCATCACCGACTACGAACTACATTCTAAGTTTATAATGAACTTGCAATTTATATTCTCTGTGACTAAATCACATAAATCGCATACTATGCATCTCATGGACTAAGATAATGTCCCATTAGTTCATTTATAGATAGTCTCATATAATTAAACAATTTAATTATTTATGACATGCCAATAAATTGGATTTTAGGGCATAAACCCCAACACTTACATCAGCACAATTAGAGGATCTCAACTTACAAGATGTACTTAAATTTTGTTTCTAGAAAAAAATATTGTAATTTCATTGCTAATTGCTTCCCTGTTTGTAATATGCGATCCAGAAAATTCAGTTCTCTTTTCTGTCCATTTTGTTAATGGAAAGTATGAAGCAAATAAAAATTGAGTGTTTTAGAATTTCTAATGCTAACCAAAAGCATCCTGCTTTCCCTTGCTTTCTTAGTGTTTTTGGCAAGAGAAGAATCTTGACAACCTATGTATATATATCTCCACTAAATTTATTAGAGTAACATTGCGGTTGGCTTTGGCTGAAAAATGCAGTTTTTTTTACTGTATGTCACATTAAGAAGTTTGTTTTTTTGTGTTTGTTCCTATTTATGATTAAGTTTCTTCCCACCAATGGCAAATGAACAAAGATGTAATAAAGAAAGGAGATTTTGGGTTGTTTGGTTGGTAAGAAAATTAGAGGGAAAATACTTACTTGAAACGTGGCTAGGCCTAAAATAATATGGAAAATGTTAACAAGCACCCGTGCTAGTTTTTAAGGTTTTTCTAACATGGGTCCTATATACTAAAAAAATGAGATAAATGAAAGAAAAAAAGACAAGTATTTATAAAGTTGAAAAAATAACATAGAGATGTAAAAATGACAAAAAAATTTGTCAAATAAAAATAAATAAAACAATTTGTTAGTAACGGGTACTTTCCGTGCCGTTAACATAACCCAAATAATATTTTGGGCTTTTGAATCTAGAGTCTAGTCTGAATTCTAATGGGTTAGGTTTGGGCTTGACTTTAAAGACACAAAGTGAGCTTGGGCTTTACTCTTTTAAGAACTAGATGATTATTTTTCTCACAAGCTTTACACAGGTAATCTATTGCATATACCCCACCATAAATAGCAATAAGCAACAACCAAAAAAAAAAAAAAAAAGGCATTAGCTAAGAAAAAAAGTTCATACGTACGAAATTTAAAAAATAAAAAGTAAGATGAAAAAAAATAAAATATGAGAGGAATTCGAGTTTTTGAAACTCGAGTTCCAGAAAACATTTGCAAACTTAACAAAAAAAGCAAGAAGTAAAAAAAATTTTGAAGGAATTCGAGCCTTCGAAACTCGAGATTTAAACAGAACTCGACTCTATAAAACTCGAGTTTAACTAGGAAAATTTTTTTCCTATACATGCTCTGTTTCAAGCAGATTGGATGCTCTGTTTCTAAAGTGTTCACACTAGTGGAACTCGAGTCTATGAAACTCGAGTTTCACTGCTAAATTTTGTTTCCCCCAAGTTCATGCATGCTCTGTTTTAGGCAGATTGGATGCTCTGTTTTTGGAGTGTTCACACTAGTGGGACTCGAGTTTCACTGCTAAATTTTTTTCCCCAGTGGAACTTGAGTTTATGAAACTCGAGTTTCACTGGGAATTTTTTTTTTTCCCCTACTCATGCAGGCAAACCAAAAAACTGAACTGTGTGCACACCTGCTAAGAAACAGAGATAGAGGAGCTGAGAATGTAATCCACAAACACTCATTGAGAGGCAGAGAAGCTGAGAACGTAAATGCACTTAAATCACATCAAAAGGCGTTCTCAATAGGCACCAAACTATAGAAACTGTTACGCTCTCTGCATAAGCATAGTTGTACAATGTAAATGCACTTAAATCACAGCAAAAGACTTTCTCAATATATCAACATTCTAAACATGCCCAACCACACTTAATTTGTAGTTCTAACCATATTACTCAAATCACAATCTTCGTAGAAGTACATTGGATAGAGAATTACAAGTACATTAAAAAAAAAAACCAAAAAGTTAATTGTGCTGATACAACGTAGTCACTTTTCCTAAGATCGGCAGTCCGCACAACAAAAACATCGTCCATGGAAGCATGCCTGAAAAATGTAGACTAATCGAGTTAGGAGACAAGATAGTAAACATTACGTAAACATAGAATGAACAACTCAATCCAAAACTTTTTGCCATCTGTCACCTACCTAGTTTGGAACATGACCACTTGTAGAAGCGCCACGAGACTACGGACATTATCTGCGGTTATGCCCAGAAGCATGACACAGTCCACATGTCTGTTTGGGTTAATTCTCTATCAAATCTGCGTCCTCCCTTCGCCATCCTTGTTCTCGATCCTTATTCCTCACTCCATCCATCTCATTCCTTATTCTTGACTTCACTGGTCAAACTTTTTCCCGCACCAATGCTGGATTAGGCAACCACTATGGCCCAATAGGATCCCTCCACAATGACTGTGACTTAGGAACCACAAATGCATGTAAGTAAGTGTTAAGGGCATAGTCAAAACTATAACATGGGTGAATATATATGGTCGAATCAATATTTATAGCGCATCACATACTCTAATTGCATGTGAACACAAGATCCCTATGTTTTGCCATTTTCCACAACTGCATGTTCTTTCCAGTAACCGAACTTAATAACTGTGGTTTCCCCCTCCTGTGCTACACACGTTGTGTGAAGTAACTACCTGATATAGCATCTCTTAATTGCTAAATGCCTTGAGATAGTGTTTCTCAGATTTACGCCTATTTCCCTCCCATGTGGAGAAAGCATATGTACTCCATTTCTTACTTTTCAACAACTCATTCGTAATTTCTTTGTGCCAGTTGTGGAAATATTCAACAAGTTTGGACCAAGTGAACTCAACCATTGCGGCAATAGGAAGGCCCCGTGCACCTTTCAGTATGCCATTGAAGCACTCTAATATATTGGTTGTCATTGCCCCAAAACGTCTCCCACCATTATGTGACTGGGTCCACATATCCACAGACTCCCTCATTAGGAATGTGTATGGAAGATAATCTTAATTCTTTTCCTTGCCATCCTTCCCCGTCACCTTCTTCTTATTCCTAATGGCCTCAATTTCCACCTGCTTAATGGACTCCACTATGGTATCAAATTTAACTACCTGAGTAGCATATCCCGCTTTCAATGTCGTTGACTTTAAAGTCGAGTTCTGAAAATATGTGTTAAAGTTGCTAGCAACATGTCTCAGGCAATATCTATGAGATACCCGTGTTCTTCCATCATCCCCTCTAGGTCAATTTGCAATGGCATTTTTGATTCCGAGATGTCGGTCAGAAATTATGCAAATGCCTTCCTTAGGTATCACGTTGCCGATCGTATCTTTAAGGCACCATAAAAACCACCTCCAACTGGACCCTGACTCACAATCCACAACAGCAAAGGCGAGAGAAAATACCTTCTTGTTAGCGTCGGTTGCCATTGCGACCAACAACTTTCCCTGATATTTACCGTACAAATGAGTCCCATCAATACTAATAACCGGCTTGCAATATTTGAATCCATCAATGCCTTGACCGAAAGACCAAAACACATAATGCAAAATTATGATGTCATCTTCACCGGTGGGTGTGGTACGATAGAACACATGGGTAGTCAGATCCTGATCAATATATGCCATTAGCAACTTTTGCAAGCTTTGCTAAGACTCTTCCCAATTCCCAAACATCTTCCCAATCGCCTTTTGTTTTGCATCCCATACCTTGTAGTAAGAAGGCTTATGGCCCTGATATTTCAACTCTATCATAGATCTGAGATGCTTAATTGGGGTAGTGTGATCCTCACAAAACTTCTTAAGGATATCTGATGCAATAAAATTACAAGCCATCATTCTACCATCATTCCACACCCCTGTTGGTATACACGTGTGAGGACCCACATACACGGTGACCATCCATAGTCCGTGGAGATTGGGCTTCATGACTGCACATACATACCACTTGTATGACTCATCCACGCATTTCGCACAAAGATTTTTCGTCGTCGACCTACTGATCATAAAATGTTTGTTTTCGTTGAGGGCACAAATTGTTAATACGCGCTGCACCTCCACCTTATTGGCAAAAGTCAACCATTTGCACAAATTCATCCCCTCTCTCCAAGTAGAAACAAATGGTATCTCAATATGTGAAGGATTAACCATATTTTCCAAGCATTTGCAGCAAATGACAAGGCAGGAGGTGCGTAGGCAGGGATTGTGTCCGTAATGTTTTGGACACTAATAATATTGTCTGCATCAGGTTGACTACCATCCAATGTCTCATCGTCATCAATGTCCCTTTCAAAGTCCCCTCAATCAATCCTCTCTTCAAAATGATCTCCATCGACAAAATCTTCACCATTAATGGTAGTAGTCTTATCAACATAGTCGTCATCATCATCGTCGTCATCATCATCATCATCATCATCATCGGCATGAACATCATCATCCTTTACATGTGTAGAATACTCATATTGAGCATCCAGAACTGAAATGATATGCATTGATAATAACTTAATTTTGCATATTTATATTACTATTAGAAAGCATTATCATACTTATTTTAAGGTAATTCATGCATTTTATATTTGGTTTTGGAATAATGGTGAATAATCAATTTTGTGCTTAATTGAATCTTATTGCGTGAATTTGTCTTTTGTAGGAGAATGGAATTAAATAAGTGGATTTATGCAAAGAAGAAAGCTAATGGACTTTATTTTACAAGGGCCATGATGAAGTTAAAAAAACCCAACCCAATTAAATTTAAGTCCAATTGGAGCAAGGAATCAAAGGAAATTTGTACCAAATCCAAGTCCAATTCGGATTAGGTTTCCAACCTGCATATCAGTTAGAATTTTTGGCATAACTTTTGGCTCAGATGTCCAATCGAGATGATTCAAGTTGGGCTGGAAATTCAACTTAAAGGGCTAAAACTTTGTAGTTTACCAAAAGTCCAAATTCTGATGTTAAATCAGCCAAAATCGTCAGTTAAATGAAACCTAAAAATCTGGGATTTTCTCCAAACGAGAATTCAACTTGTAATAGGATTCATTGACCTATTTACAGGCTCTTTAGGGCAAAATTCAGGGAGGCTAGTGCTAGGGCTGAGATGCAAAACAGAAAATTGGAGCAAGAAGCAGTGCCGCATGTGGCTTCTCCGTAGCTTTTCTCCATGATAGCATTGTGACTACTTCTTCCTCTATTTTATTTGTCTAGTTTAATGTTTATTATTTTATTTTTGTGTTTTCTTTCTATTATCATGAGTAGCTAAATTTATAATTAGGGTTGAGGATGAAACCTTATTAAGGATTATCAGTAATATTTATGTGATTTGATTTTTCCCACAATAATTGTTCTTTAATGATTTAAATTGTTCTTGCTTCATATCAATTGACTAAGATGGGATTCTAGATATGAGTTCAATCATGTTTTTCTCATGATTTAGGATTTGTCTTAATTAATTGAATGCTTGGTTTATTAATTCTTGACTATAAAATTGGATATCGCTTGTGATTTGTCTGTCAATAGATACAATTTATGATTTGATTTTTAGAATTGGATATATCTTGTGATTTTTTTGACTACGGATACAATTGATGATTTGATTTTATACTTATGAAGTAAAGAAGAACATGCTTTAGATTTTTAAACATAAGTTTTAATGATGATATTTTCCATGATAGTAAAATTGATTTCTAGATTATCATGTAGTGAGTTAGGAAAAATTAATGATCATAAATATATGCTAATATGACTTACAAGGCGGATTCCAAAACCTTAATTCCTTTCCCTTGATTGTTTATATCTTTTATTGCTTTATTTCTTTTGCTTAGTTTAACTATTTGCTTAATTTTATTATTTGCTTAGTTTATTTAATCTCAGAAAAACCAATTTTTATTAAACTAGATTAGGATTAATTTGGTTAAGGCTTAATTAATTTTCCTACGTTCATTCAAGTCCCTGTGGGTTCGACCTCGTTCTTGTCAAACTATACTTCGATACGGTTCATACACTTGTGAGTACTTTAAAATTGCACAACAAGTAACATGTAAACTTGTGGCAATTTGTTGAATTTCATTATCTACACGTGGCTCCAACTGAATATACAACTCAATACCACTTACTTCAGGTATTCTCTCCAACTTATCAAACATGATCTTTACATGTTATCTGTTTCTATCTCCATATACTTGTAATTAATCCGGTTCTTCAGGACTTCATGTGGCATACAATAAGTAATTTGTATGTTGTGTACAGTAGGATTCGCACACAATTCTTACATAACTATCATCTTCAATTCATCAAGGGTCTTCAACCTACGATCAATTTGGGTATAATAGAACTTTATACCCGGCCCTTCAAATGGCAATCCCTTGTTCGCATTCACATTCTTAAGCGGACCACCGTGGTATAGGATTATATCAATTTCGGGCATTGTGAACCTGTTAGAGTCAAGTTACTATGTTAGTTAAAAAAACATTTTATCTAGTCAAACTACACAAAGTACAAATTCCAATTCATTCAAAGGGTATGAATTTCATTACACATTTGTTACACATTTCATACCTAAATCCTTTTTCCATCATGCTAAGACTACCCATTTCATATCCAAAAAAAAAAAAAAAGCCAAAATCCTTGTAAAAGTATACAACATTTTATCTAATTACATACTCATAACATTTACATACCCATTTCATACCCAATACAAAAAAAGTCATTTCATTACATATTCAAAGGGCATGAATTACATACCCATTTCATTACAATTCATTCAAAATCTAGTCAAACTACACAAAGTACAAATTCCAATTCATTCAAAGGGTATGAATTTCATTACACATTTGTTACACATTTCATACCCAAATCCTTTTTCCATCATGCTAAGACTACCCATTTCATACCCAATACAAAAAAAAAAAAAAAAAAAAAAAAAAAAAAAAAAAAAAGCCAAAATCCTTGTAAAAGTATACAACATTTTATCTAATTACATACTCATAACATTTACATACCCAATACAAAAAAAGTCATTTCATTACATATTCAAAGGGCATGAATTACATACACATTTCATTACAATTCATTCAAAGGGAGTAAGTCACTCATTTCATTACATACCCATTCAAAGGGCATAATTACATACCGATTTCATACCCATTCATTACAATTCATTCACTACCCATTCATGATAATAAAATTTTGATAACAAAAACCATGCAAATAAATACTCAAAAAATTAACACTAACAAAACAAAGTTCTATAATTCACAATATTGATATCTTAACTAAGTTATGTTAACCATTTACAAATTAAATAGTCAAACTCTTTAAACCCACACCCAACAACAAATAATACCCAACTACAATGACAATCAAATCAAAAAACCCTTACCTCAGATCTGAATTTGCTGAGAGAGAGAAGCAGTGAGAGAGGCAATGTGGTGAGTGAGAGTGAGAGTGAGAGGCAATGTGGTGTGAGAGTTATAGGTGAGTGAGGCAGAGAGTTAGTGAGGCTAAGTGTATGGGTGAGAGAGTGAGGGCTGATAACTTGGTCTCTATGTTTATAACTGATGCGTGTAGGTTTATAAAATTTTTCCCAGCAAAACTCGAGTCTATAAGACTCGAGTTTTATGCAATTTTTTTATTAAATATCGAGTCTTCAAGGCCCAATATCTATGAACATAAAAAATTTTCTCTCAAAAACTCGAATCTTTAAGACTCAATTTTTTGCTATGCAGAAATCGAGTCTTTAAGATTCGAGATATGGTATCTTTAATCCGACTCAGCAACTGCACAACAATTGGAAAGCAAGTTTCTAAGAGTCTATTTTTAAATGGATCTCGAGTTTCTAAAACTCGAGATGCTATTTTCCATATTCCTTTCAAACATTAGTTAACTTACTATATACAACCCCCTCACACTACTACTCTGTAAATTCTCTCAGGAAATAGTTTTGTTTTAGATGCTATAATTAAAATGGCACCTAAAAAAAATGAAAAACATTGACAAGTGTGAAATGCTTACTAGAATAGTGGCCACGGGCAAACTTTATAGCATCTCAGTGTAAATTTACTTTATAATTTTTTAATAAAAGAAATATCACATCACTCAAAAAAATGTTAAGTCATTGTTCCGTTAGCCATATAAGTAACATCGCTAATGGCAGTTATTAAAAGTATTAATACAACTCAGTTTTAAATTTTGAGGGACCAATTGTGCTCGCTTCAAACTTGAGGGACCAATTGCGCACACAAGATAAACTTGAGAAACCAACATTGTAATTTCACTTATATATATACACACACACACACACACACATATATATATTTGCAAAAGTGAAGTTTCAAAAACTTATACCATTATCAATACTTTATACACATACCTGAATTTTATTATTCTTGAGTGTTATTTTGAAACTGTATATGTTAAGAATGACTCAAAACTATATTTTTGAGTAAGTATTTGTTATATGATATATATGATTAGTATTGGCAATATTGTAATAAAGGAAAAATGTTTTCAAGTGGTCAGCTAGACAGTTTGCAACCTTTACCAACACAGGGTTAAGTGTTGGTCTTCGGCTGAAGTAGTGTTACTGTGGTGTAGTGCAGTGCTATCATTTGCTCTTCAGAGCTAGTGTTATTGTTTACTCTTTGGAGCCAGCGTTGCCTCTTTGCCTCTTTGAGGTTAGTGTTATTGTTTCTCATGAGAATCACCCACCAAGTGTTTAGTAGTATACGTTTTTGTCTAGCTAATGTTTAATGTTTTCCATATGAAACTATTTTTTTATTGTTATTGGACCTTTATAAGTGGAAAAATTGTTTATTACTATATTATATTGTTTCTATCTATTTAGTGTATTTTGGCCAATTAAAGTGGTTATTATTTTATTTATTAATTATAGTGTTATAGTTAAATGCTTTCTTCCTAACAATTTAACAGAGTATATTATATTACTGTTAAAACTATTGTAAATGTTTTGTAAAGCTTATATTTTGTCAATAATATTTTTTTTTTTTTTTGTTTAAAGAGACATCCACATGTTATGCAGTCTCTTATTGAAGCTCACCCCCCCCCCACCCCCCCCCCCTCCTCTCCCCTTTCTCCACCCTTTCAGATTAGAGCAATGGAATATCTTTGTGGTAGATCATTAGAGCCATAGATTGAAGACTTCTTTTGAAGCTATGTTAGTTGATGGACTGTTTAATTATATTTTCTTAGGGATAACTACTTTGGCATTTGTGAAACTCTTTAAGATTGTATTTGAAGACTTTATTATTAAAGTTTTTGTTTTGTGGATTTATAAGAAAGATTCTGATGGTTTGATTCTTATTTGTAGATAGTTAATTACGCTCTATTCCATTATAGTAAATGTTGATTATTTATAAGACAGGTCGTGCATCTAAATCCCTTTTTTTTTTTTTTTTTTTGGGAAATTAATTTGCATCTAAATCCTTGATACGTGTTTGGGGGTGTTGCACGTGTCAACTAATAAAACCAAACCCAAAGATTTACCTACTTGCTGTCCCAACTCCTTTGTCATTAAGATGAGAGAGAAGTCATGCATTCACCCAAAAAATAGCACCTTATGTATCGCCATTTTAAGGTTGATTTTTGTCCCTTCAAAAGCATGCACTAGAAGCAATTGCCTTTCAAAAGGCCATGGACTACCATCCAACACATGATCTCTGTCCTTTAGCATCACAAATTTTGCTAGTAACATATTTTCTCTTGCATCCCTTGTTGTGATCCCTCTTGAAGTTTTCCATACACTTCACATAGTCTAATTTAAAGCCTAATGATTAAACTTTTTCACAAATAAAACTCAATCTGATGGAACTAAGTTAGGATGGGGCTGGTGAGGGGGCAATTTTTTTTTATGTAAAAAGTATATATTTATATATATACGTTGAAAAACTAAACTTTGGCCCCAACATATATATTTTTGGTTATCCCCTTTTCTAAAAAAGTGTTCTGTGTGTGTATGTTTAATGCTAATAATAATTCTAACCTTTTGTAAATTTTATTTTAAAAAAAATGCTAGTAGTCATAATACTCTACACATTTTAGTTTGCCCTATCGAAAAAAAAAAAAAAAACAAAACAAAAAACGAAACAAAGTAATGTCCTGGGCGTTGACTTATTAGGGCAATATCCTTTTTTTTTTTTCCTTTCTTTCATTCATTTATAATATATATATATATATATATATATATATATATATATATATATATTTAAATGAATGCATATGGGATAGCATTATTTGATAGAGGTAAATACTAAATAACTGTGGTGATTTAATAATTTATATGAGTTATGACATATGTAGTAGTTAATAATATTAATAATTGATTTGTATATAGATTTTGTTAATAAATATTTATATTTGATAATGTGTGGTAGTTGGTTTATTTAATAAATGATTAACATTATTGTAAGGGATGTTTCCACCAAACAAACCCTAGGTTAAGGAAGGCCCATCAAAGCTGCAATTAAAGATCTAGGCCTAGCCCGAACCCTACGGTCAACGACTAGATGACCAAAGGGGGCAAAGAGTAATTCAGAACTTCCTGCCGAGGTAAGCCAAGAACCTTCTTGCCAAGAATAGTCAATCAACAGTATAGCCAAGAAGGAAGACATTGCCTAGAATAATTGCCGAGTACCCAAAAGAGACAGCATAGAGTCCAAAGTAATAGTCACCTCTGTATTAATTAGGTGTTCCTACCTAATGTCAATTGCATTAAATGATGAACGACCAGCCTAAACAATAGACACTCCTGAAACTCTCTCTTCATGATAAAAAGAAAGGGGGAAGGAGTCTAGTGGGACAAGTATCCTCAGACGTCTAGCAAGTTAATCCACAGCTGAAAAGGGAGAAGAGGTGGAGATATAAA
This sequence comes from Lithocarpus polystachyus, assembly GCA_033629205.1. Classification (NCBI taxonomy): domain Eukaryota; kingdom Viridiplantae; phylum Streptophyta; class Magnoliopsida; order Fagales; family Fagaceae; genus Lithocarpus; species Lithocarpus polystachyus. Next base: position 51,314,189 of record CM066162.1, on the reverse strand, counting down.
ATGGGACCTTCCCATAAGGGAAGGGGTATCTCTTTTTGCTACAAGAAAAAGAGAGACAGAGTGTCTTGTAATCTTGCTTAAACTATTGTAAACCTCGACGAAAGCCAATTCAAGTCAAATATAACCAAAGAGTTCATCTTGATTCCTAACTATATCTGTTTAGTCCTCCCATTGCGGATTACCTTCTTGTCTCTTACAAATTAGTTGTGCAATCAATTACATTGAGCTTTTTGTTTCATCCTTAGTGTTTTTTACACCCACAATTAATTTTATTGTGGTTTATAGGCATGCTTGTTTTTTGTCTTTTTTTTTTTTTTTTTTTGGGGGGGGGGGGGGGGGGGAAGAGAGGGGATATTGAAACATTTATTTAATTTGTAAATCACGGGAAATTCAACTACAATGTTGGATTTTTTCCAAAGAAAAAAAAACATAATTCAAAAGCCAATATTGACAAAGGGCCTAATAGCAGAAGAAGTCCAACAATATAAAGAAAGTAAGAAGAGAAAATAGTAAAGCAAGCCTAGCAGGCCAGAATGGCAAGAATGATGGGCAGTAGGCCCACAAAAATAATAAGAGGTAAAGAGGAAGTAAATGGGTCGAGAAAGCTCAAGGAATGAAGTAGTAAACTCATGGGAACAATAAAAGGTAAAGAGAAAGTAAATGAGCTGGAGAAGCCTAGGAAATGAATTAGTAAATTCATTGGGTTGGCCTAAAAGCCAATAATCCTAAATGGTAATGAGAAGTGAAAATGTGGTAATTGGGCTAAGGAAGCCCAAAGGATTTAGCAAAAAGCCGATGGGAGTAATAGAGATAAAGAGGTAGTAAATGGGCCGAGGAAGCCCGAAGAATGACATAATGAAATGGACTGGTACAGTAGGAATGTTGGCCAACAAAGCCCAAGAGAGCAAAAGAAGTGAAAAAGGGCCTAAGAAGCCTTGAGCAAAAAATTTACAAGGACAAAACATGAAGCAAAAGGAAGGTAAAGTTACAGCAGGCACTACAGAATGACCTGGCAGGAGTAATGGCCAAGAGGCCCGCAGACACAAAAAAGGAGAATAAGGGTTTGGCAAGATGATGATGATTCTTGCCCAAGTAATGCCTAGTCCAAAAAAGAGATGAAAGGAACATGAGCCCAAGAGCCCATATGTCCTTCACGCCGCAAGAGTTAAACACCCACAGTACAGCAGAATCAGACAAACACGGAGGTAACAGGAATGGTGTAAAGGCCAGAAAGGAACGGATTCAGACAAAAGGTGAAGCATACACAAAAGGCCCAGGCACCACCTACTTATACCCAACCAATACATGGGAGGTGGGCCACGGGTCAAAGGTATCAGAGGGTATGGTCTAGCAGTGGGGAAAAAGAGGGGGGATCTATTTTGGGGTTCCCACTCAAACTTTTTTTTGGGAGAAATGTCCTGTTAGGATGGCATTTCATCCAAAAGAAATAAGAATGAGTTGGGACCAATTGATGCATGCAATAAAGGTAGGTGAGGGAAAGGCTTAATCCTTATCAATATGAGAGTAGTGAGAACAGAGGGAGGCAAGAAACAAGACAAGCCATTTTTGTTCGGAATGAGGAGTGGTGCAACCAACACATTCAGTTGCAATGGTAGTGTCTGGATAACCGGCAGACCAATGGGCAATCTTAGAAGGACACCCATAAGGGGCCAAAAGCAGTTGTGGGGTAAAAATGGTAAATCCCATGCGGCAAACAGTATAAAGGGTGGTAGCTGTGAACAGTAAGAATCATTAGAAAAGGGGTATTATCATCACAGGAAAAAGTAGAGGTAGAACAAGAAAGAAGAAGAGAGAAAAGTAAGAAAACACAACAAACCAGAGAAAAAAAAAAGCATAAGTGATAGAAATAGAGGCATGCATCAACAGGCTACCCATTTCTCTCCCTCTTGACGGACCCACTCTCTGAGAAATTAAGAGTTAAAGTTTAAGCCACCTAAGTCCTTTTACCAAATGCATAATCTCTGTGGCAAAAGCCTTCTTTGAGATTACTTGAATTGGAGATCAGTTTCCTTTTTGGACTTGTGTTTGCTAAGAAGCTAAGTTCATTTCTTTGGCAGACAAGTTTTACTTTTATGATTGATGAACGATTAACTTGTTACCTTGTCATTGAGCTGTTTACTACAATTATTTCCCACTGTTGTATTATTCTGCCATAACCTCATTAGGTTTCTTTTTCCCTTTATTTAGGCGTTAATATTATTTGTCAAATGTTATAGTTTTTTCTGTCATGTTGTATTTTCTGTAGTAATATCTATAACAGTTGTTCCTGCTATGGGCACGCCGTACACTCAATACTCTAGCCGAGGTACGTCTGTATTGGGATGGCCCAACTTATGTGTAAACTGACCTAAGGTGTGTTTCACTGAGGCCAGCCCTAGCTCTCCTACCCCAGAATCACGAGTCGTGGTACAACATAAGGGATCAAAGCCCAACAACATAAAAGGCCAACCACAATCATCACCAATGAAAGTGAAATTAGTAGTAGTCTGATGTATGATCCTGGATTACAAAAGCAAATATGGGTTCATGATTGTAAGTGGTGAAAATTTAGGGAGGATGATTTGGTAATAACTCCATGGAATGAGTTTGAAACTAGAGCTAGTTTGGTATTGGTGCTTCTCCACTAAAATGCAAATGAGTTTGGCACTTGCACATATCAATTACCGGAGTTGTAACTCTGTTTGGTGGGGGGAAATGAGCTTTGCTAAAGTTTGGCACAACTTAGGTCTTGCAGGGAGAATGAGCAATACCATGCTAGGCGGCGATAAGCACTCTAATACTTAAATCAATTTCAATCTTAACAAGAGAGAGAGAGAGAGAGAGAGAGACTTTGAGTTTTGAACCCCCCCCCCTACATCCAGTTGATGAAGGGGGTATTTACACCCTTACCCGCACATGCAATCTAGTTTTGGGGGGGGGGGGGGGGGGAGGGCGTATCATTGCCTTATAAGGCTACCCCTGACTGAAGGGACACCAATTGACTGGACATTATAGATTGGTATTTGAGAACAATACCTAAGTCCTATAGTTAATACCGGGTACCTAGGTCCCAGGGCTAACCTCGGCTCACTATTGGTGCTGGTCTTATCATGATGAATTCCCAATCACACCTTGATGCATATTTTCTACCTCCCACAACTCCTATGTTACCGATCCAAGAGAACCTTGCAACATAGACCAACACACACAAACAAAATCACACCCACGTAAATTACCTAAATTTAAGAGATCTAAAATTTTTATTTTAAGGGAGTTCATAATTTTTGGGATCCAAGCACAAAAAATTTATTTTTATTTGTAAAAAAAGGAGTAGTGAATTAAAAAAATTTTAAAAAAATTTAAAAAAAAAGAAGAAGAAGAAGAAGGGACCATGACTCTAATCCAATACCAAATTTCGTTGCTGGATAATCAATATAATATATGAGGATATAGTACATAATAAAATATTACAAAATGAATAGAATTTTTTTTTTTTTTTTTAAGCAAGAAGATGAGACTCTTACCATCTATTTTTTCAACTCATCTAATCTAACAAATTAATCACTAGTTAATTTCCCCAATTTCCCATCTTTAATGTAAGCGTGCACCCCACGCTTTGTAAATAGTGTAAAGCACCCACTACCCACCTTCACTAGTTGAATTCTCTTTCCAGTGAGGCCAGTACAAACGGGAAGTTTCTTAATAGTTTCTTATCTCTAATATTACAAGAAAACATTACCGTTTTGTTTTTTAATCTTTTCGGCTAAAAACAGAGACCTTTTCTTTAAACCACAGAAACGAGCACATAAGTCTACAATGGGCCCTAACTAAAATACTTTTATTGCATATAAGAACCTTCGACACACCTCTCTGCTTTGAATTGTAGATAAAATATTCATTTGGAACCTATCTGCCATAGGCCATATCCCCAAATTCTGAAAACAATCCCTACATAGCCCACAATGCTGAAAACGATCCCTACCAAGTTACCAACCAATTACCAAAATATACTACACTTTTAGTACTAATTAATACTAGTCAAAGGTAGGTCTTGTGGTAAATCATGAACCGAAGGAATATACACATTGAAACGGTCCATATAATGAAGAGTACCAAGTACCAACCATCTGACTTCGTGTACTCAATTAATTGAACAAGATTCTAGTTTATTCTAGAGTAACGTATATTGTATGGTACTTCTCCAGCCACAGGAGAATTGTTAAGACTATTTAAAAGTTAAAGATTTTTTTTTTCTAGCACCGCAGTGTGTACAGATAAACAATGTTATCAATATAGTTTTTGTAATATCTTTCTTATGAAGAAGTTGTAAGAGCAGGGAACATAAGTTTCGACAACATGACAAAAGGCTCAACTCCAAATCTTTCGAAATGACAGCTTCGTTAACTAAAGGGCCTCTTCAGATAAGCCCAACATTGCTGAGGAAGGAGGGTGGTTGATATTTTATATATACCAAAACTATCATGAGAATCAGAATAGCGAAAATTGTGGTTTACTCCGAGAAGGAAACTGCTCTGCTTGAAATTGGAAATTTTTAGGAAATAAATTTTTTAAATGATTGAAAAGGTTATTCTTATGACTTATGAGCATCTTAACATACAAAAGAAAAAGGCAAATCCTGGAATCCACAAACAAGTTTTATATGCAATTCCCCTCAGATGTGCCAAATATTTGCCCGTATACGCTAAATCCAAGAGGTGACCAGGAAGAAGACATAGATGTCTCTACCAATCACCTGCTTTGTTTGGTCCCAGCATACTTATCATGTGAAATTCCATAAATATGCCTCTTTATACCCCCTATAATTATTCTTGATACTCGGTTTTAAAAACCAGAATGGTAAAAAAAAACCAAAAGAGAGAGTGATTCTTGATTTCCTGGTTCAACAGGAGTCGAACCGATAATCGAACCAATGATAAATAATTAATTAATAATAATAAAATAATAAAAAAATTAGGTTTTTTTTACTAAAAATATTCAGTTGAAAATATACAAAAAAAAAAAAATTTTAAATAATGTGAATTTAGTTTCCATGTATTAAATTTAGGAAATATAAATAACAAAACCCCCAACCAATATATAAAAACTTTATAACTATTGAGAATCAAATTAACACCACCGCGCACCCTTGTTGCGGTAGTTACTCTATAAGTATAAAGGCTTGTTGAGTATAAGGAGCAAAGGCCAGCATGCATGGCGCTATGAGTATATATAGATATGATATATAGAGATATATATTATATATATATATATTAAGTTAAAGTAAAAATTATATCTTATATCAAAAAAAAAAATCAAATTAACAATATTTAAATTATATATATAATATATATATTATATATATTCTTATTATACAGTTAACACACACACACACACACACTAACAGGCCATTCTCCTTCATTAAAACTTCACCCACCCATTCTTCTTTCAAACTTGTCACTCCTCTTTTGTTTTAAAAGTCTCTTACAGTCTCACCCTCAAACTCCAAAAAATATTTGCTTCAAAATAAAAAATTTTAGAAAATTGATGTTGCCAAGGTAATTCACCTAAAAAAATAATAAGATCACATTTTAATCTTTAGTTCTTTACACCCCCCTCTCTCTCTCTCTCTCTCTCTCTCTCTCAATTAAGTTTTTTTTTTTCCTTCCCACAGTTTTGGATCATCATTCATATGGGTTCTTAAGCTGGGTTTTTAAAGAAAACGATGCAGCTTTTTGTGTTTTGCTGCAAAAAGCATACATCTGAACATTATTCTATAAAGCCATTTCGAGCTGAATTGACACTTTCTCATATACAAAATATTTGAGAACATTATTCCATAAATCCATTTCGAGCTGAATTGACACTTCTCAATATACAAAGTGCTTGAAAAATCTAAAGATAAAAAAAGTTTGAGCTACGAGATTAATAGCATGTAATCTCAAAAAAAAAAAAAAATACTAGATTTGTAACAAATTAAATTTAAATACTATATTTGTAACAAATTAAATTTTCCATGTTAGATTTAACAGCACACCAAGTTTAAAGACTATTAACACCATATATTAAAATAAGATAAAACACTAAAATGAAACTTAATATTTAAAAAGTAAAAAAATCAAATCCATCTCTCTTTTTTGGTAGTATGGTTATGTTCTCAATTATTATTATTATTATTATTATTTTAAAGAAAAGAATAGGGTTCTTTTCCTAATAAATATGAAAGAATATGGTTATGTACTTAGTCAGCAATTTCATATTCTTTTCGAGGAATTAGAACAAAACCGAAAGTATTAAAATCTGTTTAAAATACCACTTATTTTGCTAAAAACTAAAAAACACTATAACAAAATAATTTTTAAATGTGTAAATAGTACTGTAAAACCCAGTTATTAAAGTTTTTTTTTTTTCTAAATAAAGTACTTGCAGATCTTATGAAAAGTGTACGAGACCCACTGGAAAAATATAATCCTACATCTAAACACTCGTATTTCAAAAAAATAAATAAATAAATAAGTGAAAAGCCAACGGACACTTCATAGGAGTATGCCTACTTTGCTTTGCTGCTCTTACCAACAATGATGCATTGTAACACAAACGTTGCACCCCTTCACCCTGTAGGCCGATCTCAAAATGCTTTGGGGACCA